>JAVRXN010000011.1:70778575-71378575 GCA_033556935.1 Timema podura | reverse complement strand
AATTAAATTTTACTTGGTCACAAAAATATACTTTAAGCCTATTATTAATTTATGATCCAACACCTTAGCTCAGTTGGTAGCGTGCCTGTCTACTGAGTTAAGGGTCCTGGGTTCAGATTCCTGGCATGGCCGAAAAACTTATCATTGGTGACATATGGGTTTACCCTTTCACAATGATGAATTAATGGCCTGGGACTGGATGTTGTGTCTGTCTTAGTCTTAAGTTAGATTATAAGACATATGAAGCTACGACAGGCCTAGCCAACGGTCATAGAAAATATATAGCTTGAATGAAAAACTGACTCAGGCTAACAGGCTGGGCAAAGTAATGGATGTAAAATTACATAAGAGTGAAAAAAACTGGATTTCAAAAACCATTATTATTATTTTGATAGAAATAAAGCCTGAAAAATCACAGAAATTTGATTAGCATATTATGATAGTTACCGTACTTTATGTTAAATTGGGCTTGGCACTAATTTGTTTCATAAATCAATATATGATGAATGAGAAAATAGGCCTATGTTTAAGATAATTTGTTTAAGTTCAGTAACACAAACAATTAAGTATAACCATAGTCTGGATTTTTATGGCAGGTACATCATAATGCCCATGTGTGCATAAATTATGTTCATAATATTCCAGTTGTGGAACCTTTTTTAAGTAGGCTAGTGGTTATTATTTGTCATTTCCAGGCTGGCTAAAAAACTTTTATCAAACCTATAAAATTCCCTGACTTTCCCAAGTTTTCCAGACAACATTTAAAAACTCTGCACTTAACCTTTGTACAGTTTTACTTTTTTTGTTTTTTACAGCCATTACTGTTTCCAGTTTGTTGGCCTGAGTCAGATTTTTATTCAAGTCATATGTTTTTCCACAACCGGCTGGCCGTTAATTTGTCACTGTGAAAAGGTAGACCCATATTTCAACAATGACAAATTTTCGGCCATATCTGAACCCGGGACCCTTAGCTCAGTAGGCAGACATGCTACCGACCGTGATTAGGTGTCGGATAATAGTTTTACTTGGTCAATACAATTTTTATTTTTAATATTGATCACATTCAGTATTTAATGTTTTAGGTATTATTTGTGGCAATTTGTAAATGTGTTATAAAACAAACCTTGAAGAATAATCACATGTTAGCAGAATGTTATATCTTGACAATCCATTTTGTTAGCACAAGAAACTATCTCTCACTTTTGTTTAAGTCTTTGGATGCAGAATTAATTAAGTTATTCAAATTCCATGACTTTTCAAGATTTTCCCTGACTGTAGCTATCATGCATTTTGGATTTTTGGTCCTTTTTTTTTTGTTTGCCTAATTTTTAAGCATAATACGTTAAATAAGTATATTTTTAATACCAATAATATTTATTTAATTCGTGAATACTCAAACATATTATTTTTCAAAACAAATTTGTCGGAATGAGAAGCTAATGTAACTTAGGCAATTAACTTTCTATCCTCTTTGCTTGTTTGGTTGTGAAATACACATTCTTGCTTCGGGACACTTCAATTATGCAGGTTAGGGTTGCAATATTTGTCCAAGGCTTTTCATTGCATATATATTTTTTAGTTTACATTTGTAGGCCAAAAGTACAAATTTTATTTAGCAGTGTGCATTCATTACAAGTTTTTGATAATATTTCTAGACTATTTTGTGTGAGTTTGAAGTATTTTTTTAGATTATTTATGTAATTTTATGGGTATTTTTTTATAACTCTTAAGTCATCAAAGTTTGAGCCTGAGTACGTATAAAAAACAATAAAAAACAATGGCTTACCCGAAAATTGGGATGAAGTATCCTAACGTAAAGAGGATGGTAAAGATCCGTGTTGCCCAAAGAGCAACTTCCACTTTGTGATCAATGACGTGTTGTTTCAACGCTTCCCAGCCACGAGGCTGGTCTGGAGTTCGAGCCTCGCCGTTGTCGGCCATTTAGTTAAAGCTTCTGAGTGTTCAAATACTTTTCCTGCTTCTTCTGGTGGAGAAAAAAATAACTAATTGCAATAGTGTAGTGGCCAAAGTTGACAAAGGAACCTAACACTATTTCAATGACCAAAATGTATGAATACATGTTACACATGTTTTAGTCTTACATGATGTTAGTCTTATTTAAATTTTTTATATATAGAAATAGGGAATTATCCCTTAGGACTTTATCATTATAGTACAGTGAATTTTACTTAAGATAGCAAATCATCGAAAATGTAATAACTTATTTTACTCACAGAGAAACAGGGAATTCAATGATAGCCTACCTACTATGCTTATATTTATTTGAAATTATTTTTATTTTTACAACATTTAGACAACTTAATAAAGTTTAAGTACAAACGTAAAGATACTAGACCAACATGTAGTTTTATCCCTATAAGCAAATGGAACAGTACCAGTAACAAGGTTAGGTCTAGACAGCCGAGTAGGAGCCTAGTTACCGTAATGAAGGTTAGGTTAAGCTAGGTTGGAAATAAACCTAATAATATATTTATACATTATCTAGGCTTAAAATATAGGCCTATATTATTACTTTCTTTTAATATTTGACCTCCTGTGGGTGTGTCGAGTTAGATCTTTTCTATGTTTTCAGTTAATTTCTAAAGGAACTAAATGTGTTTGCTGAATGTAAAAGCGTTAGTGGATGTGCAAGAGCATTTTCGTTTGGATGGTAAAAGTGTAGTTTAGCCATCTAAAATAAATATGTCTGTAGTATAAGAGAGCGAAGTGTGGTCGCTGTAGAAGATGAATGGGCATTATTAATCGGCTCTATAGGACTAATATATTATGTAAAGCTTTAGTACATGGATTTTTTTTTTTCAATATTATTTGTTTCTGTGTCACTTAAGTTAGGCGAGTTTGGTCTTAAATTGTTCATTATGTATAACAAAGGTTTTTAATAAGCCTAATCTTGAATCTAGTATCATTGGATTACCCACATTTTTGTGAGTCGAATGCTAGTATAAATTTTGTTATTTTTTGGTTTATTTAAAGAAAAAAATTATCCTAGAAGGTATTTTTCTTGGGTTTCAACCCAGATATACATATTACTATTTTTACTGTCAATCTACACTTTAAAAGAATTAAAATCTCATGTATATTTTATGAGTAAGCCCAAATTAATTTTATTTTTACACATTAAGTTAAGGTTGTCACTATTTTCGTCGAGATTCCCTGTGTTTTTAAGACATTCACATTTTTACATAAACTTTAGAAAATGGTATATTTAAAGAAAACATTCCTGTTTCTTAAGTGACTTGAGTGAGGTCATGTAATTAGCTGTTTACAAAAGAATGATTTGACCTTGATGTGGAAATTCAGATATATTTTTACAAAAACAAATTTTTAAGTTAGCTCAATTTGACATTACAACTTAAATTGAGCAATTGAGCAACATTAAAGCATACACTATTTCTAAATTATTTTCTTAAATGTTACAGTTAAATTATTTAAACTTACAGCAATGAAATACACACTCATGAAGTATCGCTAACTGATGTTTTTCAATACTATCTTATTTCAATCTCATTTAATATTTCCTTTTCATAAAAAAAAAATTAATAATTGACAATCCTCAAGAACCTGATTTTCATGATTCTAGTTAGTCTAATGGTCTATGTTATAAATTCTGATAACAGGTTGCAGCACTAATTCCATAGTCATCATTGAAATTCATTGCTTACAGCTTGACAATAACAAACTTTTTTCAAAATTGTTGATCATTATAAAACTTAAAACTTGAAATAAACCATGTAAAAAACTTATTCATTACAATGTGACTTATTAATTATTATTTAAAATACTTTATACAAAATTATTATAGAAAATATAAAATAAGTTAAGAAAATCATGAATTTTAATTGGTAACTTATAATATTATTTGTTTATGTAGGTCATTGTAAATAGATAATGCACTAGTATCAATTAAAAGGAATAAGATAGGAGTAGGCCATGTAAGTCGTGGCAAAATATTTTGAACGAATATGTGAAAAAGAGAAACATTGAGAATTAAAAAAATTAAAGAGGAGAATGCATCTTGGAGAGTAGTTGGATGTATGTGAACTAAATTTGTATTACAAAGAATGAAGTAGTTAACGAAAGAGGCGAAAATGGGAATATATAAAATTGTGTTGACGCCAAAATTATTTTATGGATGTAAAGTGTGAGTTTGTCATGAAAAACACAAGAGCAAGGTAAACAAGGTTGACATGAGATAGCTAAAAGATATAGCTGGAAAAATTCTTATGGACATAATGATCAGTAAAGGATGGGTGCTGGAGGAGTGCGGTTTGTACGGGAGTCCAATAGGTCAATGCGAAAGAAGCGCATTACATTGGTTTGGACATGTTGAAAGGATGAGTGTGGATCGAGGGACAAGGCAAACATATGAAGGTATAGTGTATGGATCAAAAGGAATATTTAAGACATGGCTAAATGTTGTAGACCAATGTGTGAAGAGAAACAATAAAAGAGCATGTATGTCTCGGTGTACGAATGTTGTTGAAGTGAAGGGAGTATGCAATAGTATGGAAGTGTGGATAAAGTTTTTGTTTGTTTGTTTTATTTGTCTTTAAAATGAGCAGTTAGCTCGTTACATTAAAGTTACAAAGAAACAGGTTCAGTTAACCATAAAAAAAGACAAGTACAAAATACATACATATAATAGAAAATAAGTTGGGTGGTGGTGGGGGGGGGGGATGCAGGTGAAAGATAAATTCAAGGATTGATTCATGACAACCATACTGTTGATGAGGACATTCATAATTTAACCTTATTGGTTGTTGCATCTGGATAATATTCAAATTATCCAAAGTCTAATAAGCCTAAATAAAAGTTTATAAATTATACATTAGTTTATAGAACGAAAGACAGCTGTGAACAAATAGCAATTAGCTCGAAATATTTGCAGTGCCTATCCATTGTAAGATTATGAGTGTAGTTAGATATATTAAGAGTTAAAGAGCAAGCATTATCAAGTAACAATTAAATTAAAGACTCCAAGGAAGCTACCCTTATCCATGATTTGAGCTTTTTTTTTCGCTTATATAATTCCAATGTTTTAATGTCATTAGGAATTTTATTGATATATCGTGTGCCCTTAGCACGAATGGAGTTTAGTCCATAATTTACTGTATTATAATGAGCAATACTGAGATTGTTATGTCCTCTAGTTAAGTAACCATGTATAAGGTTTTTATCCACTTTGATTGAGCTTAAAGTTGTACCACTACCTATTTTGAGAAATGTTATTGCAGAGTCATATATTATTTGTTTTCTTATGGGCAGAATGTTAGTGATACTGTATACATCATTATTAGGTGTGAGGTAAGGGAGTCTGTATAAGTTTTTGATTGCTCTATTCTGTAGAACTATAAGTGGCATAAGATGATTGAGATAGGCACATCCCCAAATAACATTAAGGTAGCTGATATGGGAATGGATTAAAGAGAAGTAAAGCGGTCTAAGTACATTAGGGGGGAATTTATAGGACAATCTTTTAAGTATCCCTACCACAGGAGCTATTTTACTTATTATGAACTGTATATGTGGTTTCCAGCTAAGTGAGGAGTCTATTAACAGACCTAGGTATTTTACCTCCTTTACTTGTTTTAATTCTTTATCTTGGAAGTATATTTTAACATCGGTGTCATGATTACTATTAGGCCTATTAAAAATCAAAAAATTGCTTTTATTCAGGTTAAGTGTTAGTCTATTCATTTTAAGCCAGTCATCAAGTAGTGCCAGGTCAGATTCCATATTTTGTTTAATATTTAGCAGAGATTTTTCAACATACACAAAACATGTGTCATCAGCATATAATTGAATATGGCCTTTGAAGTCTACCTTTGCTATATCGTTTACATAAATTAGGAATAATATAGGGCCCAAAACTGATCCTTGAGGAACTCCACACCTGATTTGTTCCTCCGTACTTGTAGAGTTATTTATTGAAACATACTGAGTCCTATTGGATAGATAGCTCTTAAACCATTCCAATACTATTCCATGTATACCAATTTTAGTTAGTTTGTAAATGAGGATGGCATGATCTACACAGTCAAACGCTTTTTTCAAGTCTATGAATAGTCCAGCTGACCTCAAGTTACTGTCCAGAGCAGTTTGAATTTGGTCAACTAGGTCCATGCATGCAATTAGTGTGTTTGATTTATCCCTAAAACCATATTGCCCTGTAGAGAAAAAGTGAATGTGTTCCAAGTAGCTCACAAGTCTTTTTTTCACGACTTTCTCCATAATTTTGGAAACAGCTGATAAAATCGATATTGGCCTATAGTTAGAGGTGTCTGCCCTGGTACCACTAGTGAGGATGGATTAAGTAAGGAGTTATTGTTTTTTTAGCTACATGCACAGTTTCTTGCGTACCCTATAAGGGAACGGCTTGATCGAATATGTATGTATGTAATATTAATACATTGAACTTCAATGTTTGATCATTGGAACTAAATAGTAGATAGATATTTATTTCTTAGACCTTGGTCAAATTTTAACTGATGGATATCTAACATTAGTACTTGACTCCAGCCGCAAAGCGCGTGTCTTTTCACGTAATATTTTACACCTGTTAGCTACCAATTCCTTAAATAATCTTTGCTAGTAATTGAAGTGAAGTGCCGTATAATCGTAAACGTAGACAAATTAAACGTAAACACTAAATACATCATTTGTACGAAAGCTCGCTCGTGGCATACAAATTTGCATATCGTGTCACTACGAAAGAAATATGTACATTTTATGTGCAATTATTGGATTGGTATTTATAATACTGTATTATCTAATAGGACAAAAACAAGTTAAAAAGATTTTAATAGCTCTCAAATTCGAAGTTGTTTACTTTATACTAGGAGGAAGAGCTTTATTAGAAGATTATATTTATCATGCATGGACAAACAGAGGTAATTAGTTAGTTTTTTTTCATATTTTTTCTGACTGGCGTACTTATCACACTTGATTCAAATATAAGACTACACCATGGTAATTAGCACTCCCGCGCTCATCCCAAATAACAGAAAGTGTTACAGGTCAACATTACTCCGCCCCTATGCGCGCTACAAAACTGCACACGAAGGATCTTCTTTTTTTCAACCTCATCACTAACTTAGAACTTTTAATAGATTTTATACAAAACATTCTGTTTTTTACGCGATTATTGAAGACTTTCTATGTCACATCCCGCAATGTATTTGTATGAAATATTTTCTATCACTTTAAGAGTGGTCAGCAGTCAAATATATGAAAAACTATAAAAAAGATTTCATACAAAACATTATTTTTTTATGCGATTATTGAAGTCATTCTATGTCACATTCCACAACAATGTATTTGTATAAAATATTTTCTATCGCTTTAAGAGTGATCAGCTGTCAAAGACATGAAAAACTATAAAAAAAAAAGTTTAATTTGTTTCTAGTAACCCATTTAAAGTGGCCGACAAGAAACAATGTTTCCTCTTTGGTAAATGCAGAGGATACATGCAAACATATTTCAAATTGTGTTTCTGAAAAACATTTAAGAAACAAGAACATCCATTTGAATATGTTTGCAAACAAAGTTTCTGGGAAATGTTTAAAATCATGGTGTGATCTATTGTGTCAGTAATTGATTTAAAATGCATCGGGTATCAGTGTTAATATAAGACTAACCAACCTTAGAGGTTTAAATATTTTACCTATAGCCTACTGTATGTTTCTTTTGGCTTATGTTCACCCTCTTGACATGTTTAAAAACTGTGCTAACATCAAACAAGCACACAATAAACGTTTAGGCCTAGTCATATAAATCATAGCTGTGGGGTACGCCAAAGCTTTGACTGCAACTCCAACGCCTTATTTTTCTATTGTCTGACTCTGACTCGTTCAGAAAGGTCTAAAGTAGTTTATATTAATAAGTAATAAAACATTTACTGCAGTAACATTTTAAATATTACAGATTATTTCATGGGTGGCATTGTGAATTTATATTTGAGTGAATTTGTCAATCCAAATTACAAATATTGGACCTAAAGAAAAAAAAATTAGAAAATTATAATGATATAATTAGGCCTACCATATATTGTTATAATATTATAAATTTTTATTTTGAAGTTGGAGTTGTTACATTTTTACCGACTCCGATTCCACCCAAAATTGTTTCCGACTCCACAGCTCTGATATTAATAACAATTTTATACTTGACATGTCAAATTCACTGTTCTTTGATTGTAACTTACACTAATTACTCAACTTAATTACGCATTAAAATACCTTTTACCCATGGCACCATGTTGGCTAACACTGCCTTCAGTTAAACATGTACCCACTTTGGTGGCTGCGTGGTCTAAGGTGTGTGTCTCTCTAGCAATAGTTTGAACTGCCAATGAATGTGAATCTTGGTCGGTCGTACCATGCTTAGGGGGGGTTTTCCCTAAATGGTTTTCCACTCTCCTTCCATGCAAATGCTGGTACACCTCTAAATTCAACATTCCTCATCCCTAACAATTTAAAAGGAATTAGTGCATAAGCTTATAACCCAAAGGGCAGTAAGCCATGGTGCTAAAAAAAAATCAACATGATCTATTCTGAAACTATAACTAACTTTCAGGTCCTGTGAAGTTGGCAACACCGTGAACAGCACAAATTATTAAACCTATGGCAATATTTATTGCAGAATTTGTGTCACAATAATAACCTATCACAAATTGGTTTCCCTTTTATTTTTGTGAAAACACCAGATAAGGTTGGGAGCTGCCAACTGCCCCCTCTAGATTTTTTCACTCACCTCTAATATTCTCTAATATAAAGCTGGAGGGTGGTTCTGCATAAAAATAATGATAACATGTACAAAGTTGGTTAAAATGTTTATAACTTATCTCAGAGGCAATTTCAAAGCTATAAAAGAAGAAAACTGCTTAAGCCCTTTATATTCTATTTGGATATATATATGTAAAATAAAAATTATAGATATATTTTAGCACGGATCAATACTACGCATCAGGGCATACGCTTATGTAGGCCTACTAATGACAATGGTTTTAGGGATGATAAAGGCAATATTTAGAGGAAGTGTACCCACATTTGTGCAGTGGTAGAGTGGAAAACTATTTTTGGAGAGAAAAACTCATTACACCCAACCGAGATCGAAACCTTGATTTCCCCATCATCAGCAGTCTAGTCTACTGCAAGAGTGACGCCTTAGACAATGCGACCACTGAAGTGGGCTTATAGTTATCAACTTTTTGATTGTTTAATAGTCTGCATAAATTTACTTTATTCATATTTCCCCTTCTGATAAGCTACTTGTGCGGTGGTGCTATTATTGTAATTTTGTTTCATTTGTGCTATTGTTCTGGTCATTGTGATATAACGTGTCACAAAGGTCATTCATTATTTGAAAATTTATGTAAACATCACTCTCTCAAATCTGCACTAGTGTGGAACCAAACATAGGTTTGTCTTGGCTGGTTTGTTGGTGACAGAGGGTTTGAGGTTATAAATACTTGTTGGGTGTATTGAGGGAGTCTTACCTCGATGGTTTCCCACTCTCTCTACACACAAATGCAGGTATATTCCATTAAATTTTATCTTCTTCATCGTTTACACATTGATGTAAAAATATAAAAATCTGACTTTAACATATAGTGAGACGCAAAGCAAAAAAAAAAAAAAAAATTACTTTCATTGCTAAACTTTGTTTCACTATTAAAATTGATAATTTCAAATAAGTTAAATAGCTAGCAAATTTTGAATCAATTCGACACAACAAGGTTAAATAAACACAACAATATTTTTTAATCAAATATTTTACTTGATAGCCAAATATTCACTGGTATAGTATTATAACATATCTCATGATTTAAAAGTAAATCTGGTCAAAAACCAGTTAGTTTAAACCTTTCCCGTTGATCAGAATATAAAATGCAAGAAACCTGTATCATTTTCATGCCTCTATTCTCTCTTCACTTCTTTCTTGACTACTCCTTTTTTGTGCAGATTTGCCCCTTAGAAGCGGGGACGTAGCGGTTATAACTGGCGGTGCTCGGGGTGTGGGCGCTTCTGTCGTTACCAAGCTATTGCAGTGTGACATGCATGTCGTCATCGGTATGTACCTAGCTGTTCATTCGTTGATGTTTCTGTCTGTTGGTGACACTGATTATTGAGAGAGTTGTTAAGACAGCTTTCACTTGAAAAATTACTGTGCAGGCCCCAGTGATTCGTTTAGCTCTTATGGCTTGGATTTCTATGTCAAAAGTTTGTTAAGTTAAAAAAATTCCTGTAAAAAATTAATAAGAAGGTGACCTGGTGGTCTAGGGGTAAGGTGTCAGACTTCTGTGCTGGGGTTCCGGGGTTTCCAATCCTCGGTCCGCAAGATTTATCTGATTTTCCAAACCCTTCCTTCACCTCTGACAAGACGTGTATTAATCACAACTTGTGAATGTGAGGAATGCCAGGCCTCACCGTGGTTCGGATCCCACGTTAAACTGTAGGTCCTCCATTTCATCTCACAATCACCTACCATTACACATTAGCGTAAGTGCGTATAACCCGAACGGGTAGTAAGACGCGGTGCTAATAATAATAATAATAATAATAATAATTAATAAGAGAAACACTTAAAGTTGTAAATACTGTACTGTGAGTTTTTATTTATTCAAACATTAAACATCTAAGGAACCTATCAACCATAGTGTACATCATTCAATTCATACCCTACAATTTTGGGAAATTTCTGACTTCCCTCTAAACTAAAGACCCCGTAATAAGCATAGTGTGGCCCATTATGTGACCAGTAATAACTGTTTACGTAGACCAACACAACATAATGTTAACAAACTACTGAATAAATGTACTGTATTGGCCCAAATATAGTGCAATATTTTGTTATTAAAAATGTCCTACCAAAAACTATATCTACTTATATTATATTCCTAGCCTAACATTTTTACTGAAAGAAAACTTCAAATTCATACAGAAGTATATTTTGTAGAACGCTGGAACTGTACCTGCCGGCTGGTTGGTATTGTTGCGTGCATCTAATAATTTTAAACTAAAGGTTAAAACAAAGCGAGAGAGAGAATGATTGAGATTGAGAGTGACTGAGGAATTCCATCCTTCATGGTCATTGAACTGGTGATTCATTAGTGATTGTTAGTTGATGGCAAAATCTGTGCTGTGTTAGTGATATTAAAACATACCCATGGCGTATCCGCAAGTGAGTGATCTTGTTGAAAAGAAGGCTTCCTCCATGTCTCAAGTAAACTAGGGAATAATAAGAAGCTACCAGGGGTGGTTTGTTCTTTGGGTGTGAAAGCTTGCACCCCACAGTCCCTTTATATCTTATTAATTATAGTCTTGCAAAATTATTATTCACACTCACATGACAATTTTATCTTATCATAATAGTTTCAAGGAAAAAGTGTTTTCGATTTATATAATAGCAGGCAATGTTTTTGTAATGGCACGAAGTCAGCACCTTGCACTGTGAAACCAAACCTTTACACCCGTTCAGATATCGTTGCAGGCCAGCTGCATTTAGCTAACCCCGCCTTTTCTGCGTGTGAAGGTGCTTTCCTGTCCATGCCCTCAAGTTGAAAGCTTTGAGTGATATGGGTTGTGTATAGCATGAACCAACAATATTGTTGTCAGCTACCCTGCATGTTCCTGCGTTTTAAGGTGCATATTTGTTCTGTGTTTTAGGATTTTGTTGAATTTTTAAGTGATATGTTGAAACATTTTACAGAGGTAAATTGAATAGTTAAATTCAGGTGCTTAAGACAATAAATGTTTCAAGATCAACTCTTGATCAAAAAAGGGAATTGAAATCATTAATTAGGCAATGTCCTGAATTATTTATAGGACAAACAGAAATCAAGAAAAAGGAAAGTAAAAGTTTTCAAAAGGCAGTTTAATTCCAAAGTTGCATACCAAAAAAACTGCTGGATTTGTGGCTTTGATGTGGAAAAGCCTTTGTACGGTTTCATGTAAACTCCTGTATATATGTGAAAATAATATATATATATATACATATATATTCTTTATTTTCACATGTACAGAATATATGTTACACGTAATGTGTATATATATTAATAACACAGATCCACATTTTTTAGAGTGAATTTGCAATTTTTAATTTTTGCATATTTTTTGTGATTTTTTGAGTTTAAATCACGGAATTTTTAACAAATATTGTCGATATGTCTACCTTCTTTTAAATTTATTATTTAGAAATAATTTAAAAATACGAATCAATCGTGCCTTCCAGCTTTTAAAGTGACGAGCCACCACTGGAAGCTATGTTATGAATTTTTCAAAAGAGCAATGCGTGAGACACAACAAACAAATAACGTGCGGGCTGCTAACAAGTTTGGGTGTTTCCTAAGCTAATGTATGACTTTGGAGGGAAAATAAATAAAAGTTTAGAAGTGCCTGAACATCAAGGAAAGAATTCAGAGGGCCGAGTAAAACTGTATCACATTTGTTAAGTTTTTACCTCAAGGTATATTTGATACCTTTTATTTTTCATGTAGAACACCTGCAGAATTTTAGGGTCGTATTATGTGCAAGGTCATATTATATTCGGGCCAACACAATATTTAAATTCATTCAGAAAGCTTCTAATAAATTGAAATTATTTTAAAAATGTATCCAATACAGGGAATCGAATACTGGTTCTCTGACTAAACATATCACTTCTTTGAACAATACAGAGCTGGGATGCAATAATTCAAAGCTTCAAGATTCAAATCTTGCTTAGACACACATTATTAGCCCGAATATAGAATGGCCTTACACATAATACTACCCTCAAATTTTGAAGGTATTCTACATAAAATAAATAAAAGGGCTTGAATATACTACAAGGTAAAAACTTAAATTCAACACAGTTTTATTAGGCCATCTGAATGTTTGTTTTGATGTTCAGGCACTCTTAAAAGTTTTTAATATCAGAAACACAGCATAGATTCTTCCAGCAACTAGCACTGACCTACCTACTGAATTACCAGTACAGTTAAACTGAGGGGTGGAAACCCTCTTTCTTTCTCTCCCCGTTTGGCCACGAGTTTATTATTAGACGAGCGTGAGTGTACCTAATAGTTCTTGCGCTTGCACTAGTTTCTCACTTCGTTTTTGACCTTGAATTTATTCTTAGACGCATGTGTGCATGCTGATTCCTGCCATTTATCCATTACAGTTAAAGTATGCTACAAAATAGACCTTTGTAGGAATTTGACTTTTTTATTTCAGTGAAAAATGTATAATATGAGTACAGTTTTTGGAAGACACTTTTAGGAGAAAAACCTCGGATTATATTCAGGCAAGTACAGTAATTACTTAATAAATAATGGGATGGCATTGTAACTAAATTTATCAAATACCATAAACAACTTGTTTATAGTGACACTTAAAAAAAAAAGAGTAGCAGAACATTTAAATTAGTTAGGATGATTGCAATACATATACTTCCGTTCAGGTTGCCGCGATGTGAAGGCAGGTCAGAAACTAATCGAAGGCTTACGAGTGTCTGGTGTTACAAGCGGCAGTGCAGAGTGTTTCCCTTTGGACATGGCCTCTCATGCCTCTGTTCGCAAGTTCGCCGAGAGTGTGCTACAGAAATGTCCCAAGATTCATGTTCTCATCAACAACGGTAAGTCCCTTTTATGTAGAAAAATATAATCGTACAAAAATTATATCTTTAATATGTGATCACTGTTTAATTGGTGACAGTTCTCATTTTTTTATTGGGCACATTATTTGACATTAAATGTCGAATATCTTGTAATCCCTAAGTGGATTACAGGGATTCAAAAAATAAAGAAAAGAATCTTGAATGAGTAGGTGAGAAAGAAGTGAATATAAAAGAAGGCTATGCCACCAAAACATAGCACGCGCAATAAGAACCTTTCAGACAAGCCCTCATAGTCCTTCTTAAAATGGTTACTTTGTTCCCCAGAACATTGCGCATCACCAAAAATATCATTTGCCTCAAGTAAATTAATGTAACTACTAAACCATGATCGAAGGAAGAGGACACTAACACCATTAGTTAACAGTAGATTATTTATTTATTCTTATTATTATTTTATTTTGTTTAAGAAAGGAACAAAACAATACCAATAAATATTTGTAAACAACAAATAAAGTATTCTTTTTTTTATATCATAATTTTATTTCTCAAGAAACGAGAATAACAATAAATATATATATGTATATGTAAAGAACAACAAAAGTATTCCTTTTAAATTTTTAAATTCTCAAAAAAAACTAACAACAAAGACTTTACTATCTTACTCCTTGGCCTCATATTAAGAGCGCCATCTTTAAACAATATAAAGTATCTCATTCGCTAGCTGAGTAGAAAACTAGCTGGGCGCTACAACTGAACCCTTAAACAGCATTCTAACTTTCATAGTTAGTCTCAACACATATCATAACACATCTTCTAATCCCAGTCAAAAAGGAATATACCAATTACATAATCTAAAGATTAATTCTAATGCTTATAAATTTTAAATATTAACCTCGCAAAAATCCTATAACCAATTGTTTATATTATCAAAGTTAAAGTACTTAAACAGATCAAAATATTAACCTACACAACTCTTACTAATAATTGTTCATAATATTTATGATAAACAAAGTCAAAATATTAACCTCACAAATTTCTTATTAATGATTTGTCCGTATTATTTGTGTTAAAGTTCTTAACCAAGTTCAGATCGTTTGTTCGCCAAGCGAACATGACGCCAAAGTTTTTATAACAAGTCTCCTAAATGGTAATAAATTAAGTCCCATTCCATAGGAAAATTGCACCAAGAGTTTAAACAATAACGCATACCCCTAAATAAGAATAATCCCAAAAAAGAGCCAAAAAAGAATTTAGAAAAAGCAAAGATTATGACCGAAAATGAATTTAGCTTACATCGTTGAAATTTGTAGAGATCGCTTGGTCAAGCGACCTTCTCTGCCAACCCAAGAGTGGCATATAAGTCACACGGTGCTTCTTATATACAGAACACAGCTTACAGAACACAGGGCACAAGGACGTCACGAGGGGGGAAAAACCAAAGAGAATAGATAGGGAGTAGAATGTTCGCCGACCATCTCGAATGATGTAGAACACGATCGTGGGACTGGCGGAGTTGTACTTCTTTTCTTCTTAAGTTCTTTCACTCTGGAGGGCGGTGACGAAGGATACAGTTGAGCTCGTTTCAGTATGTTGAAGGCAGTTGGGCCGATGAGATGTGCGCGTACAAGTGGGCCGGGCGTGTTTACCTTTGAGCGGGCAGGAGACGTCCTCAATCGAATAGGGTAAGTCTTCATTTTTTGTAGTTAGCCAGCGGCTAATGCTACAATCTGAGGTCACGAGTGTTTGGGAGGTGAAGACCTTTATTTTCCAAAGGCGAAAGAGCTTTCTTAGTATTGACTGACTCTCAAAGTTATTGGTAGAGTGTTTTCATAGTAATTGGAAACATACATAAAATGTTGTACTCAACTATAAGAGGATTCCGATAAGAAGGCTCTTTTAGAAAATACAACCAAATTTTTTGGCCGTCAATATTGATAAAATTTTATTTTGTTATTAATGTTGTTTTATAGGTATTGATAATATATATCAAAAATAACAGCTGCAGATTACACGACTTGACATATGAATATGTGAAAGTAGATTTAATAACATTTATAGCGGTCAGTTGGAAGAAGTTACGCAGGAAAGAGATATTGAAACACAAAAAATGAAACATACACAATAGGGCTTTTACAATGAAAAGAACAACACAATTCACATTTTACATTGCTGCCACTGGACAAAAAGGTACTGGCTTCTTCTTGAAGAAAATTAATCACTAACATTCCATCTCTTGACCCAGGTTTCTCTCTAGCGGAAGTCATCAGGGGGAGTGTGAATTGTGCGACCTAACTTCATAAAAGATGAAGCCAAAAAAAACCATTAAAGGGAAGAAAAGGAAACCAGTAAAGAATGATAGGACACTTAAATAGAAACACGTGAAAGGAATGAATAATACAAAGGACAAACACAGGAAATTGACATGGCACTCAAATAAAAAACATTTTTAACTAAATGTAGCTCATTAATTGATAAGTTGTTCTCCTTAAAGAGTCAAAGTAGTTTTGGTAATTTTTACAACCATTTCAGTGGCCAAATGGTCTAAGGCATTACTCTTGTGTTAGACTAGCCGACTGAGGAAGGGAAGATCAAGGTTCAAGTCCCAGCTGGGTCTACTGAAGGTGGTTTTTCCTAAATGGTTTCCCACTTTCCTTCCACGCAAATATAGGTAGATTACCTCTAAAATACTTATTTCCTCATCCCTACACCATTAGAGTAATTATCATACACGTGTATAACCTGAGCAGGTAGTAAGATGCGGTGGTGTAAAAAAAGAGTAGCTTTTGCATCTTGTAATTATGGTCCTTCCAACCATAATCCCACTATATCTACCAAGTTCATGTATCTTGCTAAAGAAAAATGTGTCTAAGGTTGTTGATTTGATCGAACCCACGAGTTGTTTACAGCCGGCATCATGTTTGTGCCATTCTCTCTGACTGAGGATGGTTTTGAGTCTCACTTTGCGGTGAACTATCTGAGCCACTGTCTGCTGACCCACCTCCTGCTACCGAAAATTGAACGCTAGCTCCACGGGCCGATACACTAACTGTCGTGTTGTCAAGTCTCCTCCTGCGCTCACATGGCCGGTACCATCTACTTTGATGACTTTAACATGAAGTAAGCTTTACCGTCATTTACCTTGCATTGGTGGTCACAAGGTCTATTGCGTCACTCTTGTGTTGGACTGGAATGATGGGGAAATCAAGGTTTGAATCTTGGTCGGGTGTACTAGGGGTGGTTCTCCCTAAATGGTTTTCACCCTACCTCCACACAAATGTGTGTACATTTCCTCAAAAATTATTCCTTCTGCATCCCCAATCAATTAACAAAAATAATTATGAATATTATGGTGGTCTTTATTTTTGAAAGTTTTGAAATGTTTTTGTCTGACTCTCCTATGTTGTTCTATCTATATAAAAATATATTTTTTGAAAAGTTTTATGCAGATCCGACTAGATTTAGAGGTCGCTCAAGTCATTTGAAATTTCAACTCACTTTAATTATCTGTGTACCCAAGTTTAGTTTGAGTTTACTCGCTGTTAGGGTATCTGCTAGTATTCTACCGTTTTTTAATTTTATCATCGTGTTCGATTTGTAACTTGTTCGAGTACTGATAATTTTATTTTATTGATTTACTTATGTTTTTATCTTGTTTATTATTGATTTATTCAAGTACACACACTGATAATCGTAACAATATTGTCTGTTGCAGTTATTTTGAAAGCTAAACAGTAAAAATGGCAGCAGTAGCTAATACAAGACTAGTTTCCACAATTTGGTTGATTGGCTCTCAAGAAACTGAACTGAAATGATCCAAATTACTTCAAATAAACAGTGTTGAGTGTCTCTTCCTACACCATAGAACCTTGAAGAAGACAATTCGTGAGAGTTTTAGGGCTGTTGTTAAGAAAACTTTTTTTTTCTAGGGGAAAAGGCTCGTATTCCCATTCGTCAGGAACAGGATTGTATCAAGAAATTGGAGAAACTTCATGAAAAGTGGCTCAAGCTGAAAAAAAAATTTCTAGAGACCCTTGGCAACTTATTTGATATTGCTCATCAAGAATCCCTGCAGATTATGAATATCCAAGAGGACAAGGATTTCCTTCTCACACAGAGAGAACCTGGTCGCTGTGGTTGCTTTGGGAAAATCGACAAAGTGTTGGCATCCAAAAAAGCAAGGGCCGAACAACGGAAATGAAAAAAAAAACCCAAGAGTTTAAGCAGAAGTGCGAAGCGAAACAAATGGCTCAGAACGAAAGTGCCGTTCCCATTTACTCCAGTGATGTAAATAGTGAAAGTAACAGTGACAATCTTGAAGAGGAGAAAGCACATGCAAGCATTGATCAAGAAATGGCAATACATTCCTCTTCCACTGCTTCCAGCCGTAAAATGGACGTATGAATATAAGTGATAGAAAAGCCACATAATCGTTGGCAGCAACTACTGAGGGCCTCGGCCACAAAGTAAATTAACTTCTTCTATTTGTAGATATTGAGAAAAGCAGGTGAAGAAATTGCAACGAATTTAAAAGAAGAATTTCAGACAAAATTCTGCCTTGTTGTTCACTGGGATGAAAAACTTCTACCAGACCTGACTGGGAATAAAAAGGTAAATCGATTGCTGGTGATTGTGTCTGGACAAGGTGTAAATCAGTTGCTTGGGGTTCTAAAGTTACAGACAGGTACGGGAAAAAGCAGTGGCTATTTTGCTCGAAGAGTGGGGGGCTATTCAACAAGTAAACACAATGGGTTTTGACACTACTGCACAGAAATGGAGCTTGCATATTTTTGGAACAAAAGTTACAAAAGACCTCCACCACCTAGCATGTCGTTTACCACATATTAGAACTCATTTGCAAGTGTAATCAACGAAGCTATGCGATGTACATCATCTGGCCCTGATATGAACCATTTTTAAACGCTTTAAACAATATTGGAATAGGATCGATCAATAAGCTTATGAAAGTGCAACCAGTAATGCAACAGTTATGACAGCTTAGGGAGATGAGAAGGACATTGTGACTCAATTTGCAGCTAACCAGCTTCAAGAAACTCAAGTCAGAGATGATTACAAAGAATTTATAGAGCTTGCAACTATCTTCTTAGGAGACGTTCCTCCACGTGAAGTAAGATTTATATATTCTGGGGCTCTTCATCATGCTAGATGAATGGCAAAGGCATTGTATTCTTTCAAGATATGAATGTTTCGTGGCCAATTCAAACTCACTAAATTGGAAGACGGATTGTGTAACATTTGCATTTTTCTTGTGCGTATTTATCTTAGATCTTGATTTACAGCTTCTCTTCCTAATTCAGCACCCTCTAACGACCTCAGTTTTCTGCAGCAGCTTAGTGCTTATGTAAGAAACTAGAAGGGCTACTGTGGTATCTAAGTAAGGAGCTTGTAGGTTTGGCATTTTTTTTAATAAAAACATGTCTACAAGTACAAAAAAGCTATGCTTCAGTCCCTTAATGAAAGGGATGGGGTCGACGAAGCTCTTAAGCGCATCCAACAGAGTGGTAAGATTTTTCGTGAAATAAAGATTGAAAATTTTGTGACAAAAAATACTATGAATTTCTTTCATCGCCTTAATATCCCAACAGATTATTTATATTTTGATCCTGAAACATGGCATCCCAGAAATGACTACAAGCAAGCAAGGAAGACAGTTAAACATATAAGGGTTGTTAATGACAATGCTGAAAGGGGTTTGGCACTTATGCAAGAGTATAATGCCCTTATAACGAAAGATGAAGAGCAAAAAAAAAAAATGTATTACAAGTTGTAGAACAACATAGGCGTCATTATCTCGACTGCAGCAAAAAAAAATTAATCTCAGAAGAGTAGAGATACAAGATATTCTGATTTTTTAAGTGTAAACAATGAATATTATTTCAAGTGTAAACAATGCTATGTTGTCTTTGATATGCATAATTAATTTAGATAAGGATTTGTGTGTGGAATTTTTCAAACAATTAATACAGCAATTATTTATGCATTAATTGCTGTATGATTGTATGATGTAAAATATATGGAATCACATTTAAAGCTTTGAGTGCATTGAGCTATCACTAAATGTTAATTAAAATGGTTTAAATTCTACACACATTATTTTTTTTACATCAAGGAACATTTTTGGCGGGTCAGAGCATATAAATTGCAGGGAAAAAAATTTCTTAGTATTATAAGGACCACCCTAATGCATAATTTGAACTTGTACTAAGATGTGGTTGGAAAAATAACTTAGAATAATATATGAACCTATTTCCTCTATTTATTATCTATCGATTTCGATTTTCTAATTCCTCCTACACACATGCACATGGGTGCACACACACACACAGAATAATTTGAAGAGATAACTTTTTTAAATAATGATTTTATTAAAATATTCTTAAAAATATTGTTTTAAACCAAACTGAATTTTAGCTCAGAGCAGTTAAAACTATATATAGTTGAAATATTAAAGTAAAAGCGTATAAAAATGCTTGCCCCTTTGTATCTATGTAGAGAGTCGTATCTGCCGAGCGCGGCATACGCACAGTCGAAGCTGGCTCAGATACTGTTCACTCGGGCACTTGAAAGAAGACTGCGACGGGAGACTGCCCCTGTACAGGCCCATGCAGTGCACCCAGGTGTTGTCAACACAGACATCTTCAACGAGACTTTCTTTAAACGGGTATTCCCGTGGGTCATCCGTTTATTCTTTAAGGTTTGTATGGTTTATTTGATGTTTGATACTAGCCACAAAAATAACTGCAAAACTTAAACTTTACTTCTAAAACCCTATTTTCATACTTGTGGCATATTTATTTATATTAAGATTTAATTTGATTTAATGCTTTTGAAATGTTCTTTCAGTCCTACATGAAGTCTCAGCTGTGGACAAGATCCTTGATGCATTCTACTTAAATTATATCTGATCAGATCTACTTCAGTGGTAAAATGGTCTAATCTGTCTCACTCACGTCACTGCCAACGACATGAATATCGAGGTTAGAATCCTTAATGTGGTAGGGATGAGTAAGGAAGCATTTTATAAGGAATCTACCCACATTTGTGTGGAAGGAGAGTGGGAAACAATTTAAGACAATTTTTCTTCACCAGACCTAACCGGGATTCAAACCCTGATCTCATCATTAGTCGGCCAGTCTAACAAGAGAGTGACACTTTAAACCAACCTGCCACTGAAGTGGGTTGCAACCTTAATCAACAAAAACTTTATCTTTGGCTTTGACTTTGTTTCGACTTCACTTTACACTTAAAAGTAACCTTAATACATCCCTGTTAGAGCTGGAGTTTTTAATCCTCGGCCTTTTTTCTAAATTTTTTCTTTTTAAGTAAACACTCCTCAGAATATTTATTTACTGAATGGCCTATTATGTTGTAGAGTCAGGACGAAGGTGCGCTGCCAGTGTTGTATGCTGCGGTGAGCACAGAGCTGGAGGGGAAGGGGGGAACATACATCAGCAATTGCCGTGTGACCCAGACCGGCGACCTGGCAGACTCTGAAGAGCTCCAGGAGAAGTTGTGGACAGCCATGCTGAGTATGTTGCAGCTGGAAACATTTGGAGGCCTACAGTCATAAAGGCGACGTTTGATCATCCTAGAGAATTTTACCTGATGGGACAATATTGTTAAGGTCCTATATCCTCAACTCTGGTGTCTTTAATTACAAGTCGATACTCATGTTTGTATAGAATAGATTGGTGGTTGGTTGTTGGAATAAGTATTTTATGGTTTTGTTTATTTAAATACTTTTAAAAAAAAGGACTGATTATTACTGATCTGAAAACTTTTATACATGTTGCATGGTTAAACTTTATAGAACAAAAATGTCTAGATTAGGTGTGGTGTTAGTTAAGCTAAGTATTTATAATCAGAAGTGTTTGATGTCAAACACTGGTGAAATATAGTTGGTTTTTACATTGAAGCTGACCCATCGTTATTAATACACTTATTGAGCACAAGAGTCTCTTTAGTCCTAACGGTATTATCCAGATACTTCAAGACATTCCAAACTACCTTTAAGTATTATTGGACTTCAATAGTCACTGTGTAAATGATTTACATAGATGCCATTGGACAAAGAAAACCTCTTTTAGGAAGTTGTGTTGCGCGTTTCACACTCCCTCCTGATCAGTTCTGATAGAATGAAACCTAGGTTGGGGGATTGGGCGGTAACAATCAATTTCCTTGAATAAGCAGCCATTAACTCTTTATCCATTGGCAACAATGTTAAGTGTGAACTGTGTTCTTCTTTTCATTGTAAGAGCCATTTTGTGTTTGTTTCCTTTTATGTTTTTTATCCACCTTTCCTGTACTTTTTTTTTCTAAAACTTATATTACAAAGTACCTCAAAAAGCGAAAAGAGGTTTTCCTTTAGAGAGATGTGTAAATGTTTTGTGATGTAAATTTATTTAAAGCTATACTTTTGATTACATTTAAAATTCATATTTCTATATATTTTCAAGCATACATGTCAAATGTTAGTAGTTAATGTTGTTATTGGTTGAAACCAGGAATGTAAAACCCTTTCAAAGTGTAGGCCAAGTTTAAAGGTGGAAACAGCCTCACTAAAATATTAGTTAAATTTTAGAGGCATGCAATGCTTTGAAATGTTTAAGTCAAAGGTCACATCTCTTTCAATTTGATTTTGACATCAACAATAACTTTCGCATCTCTGAAACTTCTCTAATAAAGAAGAAAACTTCAATAATATATTACAAACATATTTGAAATATTTCACTAAACATTTCTAATCACCTGGATACATTTGATGGATAATTTAGAAATTAAAAATAGTGCTATATGACAACACAAAAACTTAATCTTTGGTTTTGACTTTGTTTCACATGTTTCAATCTTTGTTTTGAATTTGCTTTGTATGTTTTAAGCTTTGTTTCGACTTCATTCACATTTAAAAAATAACCTTTGTACATCCCTGTTAGAGCTGGAGTTTTTAATCCTCGACCTCTTGCGCAAGGGAACGATTTACGCCACTTCAACTTTCTCATCCTCTTCAGATGAATAATGTTGTATTTTATTAAACTTCTCACTCACTTTATTTATTTAGATTAGGAAGCAAGTTGTTGATAGTCAGCACATTTGCACAAAGTATAGCGTGAACAAAATATAGTGTTAACAAGGAATACAAAAAAAAAACTCCCTACCTGATGATTGCTTTGTTATATTTTAGTAGAATTATTAATCTATTTATTCTGTGGCACAATTTAATCTTACTCAATTGTTATACTTATATTATTTGGGATTGCTTGTGATTTTATAAACTGTCCAAATCCGATATTCTCTTCACTTTCTATATGTATCCATACATAACCTTTTAAAAATCATCTGAAATACTTTCATTTCATATTTAGAGCGATGGGCCCTTAAAAACAATTATTTGCCATTTGCACAAGCTTGCTCAATACATACATTCCATACTAAATATTTTTTACTCATATTTTAGAAACCATAAAAACTCAAGTTATTGGTGATAAAAGTATTTTTAATAGAGACTGTTTGCCGATGACAGGGAGATCGGGGCTTGATCACAGTTAGGTGCACTGAAGGTGTGTTTTCTAAATGGTTGTCCACTCTCTCTTTACACAAATGTGAGTACGCTTCCTTTAAATTCAACCCTCCTCATCCTTAACACATAAGTGTACAATTAGTACGTAGGAGTACAATCTGAACAGGTAGTAATACATGATGGTAAAAAAATTACTGGTGGAGGGGTTTTTAATTGAACCGAGTAACAGTATATCAATCTTTGCGGTAAACTTTTCTGTTTTTATTGCTTATTTTGGTCGTTGAATACTAAAGTAATTTTATGAAAATTTTGAGATATAGAATTTTCAGGTACTCACATACCTCTAATTTTTATGCCGCCCGCTCACCAGCGGCCAGAAAATTGCGCGACAAACTAAGCATAGACAGTCACTGCCAACTGAGTATGTACAGTCAGTTTCACAAGAAACACTGAGTAAGCAGCTGCTATGTGGTACCTCTTCAACAAGCGGGTTCCAACAATTGACTGAACGGATTGTACTGGCCGCAGGGCTGGCTTGCCTTATGTTCACTATTCGTATTCCCACTGGCCATCGTGGCCAAGTGCGCATTGTGCCATAAAACTCCATTCACTTTGTTGGCCGTGGCTATTCTGGCCTTTAATGAGCAGACAGCTTTAATGAGCTGATGACAGTGGACTCTGCACCACAAGTAGCCTACCCTTTCAAGTTTCTATTATTGATTTAAATAAGAGATTATTTTATTTGGTCAACCAGTGTTTTAACACACTAGCTTACAACAGGGTCCATTATTAAATGTCAATTAACAATGTGTAGCTTTGAAAGAGTGTTTAAATGTAACAATTATTAAAATTCAGTAACCAGAATCTATGTTTAATGTAACAATTATTTATTTAAATGGAGTAACCATAGTATCTCTTTAATATAACTTGTTATTTATTGTATTACAGCAGACAGTCAATGTTTAATTGTAACAATTATTTGTTGTGTTACAGCAGTCTGTCAATGTTAACTGTAACAATTATTTATTATATCACATCAGCCAGTCATTGTTTAGTTGTAACAATTATTTATTATATTACAGCAGACAGTCAGCGTTAACTGTAACAATTATTTATTGTATTACAGCAGACAGGATTATGTAACAATTATTTATTGTATTGCAGCAGACAGTCAGGGTTAACTGTAAGAGTTATTTATTGTATTACAGCAGTCAGTGTTTAATTGTAACAATTATTTATTGTATAACATCAGCCAGTCAGTGTTTAACTGTAACGATATTTATTGTATCACATCAGCCAGTCATTGTTTAATGTAACAAATATTTATTGAATTGTAGTAATCACAAAAGTTGAAATGATAAAGTTAAAATTTTGTTTTGAATAAGCCATTGATATTTACTCTATAATCAATTTAAAAAATGTAGTTTATTTGAAGTATGATGCTTTGTAAACTGCAACATAGAAAACATTGTTTCTTGGTATGTTGTAACAACATGTCTTTATAGATATTTTTTCAAAACCACAGTCCAATTTTCATAGGGAGGTCTTATCTGACATCTTGAAATGTTACTAGATCTACTTTTGACATAATATTCAATGCTAAGTCATGTGATCTATAGCTGTAATTTTTTTTTTATAGATATTAGAGGCTGCTAAGTCAACTTTTTTTTAATTTAAAGCAAAATAAAATCTAATTAAATTAAATATTCCTGAAGCCAATTCAAAGTTTGAATATTTGGAAAAAAAATACAGAATTCAATTTACTAACAACAAAAGTAACTTATTTATCAGTAGGTGTGTTATTCATTTCTTCCTTCTAAATCATTATCATTCAGATTCTTGTGAGCTGTCGATATCTGCATCTAATCAGTATCAGAGTCTACTTAGTATTCAGAGTCTATGGGTATTTGCATGCCGAGGAACACGCACATCTCTCATACCTCCTATCTCTGCACTTCGCACAAGCTGTAGAAACAGACCCATGTAAGGGTGTATCCATGCTAAGAAGTGTACACATCGTTCATCACTCCTATCTACGCACATCACACAAGCTTCAGAAACAAACCCATGTAAAGAAACGGGAACGTGCATGCCGAAGAGCATGCACATCGCTCATCACTCCTATCGTCGCACATTGCACATCACTCATAATTCCTATCGTCGCACAATGCACATCACTCATAATTCCTATCGTCGCACAATGCACATCACTCATAATTCCTATCGTCGCACAATGCACATAACTCATCATTCCTATCGTCGCACAATGCACATTACTCATCATTCCTATCGTCGCACATTGCACATCACATCATTCCTATCATCGCACATTGCACATCACTCATCATTCCTATCGTCACACAATGCACATCACTCATCATTCCTATCGTCACACAATGCACATCACTCATCATTCCTATCGTCACACAATGCACATCACATCATTCCTATCATCGCACATTGCACATCACTCATCATTCTTATCATCGCACATTGCACATCACTCATCATTCTTATCGTCGCACAATGCACATTAATCATCATTCCTATCGTCGCACAATGCACATTAATCATCATTCCTATCGTCGCACAATGCACATCACTCATCATTCCTATCGTCGCACAATGCACATTAATCATCATTCCTATCGTCGCACAATGCACATCACTCATCATTCTTATCGTCGCACAATGCACATTAATCATCATTCCTATCGTCGCACAATGCACATTAATCATCATTCCTATCGTCGCACAATGCACATCACTCATCATTCCTATCGTCGCACAATGCACATTAATCATCATTCCTATCGTCGCACAATGCACATCACTCATCATTCCTATCGTTGCACAATGCACATCACTCATCATTCCTATCATCGCACATTGCACATCACTCATCATTCTTATCATCGCACATTGCACATCACTCATCATTCTTATCGTCGCACAATGCACATTAATCATCATTCCTATCGTCGCACAATGCACATTAATCATCATTCCTATCGTCGCACAATGCACATCACTCATCATTCCTATCGTCGCACAATGCACATCACTCATCATTCCTATCGTTGCACAATGCACATCACTCATCATTCCTATCATCGCACATTGCACATCACTCATCATTCTTATCATCGCACATTGCACATCACTCATCATTCTTATCGTCGCACAATGCACATTAATCATCATTCCTATCGTCGCACAATGCACATCACTCATCATTCCTATCGTCGCACAATGCACATTATCATCATTCCTATCGTCGCACAATGCACATCACTCATCATTCCTATCGTCGCACAATGCACATCACTCATCATTCCTATCGTCACACAATGCACATCACTCATCATTCCTATCGTCACACAATGCACATCACTCATCATTCCTATCGTCACACAATGCACATCACATCATTCCTATCATCGCACATTGCACATCACTCATCATTCTTATCATCGCACATTGCACATCATCATCATTCTTATCGTCGCACAATGCACATTAATCATCATTCCTATCGTCGCACAATGCACATTAATCATCATTCCTATCGTCGCACAATGCACATCACTCATCATTCCTATCGTCGCACAATGCACATTAATCATCATTCCTATCGTCGCACAATGCACATCACTCATCATTCTTATCGTCGCACAATGCACATTAATCATCATTCCTATCGTCGCACAATGCACATTAATCATCATTCCTATCGTCGCACAATGCACATCACTCATCATTCCTATCGTCGCACAATGCACATTAATCATCATTCCTATCGTCGCACAATGCACATCACTCATCATTCCTATCGTTGCACAATGCACATCACTCATCATTCTATCATCGCACATTGCACATCACTCATCATTCTTATCATCGCACATTGCACATCATCTATCATTCTTATCATCGCACATTGCACATCACTCATCATTCTTATCGTCGCACAATGCACATTAATCATCATTCCTATCGTCGCACAATGCACATCACTCATCATTCCTATCGTCGCACAATGCACATTAATCATCATTCCTATCGTCGCAAAATGCACATCACTCATCATTCCTATCGTCGCACAATGCACATCACTCATCATTCCTATCGTCACACAATGCACATCACTCATCATTCCTATCGTCACACAATGCACATCACTCATCATTCCTATCGTCACACAATGCACATCACATCATTCCTATCATCGCACATTGCACATCACTCATCATTCTTATCATCGCACATTGCACATCACTCATCATTCTTATCGTCGCACAATGCACATTAATCATCATTCCTATCGTCGCACAATGCACATTAATCATCATTCCTATCGTCGCACAATGCACATCACTCATCATTCCTATCGTCGCACAATGCACATTAATCATCATTCCTATCGTCGCACAATGCACATCACTCATCATTCCTATCGTCGCACAATGCACATTAATCATCATTCCTATCGTCGCACAATGCACATCACTCATAATTCCTATCGTCGCACAATGCACATCACTCATCAAACTCATACTATGTTAAAGTAAAAACTGGGGTCATTCAACATGCAGACTAGTCAAATTGTGAAAATCTTTGCGACTTTTGTCATAGGTATGCAACAAAAGGAACATTTAAGTAATGTCCACCACTGAATACAAATCAATGCAACATTGTATCCTCTGATATGGCCGATTGTTTGTAATTTGACGCCAAACTGTTTTATAAGTTTATCCGAGATGCAACATACTGCAGATTTAGGCGGTTTTATTTTGCATATAAATTTGTCAGTGTAAATTAGCATTTAAAAATAAGATTTAACTTGGTTATAATTAAGATTCTGAATTAAACTATTTCATATTACTTTCTTATTACATTTAAAGTGGTTTTATTATTGAAATTATAAATCGGAACAATAAAGAATTTAACATAGCAAATTAATTGGTTCTCTACAAATATTTAATTTGGTTTAGTCCATAATCATCACTTGTTTAGGTAAATATGAGTATTTGAGATATTTTATTTGAGGAGGAGATGTAGGCCAGTGTGTATGCAGTTTTTACAGTAAAACCTTTTTTGGCCAAAATAAATCAAATATTGCTTCAATAGAAACAAAGAGTTTAATTTTCTTCACATGGTGATATCAACAGTTGTTGAGTACCCGTCATGAGCATAGCAGCATTAGATGAGAAACTTTTAAATGAAAAGAAAAAGTTGTTAAATTTTTAACACCCTTGACATATTTTCAAAAACTGTTGATATCACTATATGAAGAAAATTAGATTCCAGTTCTAAGGGACCAAAATTATATTGAACAAAAAAAGTTTTGTATAAAACTCCAAAAGCATTGTCCTTTGCTCGCATTTCCTACAACCCACCTTAAAACACTAATAAAATGTATAAGAAATAGTACTCAATACCAGTTGGAAGTATTTAATCAAGTTCTCCAACACAAAGTTTTATACAACTTGTACAGAACATTTAGCAACTATGTTATTTATAAGTAATTTATACTAAAGATTTCTTAAATCTACCATTTAATATTTTTAATTAATATTAAATTATAAGAAAATATAGTATCAATAGAGTTATAAGTATTTAATATAAATAATGTTCTCAAATAAACAATATTGGTTTTTATATATAATATTCCAGAAGATTATAAATAAGTATATTTGATTTGTATAAACTTTTTATGCATAAATTTATCTGAATATAACCCCTTAAAGTTCTGTGAGTCAGTTGCTTCAATATGCTCCATACATTTTTGTTTGGCGCTAACAATATTCACTTACCTGCTTTGGTGGAAACATAGTCTAAGACACTACTCTCACAGTAGATTAGACTGCCGATGTCGGGAAGATCGTGGTTCAAATTTTGGTCAGGTGTACTGAGGTGGTTATTCCAAAATGATTTTATCCACATGATGAATTCCTCTTTGCCACATTAAAATTATCTTAGTTGTCTCAAGTACTCAAAATTGGAGCTGATCTTTAAATAGATACTTAGCTTGACAGATTTATAGTATTTTTGCAACTCGAAGCTTTTTTATAAAAAAAATATTTCTTTGTGTCTGATGATTAATTTCTCATGGTTTATTCTTGTATACACTAACCTTGTTTGGATGTGGTTTGTGAAATGTGCGGTTTGTTGGTGAGGGGTATTGCAAAAGTTTAATTCTAAATATATTGGTGCTTTAACGAATTTCTCTGGTAGGAGGCTAGTACCAAGTAAACATCTGAACTAAAAATGGACAGGCATTGATGGAGCTACGTGTTTTGTTTGTGTGTTGAGAGAGAGAGAAAAAAATTCTATCTGCAAACCCAAACTAAACTGCTCTTAAGAACATTAAATTAAATCGCAACTAATTTTTTTTGTTATCATCCATCAAAGTTATATTTAAAAATGTATAATAACTTTTTTTAAAATTGTATAAAAACAAGCTATTTTTATTGTAAAAATATTAATTCTATTTTAATTTCAAATATTTGATTTTGTTTTAAATTCGCTCTTGAATTTATTTTTTAAATATTACAATAATTTTAATACTCATGTTTATTTACTTATCTAATTAAGTTTAAAATGATATATTTCTTCAACCTAGAAACTTAGGAGTTTTCTGAGAAGTACGCTCAAGATTGACTCATGTTATACTACGACACACTATCATACTAAATTAACTGTAGTAATTTCACTTAAGTTTGTCACATATTAGAAAAAATATGGGAATAAAACATGACGATACATCATTTATACATAGATTTTAACAAGGCCTATGATTTGGTTAAAAGAAATTAAAGGATATTTTAGTTAAGTGTGGAATACTCAGAAAACTTGTCAAGCTAAATGAGTGACAGATACATGTGGCAGGGTACAGTTTGGATGTCACTTATCAGATACTTTAGAAATTCATAGTGGATTGAAACAAGCAGATTCACTTCCCCCATTACCTTTTAATCTAGCCTTAGAGCATACTATTAGGGTAGTGTTTGACATTAAACAGTACAATGCAACTATTGGAATATACAAATGATTTAGCTTTGTTGGGCAATAGTAAGGAAGCTGTTGCAAAAAATGTAGACATTTTATTAGAGGGCTAGTAAGCAAATAGGTTTAGAAGTGAATGCTGAAAAGACAGATATATGATAACACAGAGAGCACAGATTGAAGATGATAATATAGGGACTACTGCGAAAGACATAATTTAACATAGTTAATGAGTTTAAATATTAAGAGGCAATTTTAACTAGCAATAACAATATTAAATTGGAAATTAGGAAAAGAAAAGGTTGCTTTGGTTAGGCTATGTGATGGGAATGGAGAAGGAAAAAATGCCTAAAAAAGTCTTAAAAGAGCAAAGGTAAGGGCAAAAAACCTGTTGGAAGACCACGGACAAGATGGATGGACCAGGCGCAGAAGGACATGGAGGGTAAAGAGTAGACTGTAGATGCGTGGCTGAGAGAGAAGTTTGGAGAGATTGACAGGATTGGAAGAGGATATGCCAGACGACCCCCAGAGGTGGAAACGTCAGATGATGATGATGATGATGATGATGATGAAAAGAATACAGTTGGAAAATGCATTTTATTATTCAGTCAGTAAGTTGTTAACATCTTGCCTGCTGTCAACAAATGTAAAACTAAGAATATACCAAACAATAGTTTTACTGGTTGTTCTTTATGGGTGTGAAACATTGATTCATACCAAACATGACATAAATAAATTTAGGGTATTTGAAAATAAGGTGCTTTATTAAGATATTTGGTTCAAAAAGGAATGAATATATTGGAGAGTGAAGGAGGTTACATAGTGATGAGTTACATACCCTGTACTAATCACAATGACAATATTAGAATGATCAAATCTCGCTTCTTATGGTGGGCAAGGACATGCAGCACGAATGGCAGAAACTAGAACAGTGTTAAGGGTATCGACAGGTAAACCCAATGGGTAGAGACCATTGAGAAGACATGGATGCAAATGAGCCTGAAAGAAACAGGTGAAAATAGAAAGAAATGAGATGGACTGGATAGAACTAGAACTAGCTTAAGATAGGGTTAAGTGGCGTACTTTCATAAATGCGGCAACAAACTTTCTAGTTCCTGGTGCCATAAATTAAGTAAGTAATTTCACTTTTGTAAAAACCAGATGACTACTTATGTGTTTGATATCTCATTTTAATGAGCTCATTTGAGCTTCTTAGAAACTTTAGGCTATTTTAATTAATGTGAAACTGTTCAGTTTAAGAGATATATAAGTTGCATTAAACAAATTTAGAGAATAAATCTTAGGGACAGAGCTAGCCTAATATAAACCTTTAGCAAAATAACAAATTTAGTCTTTAAGGAAAATTGTTTAAATATTTGCGCACGGATATCCTGATTTTTATAGGAAGCCCCCTCTTGCCCACCAATGTTTATTGAAAGTCACTAAAACTTGGTGTTCTAAAAATATGTTTATTTAATTTATTAATTAAGAAGTTCATTTAGAAAGTTATCAAAACTTTTTAATAATACTTCCTTATAGATGGCTATATAATTTCACACTGTATAACTTGCATCATTAATTAAACAGACTAAGAATATAAATTATAAATACAAACTGTAATATTTTTATTTCTGCATTGTGGCAACATGAGTTTCCCATTTTTAAATTAACAGGCTTCCAACCTATGAAAATCAGATTTTACATTAGCCTCTTTTTATAATTTATTTTAATATTATTTAATCTGTGACAGCTATGTTTAAATAATAATATTTTTAATTGTTTTGACAATTCATTTTGTCAAATTGAATTAAAAATTCTTAACACAAGTATTACATAATTTTAACGTATTTATTGTACACATTAATGGTGTTGATGAAATACAATGTTACTCCATAATATGAGTAATATTATAAAGTATTGTTGTTCCATTTTAGTTTGGCAAATTTACTATCAAACAATTTTAAATGTATTGTATTATAAAGTTCACGAAACATTGTTTTTTTTTCCTCTAGTAAACATATAAAATGTTTTTATATGAGTGAATTTAACAACACAAACTATTCATCCAACATTATTTACTGCCTTTTATATCTTGTTGAGTGCTAAGCAGGACGTCACTCATTTCTTGGAGTGACTGTACAATATGTTCATACATTTTAGTGGCACTCATTTCTGGATCTGATCTCAAGGCCGTGACACTGATCCCGATACAGCTTGGATGAGGAGTGTAGCAACAACCATAGCCGTTGTGAAACCTTGGGCCGTAGATGGCGAGACCGTTGCAGTAAAATTTAGCCTGCCTAGTTGAGATTCGCATGTAAGAGCTGCGAATGTAGCACACATGATTATATAAGTCTGGCATCTTCAGGCCATTTTCAATGGCTATTGTTTTAAGTCCAAGGAGGTGATTATCTATTCCATGACCATTCATAGCGTCATTCACTTGAGTTTTGTGATATTCGATTGCGGCTCTCATCGACTCAAGTTTCTCTGTGGCAGTCATACACGAATTTGTCATTGTCTTACAGAACTCGACCGATTCCTTGGAACAGGATCGAACAACCTCGCTTCGGCCGAGATAGAACTTTCTTAGTGTAACTACTTCATACTGAGACCCCGGCTCTTTGTGCAGTTTGTAAAATGCTAGTTGGAGTGCCATTTGAATGAAACTATCAGGACTCAAGTTATGACTTTTAACGAAATTCTTACCGAAACCGGTGAAAATGCCTCTGCTAAGCTCAAGGTCGTCGACTAGCATATCTAGATATTCTTTCGCACATCCTATCTCTTCCTCTAATTCCTCTGTCAATTTAAGTTCTATTTTCACAGGCATCGGGAAAGATTGTGGCTTCGGTAACCTTGAGAAGCCGCTGAGTCTGTTTTCAACGTTGAAATTAATAAAGTCTATCAATTTAGTGATGACAGTGCAATCCACAGCACTGTGTTCGAAATTCAACCCGACTTCTCCCCCACAGCCGACAATAAACTGTAGAGTTTTATCGTACCAGCGATTACCCCCACTCCCAGTACTCCCCCCACCATGCATCACTTGCAGTGCAGATCTCACTGGTGGATCTACAACAGTAACAGGAGCTTTGTTGTCTAGACATACCATGAACAACGACTTCTCTATAATCTCTAATGAGCACCTGTTGCATTCGTCTTCACGCAGTTTCAAATACAACTCTGCCCATTTCCTTCTCTCTAAAGTTGTCAGCAAACCTACAGGAGTTTCTGGATAAAGTGAATTTTGAACAAGCATTTGTAGCTGCCCTTTAATTTGATACTCTGTCAAGGGTTGGCATTTTGATGTCAGAACCGTAACCATAAAAAACTGGTTGTTGTGTGCCACAACGATATGTCTTGGCCGTTTACCGTTCAAATAAGAAATATGATCCTGTTCGATTCCAGGAATGCGACACGTGCCAAATATTTTGGGGTAGTTTGACATATCTAAATCGTTACCTCCTAAATTGTCTAATGGCAGCTCATTTCTGGTGATTAAGATTCTGTATTTAGTGACGGCTACAATTAGTTTTGCCACATATGTGAGGTACATTTCCCTAGATCTGAAGACTTGGCGCGGCATTTGTATTGCCGGGTTCGAGTAAACAACCAATGGTAGAGGACTTGAAAGGTAAGCTATGTTCACCCACCACTCGTTAAGCCAATTATCTGACTCTGAAGCTTTTTCCTCCAACAAGACTTGTAGTTTTTCTCCTTCACTGTTATAAGCTGTAATTTCTTTTGACATATTTTTAGAATGACACAGTTCACATTTGGTAAGTAGAGGTTCAGCCGATCGAAAGAGTTTGCTAACTGTTTCCTGAAGTGGAGGAACTGGCAGCTGAGGAAGACTTGCATCTTTGAAATCGATTTCCTCCTCTACTGGCATTGTGTCTTTTTCTTCACATATCTCATCTGTTCGCTGCAATTCTGGCTCTACATGAGACCTAGCTTGTTCAGTATTTGCTGTCAGTTCATTTTTGTAAGATTTTGATTGGTTGACTTGACAAGTGACAAGTTCTCTCCGCACCTTAACCTCATTGAATCCATGATCCGCAAACAAATACTTCCACCAACACTTGTGAAGTGGTTTGTGGCGTACTATTGTTTTAAAGATACACATGTTAACACCATTCAAGGCACTCAACATTTTAATAAACTTTTTTTTAATATAAAAGACTCAGTGAACTATAACTGTAAATTTTGAATAAAAACATAAAAGCTAAAGGTAAATTATACAAATATTTACATTTTTGTTGTTGTTGACAGTAATTAAAAATATCTGCTTTCTTTTGTTAATTTTGTGACAACCATAGAGAAATATATTTTTATGAGCTCTTTAATCTATCATAGAAACAACATGAAATAAATCTCAGCATGTTTGACTTTGGATCATTGTTTGAGTATGATGAGTGTGTGTATCTGTGTGTGTGTGTGTGTGCGTGTGTGTGTCTGTGATGTGACATTAAAGCTTAAAATAAAGCTCTGAAAGGAACCTTAGAATAGTGTTTCTTAGGTGCGAAAAAAAAAAGGTTGTGTTCCTTAATGATGAATAAATTAACTTCCACCATCTTGAAGGTGTTAGGATATGGAAAATATTAATTACTTGGTGCTGTAGGAGACTGAACTGGTTAATAAAACAAAACAAAAAAACTGCCCTTGGGTATGTTTATTGAGTTCCATTCAATAATCAGTTACTACCTATAGTGTCATGTTCTTAAGCTGCGAATGAGTTGTTCAGAATTAATTACAAATCTATTTAGTATTTATATGAATGAAAAATTACTGTTAAACAAATGGGAAAGATTTGTTTTTGAGTAGTGTAAATAAGACCCTATCTTACCTTTTATTTCTGCCTTCCAAACACAAAATATAAAAACATTTAATCGTTTGGTCTCTTGGACCTTGATAACCAATCAAATATGCTTCTATTACTCTTAGTACTAGTGTGGTGGCTATAGCACCTTATATAAGCTAATCCAAAGAAATGGATCAGAGGAGGATAAAAAAACCAATGTAAAGAGAATATAAGGTGGCACCAAATGGAGAAAGACATCTAATTGACTGGGCATATGATGTCACTCTGTATACAACCAAAGTGTTACACGCACAAAGCTATATGGAAGAAAAACTTAGTTGTTAAAACTCATGTCACATTTTGGAACTTTAAGTAATAAATAATCCTTTAAAATACACACCAATGTCCAATTAACATCATTACTCTCTTTATTAAATATATATTATGTGTGGCTGTCTTCTTATTAAAATATAACTGATGTGTACTGGGTGATGTAAGCAATGACATAATTGAATTTCTCCAAGTGGCGCTACTTTTCTATTCTCTTTCCATTGTAAGAAACCACATTGTTGAAATAATCGTCCACATTTCTCCATAAGTTAAAGTCACGATTGGCAAATGATAAACTGACCATACTGATAAAAATAGCAACTGAAATGGACTACCTAAACTTAAAATTTGTACTACTATTAATAATAAAAACACAAATTCACAACAAAATCTAATTATGTTTTATTGCCAAAATAGAAATACAAACTTTAAAATAAACTGATCATTATTGAATGAAACTATAGGTTTACAAGTGTAACAAAATGAACGTCTTATGTGTTAATAAAATACAATATAGATTGGCTAATTTATTATATTAAGCAAGGCAAGGATATGTAATGATAATATAAAGCAAATAATAAGTCCGTTATGCCAAACTTATACCTTCTTAACTTAAGAGCTAGCTCTGAGGATAAAAATATTAGGTAAAACTATATTCCTGTCACTTGAGAATAATTATTTAATTCTGAGTAAACTTGTTTTAAAGTATTTTATGTTTTTTTCTTAACACTTTTGTACATGCCAAAATTTGGCTAAGAACAACCCATAAATGATTGTTATGTCCATTACCTACTTTAGAAATATGTCATAACACCAAGCTTTCCTCTGTTGGTCAAGGCCAGAATGTCTCTAGTTCCTATCTGATGTGGAATATCACTAGGAAACATTATTCAAGGAATTATAATGTAAATTAAGCCTTTACTATCATCACAACATCAGAAAATATCAACTAATTTACTTCAAATTCAAAACTAATAAAAATATGTTTTAATCATTCACCAGCTGATAAAAATAAACACAACCAAGTTTTGAAAGATAATAATAATATAATAATTAATATTTTAGTTGAATACTTTTCTAAAAACTTTTTTAGACATTTAATTTTTGAAACAATGTTTGCTTTTGAAATGTTAGTTACTTAAATCTTTTTATTCTTATACTTAAAAACAAAATTAAAATGACAAAATGCTAAATGTTGCTGATTGCTAGTCTTAAAAATGTATAAAATATATGAGTGTAATCTAGCCGACTTTTAGTAGGTTTGCATTACAAAACAAAAAACTACAGATGCAAGCAGTAAATAATTAAAAGAAACAATGAATGAAATTAATACTACAACCCTACATATTATCAACTTTCTTGGGGCAAACCAGGTCGACATAAGTATGATCAGATGTATTCTCTAATATTTTCGTGCTGTCCGGTTGGATGGACAAGTTGGGTACATTGTACATCTTGTCGCCTTGGAGAGGGACACTCTAAAAGTGACCCTTCTTCACTGCGTGTTTCTTCCTTGACACAGTAACGCGCTCCTTACGATGGAGCATCTCTTTGATCATGTCACGTACCCAATAGCCGACAAACCCAATGAAGTACACCTGGAAGACTGGAATCACTAGAAATGGTTAACTTTCATTTCGATATTCTAACATTTAGAAACTATTTTTTATGCTCTGCATCAAACTCTCCATCCGGGTTGAAATCATTATTTAAACTAGCAAGGTAGAGATGGGTAGGATAGCATATAGGGGAAATGTAGCCACATTTGCGTGGAGGGAGGATATTGATTTTTCTTAGCACCATGTCTTACTAATCGTTTGGGTTATATACTTATGAACTAATTACGCTAATGGTTTTAGGGGTTAGAAAGAGTCAATTTAGGGGAAGTGTAACCACATTTGCGTGGAGCGTATAAAACCATTTTGGAAAAACCACCCTTATTAAACCCGACCAAGATTCCAACCTCGATCTCCCCATCATTGGCAGTCTAGTTTACTGCGAGAGTAGTGCGTTAGGCCACGCAGTCGCTGAATCGGGCTTATTTGAACTAGACTCACGTTGATTTTTTTTGTAACTTAATAGATATTAAAGATAATTATTTCCTTAAATTGTTACTAGTATGTCTTAAAGTAATTATTGAAGCCATTATAGTTCACTAACAATAATATACTCACCAGGTATTAGCAGCACCAATAAAAGTCGGCCGAAGTTGAAACACATGCTATAAGAGCTATTGAAACTGGTCCTCACAGTAAAGCTCACCAAATCATTTACCAGCAAAATTGGAGCCGAGAAGAGCCAAGGAAATGTAAAATTGTAATCATCCTGGGGAAATAAATTGCGTTCATCCTTTACAAACGACTACACACAGCTAGAAAATATGTTGCGCGTTCATATTTATTATTTTATTGTTTTCTACCTTTCAGGTCATCCATAAACCACGTAACACGTATTTTTTACATTTTAAACCTCCCCCCCCCCTCCTGCCCTTCATGTAACACCATGTCTACATTTAGCCTAACCCCTCACCCCTCCAACATAAGCGTGTGCATGCTGTGTCTGATAGGGGTGCCAGTTGGAGGACGAAGGGGGCGGGATCCACGCCCTCTCACCCACTGAGAATCTGTTTTGATTTATTTTAACGATACAATAAATTAAAAACAATAAAGAATCAATGTTTTATTTCATGAGATTATTCTTTATAAAACAAACATTATTCATTACAATGGCATGCTACCATTTTTTTTTAAACTCATCAATAATCTCATCTGACAACCATCGACTTGGTTTAGAAAAATAATTAAGAACTTAGTTCTTTTGTCACACTAACTTTTACCCTCTTGTGTGTGTGTGTGTGTGTGTGTGTGTGGCTAATAGGGGTGGCATGGCTTAATGCCCACCTTATGCCTTCCGACCCTTGTTACGTAATTTTTTACATCAAGAGTGACTTTAAGTATTTCAGAGGTAAGCTTTTGTGACAATAAAAGAAGGGCTCAGATTTAATACATCCCAGGATCGTCGACCTCGGTGGTCTGGTGGTAAAGTGCTCGCCCCAGGACCGATGTCCGTGGGTTCAAAACCCAGCCGAGGTCAACGAATTTTCCTTGAGTGATAAAAATCCGTAGAACATCTTCATTGGGAGGGCAAATAAAGCAGTCGATCCCATGTCGATTGTGGCATGTAATAGGACCCTGGAAGATAAGTGAAATACCTTCCCGGCAAAAGTGGTAGGCTCTTTCGCTATAGCTCATAGAAATTCTTGTGTGTTGATATAATCATTCGGTTCAGAAAGTACTTATTAAATGCTTCAAATAAAAATATAATAAAAAAACTCAGGATCGGATTATCAATAAGTATGTTTACTAGCGGTGAAAAATGAACTATATTATTTTTTCAACATTTGAATGTAAGTTTAAGAGTATGTTACCTAACACTATGATGTACCCACCCTCCCCCCATTTAACACCATGTAGATATTAGAGGTTTGATCCCTCTCAACAGCGTTACGTGGTTTATATGGATGACCCCTTTTTAAGAAAATGTTTATATTTGTAATTTAATATATTGGTTTTTAGTTCAGACACAATATACATTTTTGTTGTTATAAGGCGTTTGGTGTAAAGGTGTTAGGTGAAAAAGGGGCGGGGGGGAGGGGTTGAATGCAAGTTAAGGTTAGTATTTTTGTGCAGTTTTTGTAACATAAAAATTTTTATTCAAAGCAAACCAAATATTTCTTCAGTGGATGAATCTAGTTTAATTTTTGTCACACACTGATATCAGCCTTTGTTAAATATCTGTCAGGAGTATTGTATCATTTGAACAGAAACTTACTAAATGAAGAGAGAGAAAAAAAAAGATTCGAATGTAACTTTGTTCATGACAGATATTCAAGAACTGCTGAGATTATTACTATGTAGAAAATAAAATAAATAATATCCGCTGAAGCAAGATTGTATTTAGTTTGTTATAAAAACTGTAAAAATACAAACCTCTACTAGCGTCCTTTGTTCAACCCAACTTTAACACATTTCTATACACCCATTCGCGGAAAGTTGAGTACAGGGGACCAGAAACAGGAAACAGGTAGGGTGTATAGACCCACTTCGTTTACCGAAAGTAACAGGCTATCTCTGATGGATTACACTATGACCCTATCCTATAAGCTGCGCCATAGTGAAAACGTGTAAGGTAAGCTTAGTACTTTTCAGAATAAAAGAAGGGCACAATGTATCCAGAATTTTTTTTTATAAATTGCTACACAATGTATTTTGTAGACACAAAAATTCGAAGATTACCTCTGGTTTAAAGATAAAGTTTTTGATACAAGTTATAATTTATTTGTGTAAGTTTTTGTGCAAAAAATATATAGTGATTTCAATCATGAAAACAAGCCTATAATTTTATCAGTAATCTAACTTTCAAAAATGGGCCAAATCTTTATTTTCCTAAGAATCTTAATCTTTAAAACATGATAGAACTTTTGTATAATTTTTTCGCTTCAATTCCGATTCTATTCAAACTAATTCTTAAATTTTTTAGAAAATATAAATCTTCACTAAATAAAAAACTTTTTTTTTATATGATTGGAATTTATGTTCAGCTTGGGGAGTGAAAATAAATGTTTAATTTTGTTCTATAATTAAGTTTGGCTTAACCACTAACAAGCAACATAATGACTTGAAAAATCAGACCCGAAATTTAAAAAAAGTTTGTTTTTTAACATAAAAAATTAGAGAAAAAAAAGGTTGTGTTTTTGAATATCAAAGTTTCAAGGACCACAAACAAAAGAGATTAGAAAATCTTTTCATCTTAGTTCTTCTAGCCCACTTCTTAATAGATTAAAAAAAACTAATCAAAAATTTAAAATTCCGGCTTTGGGTTGCACATGTTTGTGCAATAATGCCAATAATTTTAAAATTTAAGTCCTATACAATTTTTCGGTTAACAATAATTTTATTTTATTCTATAGCCTAATAAAAATATCTATCAAAGACAGCTCGATCCCATGGTTTGACGTATGAATAGTTGAAAGTATTTCTAGAAACTTTTCTGTCATATAAGAGTTACTATACGAATATATGAACCCCTACATAGGGCGACATTCAATCAAATTTCAAGGAGGGCTCCCCCCCCCGACCTCCTTCCCCCTTGATTGAAAACTAATTTAACCCCGATAAGGATTCAGGTATAGTTGGATAGAAGCAGAAGCGAATAAATAATCCAACTTTTTAAATCGTGACTAAGTTTTTAAATTTCAGTTTGGACAGAAGATAAAAATACTGAACAACAAATATCTGTTTTCGACAAATTGTTTTTCTTTTAAAGTGTATTATTCTTTAATGTTTGGAGCGCTTTTTTAGTAGTTTGTTGTAATTTCTATTAAAAAAATATATAGTTTCAACGTAAGTTTTTTGTTCAGGATTACTTCTTAAGTGAATGTTTTATAATAATTTTGAGTACCAAATAAGAGTTTTTTTTAATATAAATACAGGCACTTTCAGTTTTGGTGTCTCAAATCGCAAGAATCTAATAAGTATAAGGAAATTATGTTTAATGACAGTTCTATGTGTGTACACATTTTCTCAAAATGTGTTGGGACTTAGTTTTATCCACGCATACACACAAAAAAAGTATTTACCAACCTTCTACATAATTCTCTCTTAGAAGTATGCGAGTTAAAACAAAAGTTAAATTTAATCCTTATGTTGCTTGTTGAGGTTTGAGCATGGTTGAATTTTAAATGATACAATTTTGTGAATGCCGTTGAGATATATTTCAAGACTAAGAGAATATAAGTCGCTTTCATTCTTACCTTACATGCACCACAGACGAGGCTTACACTTGCAAAACAGACCACGATATTCAACACTACCGGATAGTAAAACGCTGAAAAAAAAAAAAGAACAACATAGCCTTTAATGTCTTGTAATCTTCCCACATGAAAAATCAAATGTCGTGTCTACTAAGTCAAAATAAGTCTCCATCAAACAACAGCACTTCTCACTTCATAAATAGAATATATTTTATTTTAAAAATATAACATTTTTATTTGAAAAAATTGAATATATTTATTTAAAAAAATGAAAAAATCCAATTTAAAAAATTAGAACGTTCTCATTTAAAAATAAAATATTTTCTTTTCAAAAAATAGAAGATTTTAGATTTTAAATATAGAACATTTTGAATTTTAAAACAAGAACAATTTTTATTTAAAAATTATCCCATTTGAAATAACTATGTATCCAGACGAAATGTCCTCTTCATATTCATTAAAGGGGAAAACAAACATTTAGATCTTTGGTGTTTTATTAATGCATGTTCAATCTAAGAAGGCATGCACATTGCACAGTACTTACATTCTTACTGATGTCCCCTCCTTTAAAAAATACCTAAAATACCAACATCAAAACAAAGTGTTACTTTAATTATTTTTTTTAACAATTAAAGCTTTGTTACACATAAACACTGAATCACAGGTAAAGTTTATATTTTATAGTAATTACACAATTTTGAATAAATTATAGATTTTAGAAAGTGGTCGCTCAATAAGTCATATAATTATGATTACTATCATTTTAAATACCAATAATGGATACAAGTTGGCGTACTTCTTCCCTAAAGAAGACTCGTGTGTGTCTTATTTCTTTATATTTGATTTTTATCTACTTTTAACTGCAAATTAAAAATATAGATTAAATTAAACTTGAACCCAAATCTGTGATAGAATGGTCTAAAACGTCACCCTCTCAATAGACCGGATTTCTGGGGACAAGAAGCTCGGGACTCGAATCCCGGTCGGGTGTACTGACGGTGTTTTTTTCCCTAAACATTTTCCCACTCTCCTTCCACACAAATGAGTGTACATTTCCTCAACATTCTACTCTATTCATCCCTAAGGTACTAGTGTAAATATGCCGACAGTCCAAGCTGGGAATAAGACGCGATGCACAAACAATTGTAATACAAAAAATATATTTTTCTTTGAGGTCACCCGCCTCGGTGGCGTAGTTGGCTAACGCGCTAGTCGTGTTGAGCTCGACCACCGAGGACGGGGAGATCGAGGTTCGAATCTCGGTCGGGTGAACTGGGGGTGGTTTTTCCTAAATGGTTTTCCACTCTTCCTCCACGCAAATGCGGGTTCACTTCCTCTAAATTCAAACCTCTCAATTCCTAATCCATTAGGGTAATAAGTACTTAAGCGTATAACCCGAACGGGTAGTAAGACGCGGTGCTATATATATTATTATTATTATTATTATTATTATTATTATTATTATTATTATTATTATTATTATTATCTTTGAGGTCAATTGGAGCGCTACCCTGATGAGTAGGCAACCAATCTGACATAGATGATGTGCGAGATGAGTGTTGCCTATCTATGTGGGCGCTTCAATAGACCAGCGGTAGTACTGGCCTTGGGTATGATCAAGATTGAAGAGTCATGCTTCAGACGATAAATTTACACTCTTAAGAGGGCCAAGTTCGAATCGTGCTTGAGTCTAAATGTTGTAGTCTTCAGGTAATGATGAGCAAAAACAATACAAGTATGGCCCATTTCGGTGGCCACATGGTCTAAGGTGCTACTCTCACAATATACTAGACTGTCGAAGACAGGAAGATTGGGATTCGATCCCAGTCTGTTGTATTGAGAGTGGTTTTTCTTAAAATTGTTTTCCTCTTTACCTCCAAGAAAATTTGGGAACACTTCCTTTAAATCTAACCTTACTAATCCCTAACCCATTAATGTAATTAGTACATTAGGCGTATAACCCAAGAGGGTAGTAAGACGCAGTGCTAAAAAAAATATTAAAATGTTCTAAGGAATGGTATGAGAACCTTCCCAAACCTATCCCCATCGGACTGGGGGAACACCAAATGGATGCCAAGCATACTGAGGGGCCATCAGAGTCCCGGGAGGGGGAAGGGGGTGAAAATTCTCTAGTTAAAATATTATTTTTAGGCGATTTCATTTTAGAACTATATATACAAGAAAAAAATGGTTTATTAAATTAAATTTTGAAAATAAATTTATACATTAAATTATTAAGTAATAATTGTTTGATTATATTCAACATTTTTCACTTAATAGTTGTTGTTAAATAATTGTTTAGATTTGTTGACTTAAGATTGGTATGGACTTACTTTTCTTTGTGACTTGTGTCTACGGAAGAAATAAAAATCGCACAGTATGGATATTTTATACTAAATCTTTTGCATCTCAAATTTTTGTGTTCTATGGGATCAACATTATTTAATTCAGTACTATTACTAAACTTCCCGGGATCCTGTGGGACACTTGAGAGGCCACCGCGGACCAAACTTTGAGAAACACTGTTCTAGGGTTTCATCAAAGAAAATGGTTAACTCGGAAAGTTTAACCTGTAATTGCCAAGCAGAAGTGTAAACTCTCCAATATGAAGACACAAAACTCCAGACTAAGGCTATTGTATAAGTGGTTAATTATTTCTTTAGTTAATAAAGCAAATTTGTTGACTTTTTTTTTATGTTTATGGTACATTAGTACATATTTATGAAATTGCTGTAGTCCAATTTTTTTAATCACATATATTGTACAAACTTTGAATAAAATGTAATGAGTGATTGTAATAACACACATTTTTTTTTATCAAAGGTGGTATCAAATCTTTTTTATCGTATATTTTATGAAATAAATATGACTCTGTAAAAAAACTCCCTAAATCTGAGTGAACTCACAATAGTTCAGGATTGCCTTCATTTTCTCCGTGGTGGGTTTCTCCAGTTTCCACAATGAATCTTCTTGCTCGACTGTTGTGATATTCACGATGATTGACGTGGTGGTGTAGGCCTACAACAAGAAGGGGAAGACCCTAAATTACTTGGAGAATTTACGGCGTCCTTGTGTGTTGCTGGATCACCATAGGACGCGCTGTCAGAGGAAGTAAATGAAAATACATAGCCGTTCATCAACTCTGCGGGGTAGTGAATATTTACACTAGCAATTCTCTTGTTTACTATCAATGGAGGATATCGGGGTTTGAACCTGAGCCAGATTTATTGAAGTCCCGATTTGGTGGTCGCATGGCTAAGGGGCCCTTTCAGACGGAACCACTTAGCAGGGGCAGAGATTTATGATTTACCCAACCTCTACACCTAAACCTACTCTCAATATTTCGGCAAAATTACTTTAAGGGTTCCGGTCTGATTCGTAAATTCCCACTTTTTATCAAATCTTCGAAACTATTTGAGATATGAAATTACTTATCATTGTAAATATGTAGATCTATTTATTCACAACACATTTTTATAAAACCAATAACTTTCAAGCTACAGGCAAATATATATATTTTTTAACTTTTCGAACACTAAAGTTAAAGTATTGCGACCGTAAAAAAAAATCTAACATGAAATGTTGATGGATGTCGACGTTTCATGACCCCCCGAACCCTAAAAAGTGTTTTTTGCAATTCCGTCTGTCTAGCCCTAAAATTAATAGCAGTTTACTAAAGGGTGAAAAGAGAAAAATTCCATTTTCTCAAAATCGACTATAATGATTCTATTTCTCTCATTTTAGACTCAATAATCAATAATTACCTATTTACCAGTAAAATTTCGGAAATTTTAACCCGAAGCCAAAATTTAATACGAAGTGTTGACCTTTGAGGACCCAATATTGATATTTTGTATTGATACAAATATACAAATGAAAACTTTAATTCTTTAAAAATAAAATTATGAAATTTAAAACCAAGAAAAAAAAAAGTTTTACGTTTGTCTAGCGCAATTTGTTCTCGGGTTTGCTAGTGTATATTATATTACAAATTTTGAATAAATATCCCCATTTCTAAAAAAAGAGAGCGAGAAAGTTGGTGCGGAGTTCCGTACCATTTATTTGAATTCTTGTTGCTGTAGTCATCATCGGTAGGATCCGATCTTGTCGGCCATTTTTCAATTTCTATGATAAAATCCTCTGTATTGAAGTTCCTCCCGGCTATTCCTTATCCGACGCCGTTCTCAAAAGATTCAACAACCACATTTCTGATAACACAAGCAACCTCATTCGCTTTCAAGCAGAGACTGGGAGTTCTAAGTAGGGAGCTGGCAGGGACAACGGCGCTATTAGCCAACTTGATTAACTAAGCTTTCTATACATTCTAGCCCGCTTCGGTGGCCACATGGTCTAACGCGCGACTCTCACAGTTGACTAGACTACCGATTATGGGGAGATAGATGTTTAAATCTCGGTCGAGTGTAGTGAGGTATTTTCCAAAATGGTTTTACACCCTTCCTCCACGCAAACGTGGGTATACTTCCTCTAAATATAACCTTTCTAACACCTAAAACTATTAGCGTAATTAGTACATAAGTGTATAACCCGAACAGGTGGCTGGACGCGATGCAAAATAATAATAATATACTTTATACTATATAACCCGCCTAGGTGGCGTAGTTGGCTAACGCGCCAGTCGTGTTGAGCCTGACCACCGAGGACGGGGAGATCGAGGTTCGAATCTTGATCGGGTGAACTGGGGGTGGTTTTTCCTAAATGGTTTTCCACTCTCCCTTCACGCAAATGCGGGTTCACTTCCTATAAATTCAACCTTTCCAATTCCTAATCCATTAGTGTAATTAGTACTTAAGCGTATAACCCGAACGGGTAGTAAGACGCGGAGATAAATAAATAAATAAATAATATACTATATAAGATATCTCCTTTCAATGTTTAATGAGTTACGAAGTTGGGAAATTTTGAATATTAGGGATCGACAGCTGGAAATTTTAAAATTTGTCTGAACAAGTCCACAGGAAAGAGCTTTCATAATCAACAGTGTTGTGTAACAGAGAAATTCTATAATTTATAACACAAGACCTCGACTCTCCACAAAATTCCCAACTTTCAATCTTTTCCCCTCAACATTGAGGTGGCCGAGGGGTGGTACCCGTATACCACCCTGGCGTGTCGTCCCTGCAGTCACCAATAGCCACGCGGACTAAACGCCAGGTTCGTCTTGTCTGGGTCGACTATGACGGGGAGATCGTGGTTCAAATACCGGCCGGGTGTACTGAGGGTGGTTAATTTTTCATAAATTATTTATCTCTCTCTTACTAACAGGTACATTTGTGTACTTTTACTCTAAAATGTACCTTCCTACGCTGCAGGTATGATTAAAGTGCGCTATGGCTGGCATAAGGGTTTCATGCGCCCTTAGGTGAGACTTAACGTTTGGGCCCCTATTGTATTGCGTATCAGATAAATAAACCGCGCTCCATGAATGACGCGAAATTTAAGAATACAGGGCCTAAATACCGGACAGAGTTCACTTTTCATTTCCACTTTTCTCTTAGTTTTCTCTTAATATTTTCCAAAGCTTTTAATTGAATATTAAAGTGATTTGCCGACAAAATGATCTCAAGTGTCATAAAACCATAAAAGGGTTTGTTTTTTAGCTTGTTGGGGTTATATTTATATCTAATAATTCCGCTAATGGTTTTAGGAAGATTATATTTATAGGAAGTGTACCCGCATTTGCTTGGAGGGCAGGGTTGTTATAATTTTACCCAGCCCCCCACACCCCCCAAAAAAAACCACCTGGGTTTTAAAAAAACCTGCTAGCTTATATTGTTGTTAATAATTGCATTGTTGCATTATGGTTTTCCTTTATTATGTCCTTTATTACTCCTTTCATTACTATATTAAAATTATTAAAATATGTTTCTCTGAATCCCGAATAATTAATATATTTGAATTATTGGTTTAATCAGATAACATACATAATAATCTTTAATTAAACCACAAAAAAACAATAAAAGCCAATAAACCCCAATAAAACCACTATAGCCAAACTGGGCTATTTTTTTTTACAACCCGGGTTGTTTCAACCCTGGTGGAGGGTGAGTGGAAAACCATTTAGGGAAAAAATCACCCTCGGTACACCCAACCGAAATTCGAATCTCTATCTCCGGCAGTCATCAGAAGTCGAATTTACTGCGAGAGTAGCGCGTTAGAACACGTGGCTACCGAAGCGGTTTTGATTACGTTGTTAAATAAACCTTAATATTAGATAAAATATTTAAATGTTATATCTTTATTTAAAAACGATTAATCAGCTTATTTAATTTAAATAATTCTTTAGAATTTTGTTGTTGTTGTTGGAATGGACCCTTAGGATCCATGCGCTATAGACGACCTCTTAAGTTTTCCTAATGGACGAGAAGGGCCCGCGTGTAGCCCGGATGGGTAGTAAGATGCGGCGAGGGTTAAAAAGTACTTTTTTATAACGTCACCAAAGAAAATAATAATATCAAATTAAAATTCAAAGTGAGATTATAGATGATATTTCAACTTGAAATCCAAAGAGAAATGTTAATATTGTAATAACAATAAAAACATGACATAATTCTTAACAGTATGTGAGGTCTACTGTTCACAGAACTACTATATATAGTAATAATACTTACTAAGTACAATATACCGATAAATATGACCCAAGTTCTTTGCTCCAAACACCGGCTACTGTTCCAACACTTCATCTCGAGGGATGTTCTCTTCCAAGAGCGTCGACAAAGGATGTACAACCAACACCTCCAGCGACGTCGACCGTAGTGATGAAGACTCCGGCAGTTACTTGGGGATAATCGAGTAAAAGTACTCGAGTAACTTGATTCTGTAGGGTAATCGGCTGTACTCGATTCTTCCGGAGATACTCGAGTAGAACTACTGCGGTCCTTGTTATTGGCTCTTTTCCCTTTAGTTTCAGAATCAAGTGAGAATCTACCTTATTGGCTGGAAGGTTTACCCTGCTATCTTAATACAAAACATGCGTTGCCGTAGAGATCATTTTAAAAGAATAGTTTTGGTTGTCACGCGAGAATCTCCCTTAATGGTTCAAATATTTTACATGCAATTTCAATAGAAAATACTCGCAGGTACAAAGTGCACAATCGAAAAGCAAGTTGATCACATTTCAAATTGTTAAAAAAAATATACTAGTTCAAAACTACTCGATTCTTTTTAACTTGGCAATTCGATCCCCACACTCACAAAATTAATAAGGAAAATAGTTAAAGTACAGTAGGTTACAAAATAAAAAATAAACACACCTTAAGATATGTTAGTTAAGAAATCGATTTAAAGAGATATAAAACATTTTGTGTACTTATCTCTTTCACAAACTTTTGTTTAAGAAAACTAACAAATCTAGTTTTGTTGAAGTAGGACTGTTACTTTCTTCACTTGAAATATGCCCCGCTTTAGAAAAAAATGTGTTCCTAAAGAAAGGATGGAAAGTAGCTATGTATTAATAAGACCCCCAGTGCAGCCGGTCGGGATTGATCGCAGGTCTCCAGACTTAAAACAAGGCTGGCTACGTGATTGATACGTATAATTTATTATTTATAAAACTAAATTTTTGTTCAAACCATTATGTACTAAAATCTGTAACTAAAAAAACAGAAACCATCGATAAACTTTAATATTATACAAGCTATTTTATGTAGTAAAATTTAGTCTACTTTATAAAAACAAAAATATGACAAATCAAGGCTGACGTTAGGAGGAGGTTTTGGCAGTTTAACTCCCCCCGCCCCCCCAACCCTGAGAATTGATTAAAAAGAAAATTGCCATATTACAATCCAAAAAAAAAAAACGAGTTTACCGTTTGTCGCCACCATTATAATATTATTAAATAAAGTATATTAAAAAAAGTAGTTTATGAAAGTGTTAATTAGTGACGCAACAAAGCTCTGTCAGGGCAAACATTGACACACAGTAAATTACAAGTTTTCAAGAAGTATTTAATCTCTGCCCTTAATTACCATAAAAATAAGCTCCATATAACTTCTAGAAGAATTTCATGTACATAATTTTTCTTTCCTTACGGCAACCCCTCCTGAAATTTTTAACTTGCTACAATCTTGATTACCACATTTTCTTTTTCTACTAGGGGAAATTACTTAAAACGTATACTTTTGTATAGATTGTACCTTACATGGGGTCAACAACTTAAAACCATAGAAGATAAGAAGGTAGAGTTCACCGAAAAGTTAAGTTATTATAATCAAATTCCATTGAAAGTAGGGCTACCAACCATACTCTTTTAAGAATACATGTGCTATTTTTGAGGTGGTAAACCTCGAATCGAACCACGTCGCGAGCAGAACCTCAACATTTCTGCGAGACATATTTTGCTTCATAAAATTATATACCTCGGTCACAGACAAGGACATATATGGTGAACTGGGGGTGGTTGTAAAGTAGTCGGGGTTTTAGGCCCTTAGCTCTCGACCATTTTATTTATATATATATAAGTTTGCCATTGTTTATTTTGTTAATTTAATACCATTCTTAAAACCACTAAATTCACTATGGTTGTAATAGGCTTGCAAGTGCCTAGTATTTATAATATTCAAAGACATTTAGTAACATTTATATATCATTTTACCAAAATTCCCCCTTTGATTTATTAGAAATCATGTTAACACTATCAAAATATTGAGAATATAGTACATTATTGTTTTCCAATCAGTTAGGCCTATTTTAATAAATAGCTTTCAGAATCTTAAATTTATTATTCTTTTCTATGCCTAATTTAATCTCTATATTAATAAATTAGTCAGTTCAAATGTATAGTTATAAGAAAGTGTGGGGTTTTATGTTAATTATAAGTAGTCCAAAGCTATAATAAATTTGTATGTTTTAAATTTCAATTCACTAACTTCATTTTTAGGTCTTTAACTTTTAAATCCATAGTTTTGATTCTTGTAAAGTCTTTGTTGAAATTATAAAGTCGTCTAAATTTATTACTTTTACCTTTCACTTTTAAGCATCGTGATATTTTATTTTATCTGTACCCGGAAGCTGTGAGATGCATGTGGGGCTTGCACATGTGTCCTCACAGTGGAAAGGGGAGGCTTGGGGCTAACAACTAGCCAATCAGCACCGATTGTAGCGTCTGTTTTTGATAATACTAACAAGGGAAGCATTAAGACGTAAACACTTGCTGGTTAGCACGCAAGCTAGCAAGACTTACTAAGAGATACTTAACGAATAGTCGTTGTTTTCGTGTTGGCTTTAGGGTGTTTAGAGATGGGTGGAAGAAAAGGGAGACCACAATGTGGCTAAATTAGCACAACATTAACAATAGGTCTATCATCAAGTACTAATTAACCTTCTTTTTTTCATATGTAACTAGTGTTTTAAATATAATAACATGTCTGTTAACGTTTCTCCAAAATAAAACTTCCGAATCGACCTCATCAAATTAAATCTCTTTATTCGACTACGTTCTCCACCCCCACCATTATCCATTAACCCCGAGAAGCTCTACTGAACCCACTGGCTGTCGTGGGCAAGATCTAAAGAAGATGGAGAGGAGGAGGAATTAGACTAGTTAGAGGGTTTTCCCTAAATGGTTTTCCCACTCTCCCTCCACGCAAATGTGGGTTCACTTCCTCTAAATGCGACCTTACCTATTTCTAGCCCATTAGCTTAATTAGTACTTTAGTACTTAAAAGTATAACCCAAACGGGTAGTGAGACGCGATACTAAAATAATAATAATAATAATAATAATAATAATAAATGGTAGTAATATCTATCAAAAGGGAAATCAGCAGATCACATGACATGAAGTATAAATACGTGAAAGTAAAACTAGTGGCTCTTCTAGCTATCATATTATGAAGCTCTTTCTTTTTTTCCTATTTTTTTTTTATTGCAACACTATCGCAAAGTTCCCCTTCCATAACAATTATCATTGCTGTCTCTCTTTGTACGTATTTATTATGAAAACAAAACACCTGTCGCAAAACTGACACCAACAGGTTGAAAGTGGAGAATGGAATTCCATGGTCAACAAATATTTATTTTTCACGATTAGATATTTTTTTTATCTACAACTCTTTGAATAATATCTAACTAATCTTAACATGTATTTGGCTTTGGATAATTTTACATTAGAGAAAAGTATCATTGGATGATAATGCTCGTGTTTCAACCTTCCGGCTGTACCCAGAACTATATTTCACTGGGGGCATTGCCCGGGGTCAGCGCAAAGGTTTCAAACGACTCTAGGTGATGCTTAAAAGTTGCGTCCCAGCTGTATTCTGCATAAAATAAATAAACTGCACCCGCATTTCTCAGCAAGCTTACGATCGGCAGTAAGTCTTCCTTCCTTGAGATAATCGTGCGTGCTCTTTCAGATCCTATTATAACCGGCACCGTGGTGTAGTGTATTATTATTATTAGCACCGCGTCTTACTACCCGTTCGGGTTATACGCACTTACGCTAATGTGTAATGGTAGGGTGATTGTGAGATGAAATGGAGGACCTACAGTTTAACGTGGAATCCGAACTACGGTGAGGGCCTGGCATTACTCACATTCACAAGCTGTGGTTAATACACGTCTTGTCAGAGGTGAAGGAAGGGTTTGGCAATCAGATAAATCTGTGCCGGTACCGAGGTCAGTGCACCTGGCCACAAGCCTAGAGGTCTCGGGATCGATTCTCAGTTGATATCTTGGATATTTTTCCCGAAAGGGGAATTACCCCAAAACCCGCCTCGGTGGCGTAGTTGGCTAACGCGCTAGTCGTGTTGAGCTCGAGCGCCGAGGACTGGGAGATCGAGGTTCGAATCTCGGTCGGGTGAACTGAGGGTAGTTTTTCCAAAATGGTTTTCCACTCTCCCTCCACGCAAATGCGGGTTCACTTCCTCTAAATTCAATCCTCCCAATTCCTATTCCATTAGCGTAATTAGTACTTATGCGTATAACCCGAACGGGTAGTAAGACGCGGTGCTAAATTTTTTTTTTAATAATCCCAAAGGTCATCTGGGTTTGGCTAGTTAGTTTTAAGTTAGGTGTGAGTGTTTCCACGGGTTCTACACCCTCATAATCACTATCATCATCATCATCATCATCATCTAATCTCAACAGGACACATACATCCTATCCGTGGAAGTTCTTTACAAGTGCAGTCAGGCGCTACCTGGGCAACTGTTCATTAGTACCGGCTAATATATTTCCACTACTGGGCTACGACTGATGTAGCCCGGACGCGTAATATTATACACTAGAGTTTACTATATTCTCCGTGCCTGGACCTAGGATTGGTGACGTCACAAGAAAAGCCGGCTCGTTGCACCATGCACGTATTTATATCCAGATTCCAGCGGAATGGTTTATATTTAAATAAGAAGTAAGAACTAAATCAGTAAAATATTGCGTTTCAAGTCGATTCGATTTCAGGGATGTATTTATTTGTTATGATTCTTGCTTTATATAACTTTCAAAGTAGTGGTATCATTTAAATGTGTTTGTTTAACTAGGTGTACTCGATTAAAGTATTATCTTATTTTAAGTTAATGAAGCTGTTTATTATGAATATATCTACTGGGCCAGCTGTGATCTATTCTTTGTGTAATTAATTATATTAATTAGCACTAAGTGTCAGCACCGCATTGACCCTTCTCCACTAATGGCTCTAGGCTTGCTAATCCCGCGCTTTTTCTTAGTATAGCGGTAGAAACTGTTCAAGCGTCTTTTAGCTCTCGGGACACACAGACATGAAACTCTCTCGTGTGAAATATTAATAAGTGCTCAAGAAACAGGATTGGGGCGCTCCAGCTATAATCTAATCAGTCCAGGTATTCTCAGTCATCATTCACAAAAGTAGGCTGATAATTGATTAATTGGTGTTTAATAATTTAAAACTTGTGTGAATAATCTCGCCTATTAACACCGCACAGAAGCTTAATATATGAAGACATTTTACTATGCTACTTTCTAAATTATATAAAATATAACTCATGTTCAAGTTTTACGCGTATATGATAATTACTCTAATCTGGTATAGATGAGGAACGAAGCATTCTAGAGATAATCTACCCATATTTGCTGTGATAGGAGAGTGGGAAACTATTTGATATAATCCAACCTACCGGGATTCAAACCCCGATCTCCCCATCATCAACAGATCAGTCTAACACGAACGTGACGCCTTAAGCCGTTCAGCCACTGAAGTGGTTTTTTTTGAATCGAATGATGTAATTTAATAGGGAGGTATCATAGCTCAAATTGTATCGTCATTTGTATTTTCCTCTTCCCCTGTATGTTCTCTTACTGACGGACTGATCCACCCAGTAACGTTATAAACTCACTTGGTTTCTGGCGTTTTGGAATTTCTCCTCGCTTATTTTAGCACCTTAATGTCTATGTATTGAAGGAAATCCCACGTACACAATAATAACTAATCATTAATACAGTACACACTATTGTCCATGAAATACCGGTTTGTGTTTACTTCTATTGTCTGTGACTGTTTATGTGAACGCTTAAGGTAGGGTGGAAGGGGATACGAGAAAAGGATAGTATTTTTTTTTTTTTTTCAGTTTTTAAGGCAAAACTTTTTTTGGCCAAAATAATTCAAATATTGTTCCAGTACAAATATGTATAGAATTTAACTTTCTTCACATGGTGACCTCAACAGTAGTTGTTGATTATCTGTCAAGGATGTCCTGGAATTTAATGAAAAATTTTTCTCTTCATTTAAAAAGTTTGTCATGTAATTCTTCTATGCTCGTGACAGATATTCAACAATCACGTGTAGAAAATTAAAACTCTATGTTTCTACTGGAGAAATATTGTATTTATTTTAGGAAAAAAAAATTAATAATATTTTTCCATAAAACTGCTCGTATCCCCTTCCACCTTTAGTTGTTTACTTGTGGTAATTTGTCTCACTAATTTATGTCGTTTTTCATTAATTAATTTCTGAACTGCTACAAAGATTTCTAGGAATAGAGTATATTTTATTCCGAAAAATCATATTAGACTTTTGGTCGGATAAAAACTTGTAGAAAATACAGACATATTTTTTGCTGTCAACATCGATAACATTTTTTTAGTATGATTTCATAGGTATTGCTAATAGCTATCAAACGTGACAGCTGCAGATCACATTATGTGTTGTATGAATATATAAACTTTTTTTTTTAGCATCGCGTCTAATTACCTGTTCAGGTTATACATATTATGTACTAATTACGTTAGTAAGTTAGGTACAAGGAAGGTTCAATTTAGAGGAAATTTACCCGCATTTGCATAGAGGAAGAGTGGATAGCCATTTAGGAATAACCTCCCTCATTACACTCGACCAGGATTTGAACCCCGATCTCCCCTTCATCGGCAGTCTCATCTCACGAAAGTGACGCCTTAGATCATTCGGCTATCGAGGCAGACTATATTATGAACTTTGTTTCAGTAAATTTGTTACTACAGAATTTTTTTTATTTATTTCTGGATCTGACTGTGACTACATATTATTTCACTTAGAGACAATTTTGGCTTAAATTCTTGCAAAATCCACTCAAATAATTCTACAAGCCGAATAATAAGAACTACCCTGCTTTTTTGACTAAAGCAAAGCTTTTTTTTGATAATATTTAAATAACATATTATAAATGAAAATAATTATTTATTTCTCCATTTTTTTTAGTAGAAATAATTATATATTTAATATTTTTTCAAAGTATAGAATTAAATTATAATATTTACTCTTTCTACTAACTAACCTAAATCTTAGTATGATTATTTTAAAAAGTAGTGAATTAAATTTAGTAGTAGGGCCTACAGTACTATTTAATAAACAATATGAAAGATCTCAAACTCAAAACAAAGCTGAGATTGTCTCTACTAATGCGGAGAGAACTATTTAGTTTGCGCTCATTTCTTTTATTGGTTTAGATCTAGTCACGTGACCACGTCACAGTTTTTATCTTGTTTTTAGAGGTGAACGTGTGAATCTATAGTAACTGGGTGTTCCGAAAAACAAAAAGAAGAAATGTGATAACGCGATGAGTTCCGAACAAATCACGGGATAACAGCGCCAAACCCATTTAGTGGCCGCATGGTCTAAGGCGCCACTCTCGCAGTAGACCACATAGCCAATGACGGGGAGATCGAGGATCAAATCTCGTTTGGGTGTACTGAGGGTGGTTTTTTCAAAAATTGTTTTCACTCTCCCTCCACGCCAATGCGAGTACACTTCCTTAAATATAACCTTTAACCTTCATAATCCTTAACACCATTACCGTAATTAGTGTATAAGCGTATAAACCAAATGGGTAGTAAGACACGGTGTAAAAAAAAAAAAAAGAAGCGCGAGCCGCTTTGTCTTTTCGGCGAGACTTGAAAGAGTTTCAACTTTATCTGTTCGGCGCTACACCTGTTTGGGAAACATATCTCAAAAAAACAGAACGAATCGATCAGTGCATGTGCATCTACAAAGCGAGACACAAGCAGACGCTAGTTGACTGTTGTGGGATGATTTGAAATGCGTGTGTATCGTTCCGGTTTTGGGTTGATTTGTTTCACGAAACAACACAATAATTCGAAAATATTAAACTTTACCATAGTCTTAAAGATCTAGTCGATCTTTCAAAAATAATATACAGTAAAACTTCGTTAGACCGAGCCCCGGAAGTCCAAAATTCTGGATAATCCGAACACAATTTTTCGGATAATGAGGGCAAAAAATCAAACTAAGTTAACTGAAATATATTTAATTGGTTAGCAAGAGTATTGTGTAAAACAGTGTTTTATATTTACATGTAGTCAACACAATGTGTTTACTTATAACTAAAAGTAATCACAGTACTAATAATATAATATTGCACGTCTAGGCTACATCATTTGTAGTCCAGTTTGTTGAAAGATTAACCAGTGCTAATGTACCGTTGCCCAAGGGACATCCGAATGTACTATTCGTACATCCTTTCTGGGGAGGCTCTTTCCATGTCCCGATGGTGATAGTGAGTATGATGGTGTGGAACTAGTGGAAACATTTAAACTAACTTAAACCAAATTAACTAAACCCTGGTGACCGTTGGGCTAACTTGGGGAAAAATACCCAAGGTATCATCTGGGAAACGAACCCGGGACCCCTAGGCACGTAGCCAAACTGCACTGACCACTACACTTATAGGCCAGTTATTACGGTATTGTAAAAATATATACTGTAAATGTAAAGTTACAGTACATGCTACCCGCCTCGGTGGCGTAGTTGGCTAACGCGCTAGTCGTGTTGAGCTCAACCGCCGAGGACGGGGAGATCGAGGTTCGAATCTCGGTCGGGTGAACTGGGGGTGGTTTTCCTTAATGGTTTTCCACTCTCCCTCCACGCAAATGCGGGTTCACTTCCTCTAAATTCAACTCTCCCAATTCCTAATTCATTAGCGTAATTAGTACTTAAGCGTATAACTCGAACAGGTAGTAAGACGCGGTGCTAAATATTATTATTATTACAGTACATGCTACGTGTTATACATCAGTAAAATAAATGTGAATTAAAAAAAATTTCATGTGTAATTTAGAATCTGTGAAAATTCTCTCTCTTCCAACAGGCCTTGCCGTATTATCCCATTTAGGGCCGGTCTTATGACTACTAGATAAATATTGCTATCGGGAGGTTAAAGTTTAGCGACCAGATAAAGGTTATCAGCCACTTTAATATTTTACGCGTATTATGAACTGAATTTATCTGCCGGATAGCTAAATGAAGGATAAATATATTTTTATGCAGAAAACGCAAGGTTGGTACTGTTTTTACTCGTTCGCGCATGCGTATGAACCCTGGTGCTACCGCTACTATATGGAAAGTAATACAACGCTGAACATGTGTTAAATAATGGCGGCTAAACGAGTGCGAGGAAACAGTTGGCGTCACGTGGGCGCAGAAGCTAGGATGTATTGCAAGTATTAATTTCGGTGTCTGCCAAAATGTGGTCAACAGTTGGGTACAATTTTTTACAAAATTTCATTTATTGTACTAACATTTTGATAATTTGTTCTTATATAAATATAACTCTACAAATAGTTTGACAGTTTTTATAAAAGTGGGAATTAAATGTTCTAACCTTATATAGTTAGAGCCCGGGCCTGTGCTTACTAAACACGTGAACCAAGATTTTAACCTAAAAACAGATTCTGATAGACGAAACCTTATAAAAAATAACACGTCACTATGGCAACAACAATTTTAACTTTCAGATAAAAGTTATCAGGTACTTAAACCTCCCGATAAAAATTTGATGGATAAATACATTTTATCTGGGAGATAAATGCTATCAGGCTGTCCTAAGACGCACTTTTAACTTATCGTCCAGATAGAAATATCTACCTGCCGGATTAATATCTATCCAGGATTCATAAAACCTGTCCTTAATCCGAATTTTAATTAATACGAACAAGCTTCGGTCCCAATTAGTTCGGATTAGCGAGGTTCTACCGTATATTTATAATTATCGGCTACTACTTAGAGTTGAAAAGCATCATGGATGGACACATACAGTTAGAAAAGTTACTAGATATACTTTAACGTATTCATACGTCAAGTCGTGTGATCTGCAGCTGTAACTTTTGATAGATATTATCTTTAGGCAGACCTATAAAATAACATTAATTATATGAACAAATGCCATCAATGTTGATATCAGTTTTTTTAATTGTCTAAAAGTTAGGCCTCCTCCTCCAAATGTCCTTTGGTAAGAAAATAAAGGCATACATTTTTTCTGAGCCACTAAAGCCATTTCTCACACAAAAAACAAACAATGAAAACTATCACCTTGTTTTGCGCTATGTTTACAAATTCTGCGCGTAGATTGTGGCGACTTGTCTCGACCGTATGTGACTTATTATGAAAGAATGCACCAGTCTGTTGGATCCCGTTTTTCTAGACAAAACATCGAGAGAACTTGAAGCCTGACGTAATGATCGAGATTACAATGAAATGTTCATAACCGCACGCCTCATGTTTGAATCAAGAAGTGGAAGAATCAATTTCAATGACTATCCTGATACAGGAGAGCACATATACATTTACTTTCCTTACATTCCATCCCACCATGTTTTCATACGCCAATCCATGCGCTAAAATAGTCGGACAGAAATTCCTAAACACCAGAATCTTTTTTTTTATTTGAAATATTTAACGTGCACTTTCTGAATCGACTCACTATAAGTTTATCAGTATTCAAGAATTTCTATGAGCGAGAGCAAAAGGGCCTACTAATTTTGCAGGGAAATATACTTTCACGTACTTTCCAGGGTTCTTTTACATGTCACAATCGACATAGGATCATGGGCTTTACTTTACCTCCGAAGGAAATTGTGCTACGGATTTTTATCGCTCAAGAAAAATTCGTTGGTCCCGGTTGGGTTTGAGCCCACTAACTTCGGGTCCTGAGGCAAGCACTTTACCCCAAGACCATTGAGGTCGACTAAAAACACCAGAAACCAAGTGGGCTTATAGCGCTAAGCGAAGCTGTCCGGCAGTAGGAGAACAAACAGGGTAATAGGAAAATACTAATGACAATACAATTAATTCAATTCACACACTCATTCTACATTCTTTTACCATATACTTTTAGTTTTCCAAGCATTTATTTATTAATAATCAACCAAGATATGTGGATTTTTTTACTTTTCAGTTTGGAAAATTTCCATTTTTAAATTATGTTTAAGAGTTATAGACAGCCTTTTAACGGATAATGTCAAATTTGATAGCTGCGAGATGAATACAGCGACCTTTAATTTGTCAAGGTTAGTTAATATATATTTATGTTGTTAATCTTTTAAAAAGATCTTTATATGGTCATTCCGCCCCCCCTAAAAAACTACTTTCCAGTCAAAACCAAATTTATTATCAACTGTGATAGTCATTCAAACAGAGATAATTCATTTTATAAATCAGTAAAATAATATATTATACACATGATATGGATATTTATATGAAGGATTTGAAGTATTCATATTGTGTGTCACAAAAGTAATAGCAATAGTTATAGATCATATTTAATTGTGTTCCCATAATTTTTCACAAACAGCTGCAAACATATTTCTGTTAATTTCTGTAAGTAGTAAAGTTTGTCTAGAACTATGCCAAAACAAAAAGTATTTAATCTTATGAACTATCGATTTTTTAAAACCTTAAATATTAAAATCTCAGAATCACTTTTTTGTGATAAAATATATTACTGCTCCAACCATTACATATGTCCCAATTTAAATTACGAATGGTACATATATTAACGATTTTTTTATTAGGATTTGACTGCTACCTGCCAAATATTAATTACGATCACCGTTATGATGTATTAATATCTATTAAGGTCATGTTTTTGACAAAAGGTATATTTCCTTGTAATGTAGTTGCACAGGTTCACGGGGAAATATTGGCTAGCATTTTCGTTTATTACTCGTTAGATAATTGAATGGAAGAATCATCATACCCAATTAGCCCATTCTTAGTTAAAAGTTTCTGCAATGGTAATAAATCGTCCACGTGATGCATCACAAAAGACAGGTCAAACTAGAGATAGAAAAATACAGGGTAATCTCCTTTAATGGACACCTCTGAATAGTGGATTATTCTTTATAACGGACAGTTTAAATTTCCCCGGCAAAATAACATTAGCTCTAACGGTGATACAACTTCTCAATAACGGACACGGACATTGCTAGAGACGCACATTTTTTGCATAACAATCTCTAAACAGCGGACAAAAATTGAAAAATGCCACTCCATTTAAAGTATTTTACTGTAGAAATGTCAGGAAAGCCATTATCTCACGTGAAATGTGAGAAATCTTGCCTTCATCGTCTTTTGAAAGTTTCTGAAATATCCTACATATTAATGAACGCGGTACTTCAAGTTCGTACCTCACACCGCTTCTTAGTCATCAGTAGGGGTTGTTTCGGCAGTTCAGTCTGTGCTTATATGCACATATATAGTACAGAAAGTCTACTGTTCAAATTTTGTTTTATTTATATATTGTTATTTTTAATGAGCTATGCAATAAGGGCAATACAATTAGCCACGTAGAATATTAATTAATTAGTTATTATTATACAGGTTCATAATAGATTAAACTGTGTTCAAGCAGTATGAATTTTATTTTTATTACTTCTCTAAACAACGGACACTTCTTAATAACGGACAATTTTTTTTATCTCAGAAGGTGTCCGCTATTAAGATAATATTTTAGCACCGCGTCTTACTACCCGTTCGGGTTATACGCTTAAGTACTAATTACTCTAATGGATTAGGAATTGGGAGGGTTGAATTTAGAGGAAGTGAACCCGCATTTGCGTGGAGGGAGAGTGGAAAACCATTTAGTAAAAAACCACTCCCAGTTCACCAGACCGAGATTCGAACTTCGATCTCCCCGTCCTCGGCGGTCGAGCTCAACACGACTAGCGCGTTAGCCAACTGCGCCACCGAGGAGGGTCGTTTTTAAGAGATTTCACAGTACTTACCCTTGAGCAAAACACATGCATACAATCCACACAACTATTCCAACCCCCCATATAAACACCAATGGTGTGAAACTAAGAACAATACCACATTTTGAGAATTATTCACGAAGCATTTTCACTAGATGATTTTTATAGGAAGTAAAACAAAACATTCTTTTAAAAGCCTATGTAAAAAAACCCATTGACATATGTTTATTTAACTGAAGATAAGGTTTATTTTTATGTAGCCCCTGAATCACAGAAACAAAGTGTCATGTGTGGCATTCGATGTTGTAGATACTGGTGTTGATATAGTCCAATTTTCATAGGAAAGCCCTTTTAGAAAATAAAAACATAATTGTTTTGAAGTAAACATAGAAAAAATCGTACTATATAATTAGTTAATATCTATCAAAAGTGAGAGCTATAGATAACATGACTTGACGTATGAATTATCTAGTAGCTTTTTAAGCCGTTAGATGAAAGGCTCTTCCTGTGACACTTGGATGGTACCATACCTTGAAGCAACGCATTGTGGGGAAAGGGGAAGAGAAAGGAAAATAGGAAAAGAGTGGGAAAGGGGAGGGAAGAATGAGTATATTCTAAACCAGTAGTAAAAAGCGCTGATAAGAAAAAAGCTCTCCCATTGGTGCTCGGGTAGAGACAAAATGGTAGTAAGGGAGAAAAAATTAACACGAGCATGTTTGTAGACAATTCTCTGTCAAACTGTTAGTATAAATTTATCACTTTTTGTATAAACTTAGTAGAATATATTATCTCAGTCTGTATGTTGAAACTCATCTCTGACCATGGTCACGTGACTAGGTCCATCTTGGCTTGGTCCTGGTGGCGATGGCGTAGCTCGTTTAGGGTAGTAGTTCCAGACGCTACTAGATGGCACTAGTGTCATTCCAGCCAAAGTTCTGTCGCTCGCCGTACTGCATTTGTTGACTATTAGTTGCTGGTAGAATCTGTGGACTGCAACCATAAAGTGCAGGAGCAAACCTAAAAAAAAAAAAATGTTTTCTCTTTTCACAGCTATTTGTATCAATATCTTTAAACTTGTAGGCTGTAGGTTAGAGAACACTTCCTATGCAGGCCAATTTTATTGAAATTTCGAGGATAAACAAAGATAACCTCGAATGAATGAGGCCAATTTTATTTCTAATGAATGATTGTATGGTAGTCGGCCTTGTTAGATGTTTAATTTGTCATATCTTGCTATAATTATGTATTTTATATTGTGTATTTCTTTTTCTATGATAGCTCTTCGCATTTGGAGGAGGCATATGTATGATTTTTATATTGTTTGGTTACTGGATGTTTGATTCTTTTCAAAAATATCCCCAAACCCCACCAATGCTAAATTCACTGCCAAAATTATATAGACTCAACAAATCTTAGTAATTGTCATTATAGAATGTCCTTAAGCTAATTGTGGTTAATTCTTTGAATCAATTTCTGAGAAGTCAATATTCAGGATTCCAACAACAAAGATTCCCAAGCCAAAACATTATTTTGTATCCTAAAAGCAAAAGATTATATTTTATTTAATCAGAAGATTAAATAAAGTTCTTTCTTAATGTTCTGTAGAACCGAACGTGTTCAAACAATGTCTACCTGAGCTAGAATAAGGTTGTTTGAGGAATATTGAAGTTTCACCCTGATGGGTAGGCAACCAATCTAGCGCGTGTGCTTGGCGGGTGGCTTTCAACGGCACATTCGAAAGACACCATTACATCCAGATAAAAACATTAAGATTAAATCCTTATTAAAAGGAATAATATAATAGTTTATTCAATGTATTCCCCTGCCTGCTACTTTTATCAACAATGAAAGGTTAATAATAGATACGGGTAAACATCCTATATTTCTCAAATTTGAATTTTAAATTTTCTTCCGAATTATGAATTCGAATTAGAATTCTTGAATCTTTAAGAAACTGTACTATTAAAAGTTAAAGTGAAAAATATATTTAAAATTGAATTTCAAAATGTTGTTTGTCGCCGCTAGCAAATGGTATTTTGTTTGTCATGTTTATGACGTCATAAAAAAACAAAGAAAATAGTTTTTTTAGTAAAGTAAATTATATTAATACATACCATTATTAATACAATTTTGTCCTTTTTGTGATTTTGTTACACTCCCAATTACACATGTCTATCTAATTCCTTTTATCAACAACTAATTAAAGGTTTTTATAATCGTATTCGAGAAACTTTTTTGAGATATTTTAAGAATCTTAGGTGACCTGGAGGTCTAGGGATAAGGTGTCGGACTTCTGTGCTGGGGGTCCGAGGTTCAATCCTCGGTCCCGGCACAGATTTATCTGATTGCCAAACCCTTCCTTCACCTCTGACAAGAGGTGTATTAATCACAACTTATGAATGTGTGGAATGCCAGGCCTCCACCGTGGTTTGGATCCCACGTTAAACTGTAGGTCCTCCATTTCATCTCACAATCACCCTACCATTACACATTAGCGTAAGTGCGTACAACCCGAACGGGTAGTAAGACGCGGTGCTAATAATAATAATATTTTAAGAATCTTGAATATCTCAAATACCATGGGATTCAAGGAATATAGGATTCACATATCCCATCTCTAGTTAATATTAACCTATCCCATTCATTTTAGTTTCAAAGGTGTCATAACTCAACCTATACGTATATTTTTGTCACTATTATGTTTAAAAAACAAACTTGTTTATTTATTTGTCTTATTTCACAAAGCTATAGCCACAATTTAGCAGCAGTTTGAAAATACGAAAACACAAGCCTGCCGAAATGTTTGACTTCATAAATTAGTTGTATGTTTAGTAAGTTCATTATCACTATTATTGTAATCTCTTGTACGCTAAGATGACGTATTTATTATTTTGTAGGTCATGTGTTCTTTTGTATTTATCAGTGCTAGCCTTTTAGAGGACTTAACTGTTGGCTAGCACTTTACTTACTTTACTTCATAAGGAATTCGAAAGTTCAGTGCCGCACTTACAAAAGTACGCCACCTATCTCTATCTTAAGCTAGTTATATCCAGTCTACCTCATTACACCCTATTCCTATCTTGAACTAGTTCCACCCAGTCCACCTCATTACACCCTATTCCTATCTTGAGCTAGTTCTATACAGTCCACCTTATTACACCTTATCCCTTTCTTTAACTATTTATATCCAGTCCACCTCATTACACCCTATTCCTATCTTGAGCTAGTTCTATTCAATCCACCTCATTACAACCTATCGCTATCTTGAACTAGTTCTATCCAGTCCACCTCATTACACCCTATTCCTATCTTGAACTAGTTCTATCCAGTCCACCTCAGTACATCCTATTCCTAACTAGAGCTAGTTCTATCCAGTCCACCTCATTACACCCTACTCCTATCTTGAGCTAGTTCTATTCAGTCCACCTCATTACAACCTATCGCTATCTTGAACTAGTTCCATACAGTCCACCTCAGTACATCCTATCCCTATATTGAGCTAGTTCTATCCAGTCCACCTCATTACACCCTATTTACTTCAAGTTCATTCTAATGTTATCCTCCCATCTGCATCCAGGTCTTCTCAATGGTCTCTTCACATTGGATTTGCCAGTCAATAACCTGAACACGATTCTAGATTCTCCCATTAACATTGCAAGTCCTGTCCACCATAATCTACGAGACTTGATTACCCTAACAATGTGTTGTGATGATTACATGATATGTAACTCATCATTATATAACCTCCTCCATTTTCTGGTAGCCTCATCCAATTTTGGACTAAATATCTCCCTAAACACCTTGTTTGTGAAAACAGTAAATTTTTTTTCTTAGTGTAAGGTAAGATACCATGTTTCACACCCTAGTACTTTAATAAATGAAAAATAAAATGAAATAAAAACATATTTTTATTATGATCATTGTTAGCAGTATTAGTATTAATAGTAGAATTTGTTATAAGCTAAATACAAAGGTCTGGTTTGCCGTTGACGGGAAGATGGGGGATCAAAACACAGCCGGATACAGGGCTTACTGAGGGTTTTTTCCTTGAACGATTTCCATCACTCCTTCCATGCAAATGTAAGTATGTTTCTTTTTAAAGTTCACCTTCCTCACCCCTAGCCCAAGAATGTAAATATACGTATATCCCCGACCGGTAAGTAAAACTTGACGCAAAAAAAAAATCAAATAAAGTGCTGTTAACAAATAAATCTATCGAGTGTTTAGAGGAAATTATACACCCATATTTTCATGGTTAGCGGGTGAGAAAATCACCACGCGTGCAAGATTCTAACCCCCCCCTTCCCCGTCACCGGCAGTCCAGACTATCGCGAGTCTGACTCCTTAGACCACGTGAGCATGGATGCGGTCTGCAGCTCCCAAGAACTGTGTGCTATATGACAATCCTTCTCACAAAAGTAAGCGATGGAGGCGGCGATGTAGACGATGATGATCCACGGTTCGTTCCCCAGCAGGTAGAGCCCTCCTAGCACCATGAAGATCAGGAACACGCAGCAGAGAACCGAGTTCACTGCCAGCCATGGCACCACCAGGCTAGACTTCTTCTGCAACACGGCCAACACAACTTGCTTGTATCGACCTAAAACAGCTGGTCGACCTTAGTAGATAGGACGAGCAAGGTTTGTATTAGTCTTTGTAGTATTTTTAGTACCTTCTGTTTTAATAATCCCTGTAGTCATTTTTGTATTTTTTAGTCCTTGTATTATTTTTAGTATATTCTGTTTTTATAGTTCCTGTAGTCATTTTTGTATTTTTTAGTTTGTGTAGTTTTTTAGTATATTCTGTTTTAATAATCTCTGTAGACATTTTGTATTTTTTAGTCTTTGTAGTGTTTTTAGTATATTCTGTTTTAATAGTCTCTGTAGTCATTTTTGTATTTTTTAATCCTTGTAGTATTTTTAGTATATTCTGTTTTAATAGTCTCTGTAGTCATTTTTGTATTTTTTATTTTTGTAGTATTTTAGTATATTCTGTTTTTATAGTCTCTGTAGTCATTTTTGTATTTTTTAGTTCTTGTAGTATTTTAGTATATTCTGTTTTTATAGTCTCTGTAGTCATTTTTGTATTTTTTAGTTCTTGTAGTATTTTAGTATATTCTGTTTTTATAGTCTCTGTAGTCATTTTTGTATTTTTTAGTTCTTGTAGTATTTTTATTATCTTCTGTTTTAATAGTCTCTATAGTCATTTTTGTATTTTTTAGTCTTTGAAGTATTTCTAGTCTTTGTATTCAGAGTTCCTGGCTACAAATCCAAAGGTTCTGGTTTCGATCACCGGTGATCTCAGATTTTCTGTAAAGTGGTGAGTCTGGAACGGGGTCAACTCATCCTCGTGAGGACAAATGAAGAGCTACTTGAATAAAGAAGTAGTGGTTCCGGTCTAGAAAAGTGAGATTAACGGCTGGAGGTTTAGTTGTGCTGACCACATGACAGATGTTGGCACTATCTTTTCCAACATAAGGTGGCCGCTCGTTCGGTCGGTATGGCTCGGTTGTGGGTTGAATACATAGAGTATTGGAGTAGGCTAAATTATTTTACTGTTTTTAGTCATTTTAGTATTTTATTCTATTTAGTCTTTGAAGTTTTTTTAGAAGAATCTGTTTTGTTATTGATCAGCCGCATGATATCAGCCTTAAATTGGTAAATCAGTTGTATATCACCGAAAACAGAATATTTTATTAAAAGATCGACTTAGTGTTCATTATTTTAAATAAAAATTATTTCAGGTCGATGTGCAGCTAATATACAAACAGGAGTGGATTACATTAGAATTATTTATATGGTTATACATTTTAAATATTAATTTCTTGAAAGTGGATTTAAAAAATTAATTTACTCAACATATTATTAAGTTGATTTTTCTCTAAAATATACAACCATCAACCGTTGCTCTCATCAAAGTTAAGTTAAAAAGGTCGTAAAAGGATGGGTGTACTAATATTCGTTTGGAAGAAGATGAGGGTAAACACACTGTGGAAATAATCCTCTCCAGTGGAACCAATTGGAATCAAACCCAGATCTCCCGAGTGAGGAATACGAGGAGACGGAATTTAATCCATGAGAAATTGTCTCAGTTCTGGATTTTAGGGAAATTAGGCAAACATTGGAAGTGTCAGAATGGAGACCAATCCGGATAATTTTTATAAATAAAACGCTTAATTTTTTTTCAATATTGAAAGCGTACAATTTAAGAGTATTATTGGTGGGTTTGGGAGGGCGGGGGGTGTGCCCCACCTGTACCCCTGTGCTAGCTACTCCCATGGCCACATACACTACCGCAAGGAATCTGGAGGACCTCCTAGCAGGGGTGTATGAAGGCATCTTTTTAAATGTCAAGTGAAGTCAAAGAGAAGCTTGAAATATGCGAAGAAAAGCCGAAACTGAAGTTAAGGTTTTTGTTGTTGTCATATAACACTAATTTAAATTTTCAGGCTATCCATTAAGTGCATACAGGTAAAGAGAAAGGGTTGGAGAAAAAAAATCAAAGTACATTATATTATTTTATGCGAACATATCTGAATTTATCTCTTTAAGGGTAGTTATGTGTCATTTAATCAATAGATGGTGCGAGTGTAGAGCAGTGTTTTTGCAAAAATATTATAATATTTTTTGGGTCAAAAAATCAAGTAGTTCCCCAGTATAAACATAGAGTTTAATTTTCTTCACGTGGTTATATCAACAGTTGTAGAATATCTGTTAAAGATGTCCTGGAATTTAATGACAACTTTTTATCTTAGTTTAAAAAGTTTCTAGTCTAATGGTGCTATGTTCATAACATATTAAAGAACTGTTGATATCACCACGTGAAGAAAATTAATCTCTATGCTTTTACATGAGAAGTATTTGATTTAATTTGGACAAAAATGTTTTGCTATAAAAACTGCAAAAACACTGGCCATAACTTGAGTTCCCTAAACCTGCCTTAACATAATGTTTAGCGATTGTTCTAAAAATGATTATGAATATATCGAGGTGTTGTTCTTACTTTAAAATGGTTAGAAAAAGGGAAGGCTCTTTTGGGTGTCCAAGTCAAGACGAGGGAAGATTTAGGGCCTCTAGTTTGACTTGGACATTTCTATGCTCCGCACACACCTACCTACCTCCTAGTAGATTTACCTGAATAGCACCCCTACAAGAGTGATGCTTGCAATCAGCTCCAGACCGAACAAACACGTGGTTCCATTAATCAGGAACTGATTCCACAACACTGCGGACAGAAAACAGACACCTGTATCGCTACACTCTACCATTCCATCCACTTTCCTTGACCAGCCTAATACAACCGGACTGCTAGAATAATTAGCACTCACCTCCTTTGAGATGAACTGGAAGGAAGGAACATTTAAAAATACAAACTTCTCTTTTGCGATCAATATTGATTATGTTTTAATTGGTTAACAGTGACATTTTATAGATATTAATACTATCTATGAAAGTAACAGTTGTATATCAAATGACTTGACGTATTACTTGATTAATATTTGTTAGTATGGCATTGACCGCCACCGTGGTGCCAGTGCATCTGGCTACGAGTCTAGGGGTACTATGTTCAATTTATGGCTGGTACCTTGGGTATTTTCCCTGAAAGAGGAATTACCCCAATAGTCACCAGGGTTTGTTTATTAGGCTTAAGTTGGTTTTAAGTGTTTCCACTGGTTCCACACCCTCATACTTCCCATCCCCATCACCTCATATCATCGGGGCATAGAAAGAGCCCCCATGGAAAGGAATTACGATTAGTATATTCGGGCGTCCCCTGGGTAACGATACATTACTATTGATTAATCTTTTCACTACTGGGATACGAATGATGTAGCCCAGACGCGCTATAATATTTAGTATGTGAATGTAAGGAACTCAAATTAGGGGAGTTTTTTTTTTACAGTTTTTATAGAAAAATATTTTTAGGCTAAAATAAATAACATATCACCCCAGTAGTAACGTAGGGTTAAATTTTTTTTACGTTGTGGTATCAACAGTTCTCTCGGGAGCATAGCGCCATCAGAATGATAAGAAACGTTTTAAACGAAAATAAAAAGTTGTCATTAAATTCCAGGACGCCCTTATTCAAGAACTGTTGAGGTAACAACGTGAAGAAAACTAAACCATATGTTTCTACTGGAGAAATACTTGAATTACTTTGACAAAAAAAAAAAGTTTTTGTGTAAAAACCGCAAAATTACTTCCCTTAACTTGTGTTCCTTACACTCCCACCTTAAAGCTGTCAAAAAAAGTCCCTTCCTATGTAAATCAGATTTTAGAAGAAAGAGTAAACAGGATAACTAACTAAAGGTAACCTCCATGAGACAAATATTTTTAAAGGTACTTTGAAAATTTTCGGAAGGGAATTATTTATACGAATCATAAGTGGTAGGATTGTCTAAGGTAGGGCTGTTCAATTGGTTACATAGCGTGGGCCACAGCAACAAAATAATATTTGGTTGGCCAATTTACGTTTGCAGTTTAAAAGTGTGAAAAAGTGAAAAGGTAGTACATTTGTTCTACATTTTATTGAGCTATTTCAGCGACATTAAATATAAAAGTTAGAATAATACTAACACATATGAAAAAAGTAAATCATGTCAAAATCATTTAAACGAAAATCATTATAATTCAAATATAAATTACTAATGGGAAAAGTGATACCACTGGCTCCTTTCAAAATTGGAAAACAATTGGTCCATACATTGTCAGAGCGATTTGAAGAGAGGTCTTTTAGCTGCTTATTTCCTAGCGATGTCTGGTTGTTTCACTTGATAGCGTCAATAAGTGAAAAGGATAATTATTCACAAGAATAACAAGAATACATAGAACCAAATACAGTTAGGCCATCTATATTGTTTAAGGAAAAATGAAAACTATGTTGTACGACGCTTCTCCAGGGATGGCTGGACTTTTGATCAGTTGGCCGATTTGTAGGGCTTGGAGGGCCGGATGCGGCCCACGGGCCTCTAATTGGATAGCACTGGTCTAAGGCGTCACTCTCGCAATAGAATGAACTGCCGATGACGGGAGAGATCGGGGCTCGAAACCCAGCTGGGTTTGTTGAGGTGCGTTTAAATTCAATCTAAATTCCCCCTATCTTATTCCTAACCTAGAAATGTGAAATGCTGATGATCAGGATTGGTACAGTAGCCCCATGGCTTCTTTGGTACTGACTGACAGTTTACAGATAACTTGTGACAGTCAACATTTAGGTATGTACTTAAATTTTGACTGTCAGAAGTGACAGCTGCTAAACACATGTTTTTTTTACAGATCATATGGTTCGGCGTAGGGATACATAATTTGGTCCGGTAGTTTTTCAAAGCCGTCAGCTGTCAGCTGTGAGCTGTCAGTCAGCACCAAAGAAGCCATGGGGCTACTGTAGCAAGTCAAAAAGGGCGTAGAAAGCTAAATTTTCTAAAGTGGGCCCAGTAGAAAATGTTAGTACACCTTTAGTCAGTAAATTTGTACACGTATATATGTACCCCCTTGTGGTATCAATCAATCAAATTCCAGGGGGGCTTCAGACTCTCCAACTACTTACCACCCCTTTCCTAATCCCTTTGTAGTTAAGATGCAAAGAACGATGGTAAAAATTACATACACACGCACACGTATAGATAAATAAATAAAAACAAATACACTTACCATAATATTGATAGTATCTGGAAGCTGATACACTTGTAGATATAACAATAAATATCAAAGATGTAATCTGTTTTAAAAAAAGAAGGAACAATTGATTACATATTTTAGAAGATACACTTTCAATCATGTTTAATTTTACAGGAAGAAACTTTTGGGCAATATGCTCATACTTTTGAGGTCCATATTGATATTATTTTACTATATTATTAGTATTATTTTATAAATAATATATTAATTATCAAAAAGGATGGATGCAGTTCGCATGATTTGAAAATTGTTTTGAGTAAATTTTCTCACTGTCAAAAAAAAGTGTATTTCAATCTAAATCCCGCTGTGGCTATAGAACCCTTTAAAAAAATTTATAAAACATATTATTTTGTGGTTAGCATTTAATCTTTAGTGCTTGGGAAAAAAGTATGCGTCAAGTCCAACACATTATCTCAGTCGGTAGCGTGTCTGTCTATTGAGAGAAGGGTCCCGGGTTAGATTTTTGGCATGCTACAAAAAAGTATCATTGGTGAAATGTGGGTTCCCCCTTTCATAGTGATGAATTAATGGCTGGGGGCTGGATGTTGTGTATATTATAGGTTCTGATATAACCAGTCGGATAATAAATTGCACGTTAAATACCTCAAATAAATAAGTATGAGTCAAAAATGGTCCTGAGATTAGTAAATAATTACATTCACCTTGGTCAGAACTAACCCCTGGAACAAGTTGTATAAGCCACATTGTTGGTTAGTGGTTGAGTAACACTTACTACTTGTCCCAAATAGTAGTTTTGACCAAAGTGAATGTAATTAGCGACCTATCTTAGGCCAATTTTTGACTTACACTCTTTTTTTTCTCAGGCACCAAAGTTATCACATTTTACTAAATACCTTTTATTGGTGTTATCTTTGAGGTAGTGACAATACATATTAAAAGTGACAAGCTGAAGATCACATATTCTGGTGCATGAGTATGTGAAAGTAGATCTAGTATTTTTTCTAGATTTCAGAAAAAGGCTCTTCCTATAAGAAATTAGACGGTAAGTTATCTTATCCAAGATTAAAAGAAAGCTCCAAAGTTAACTTGACCCAAACCACCATAGTCCCGTACACTTAACAGTGGCGTAACTAGGGGGAGGAAGTTTGGACACGTGCCCTAGGTGCCAAATCTATCAGCAATATTAGCAACAATAAAAGTTTCATTTAAAAAAATAATACATGTGTATTTTGTTTTTATTATTTTGTAACCGTTATTATAAAGAGTAAACATTTTGAGTACCACTAAAATGATTCAGCCAAATTTTAAAGAACTGTTTTCAAGGGACGCTCTTTTTTATTTGCTCTGGGTGCCGTGAAATCTAGTTACGCCTCTACCGCACAGTTGTTTTAATGCCTGCGAAAGTACACTTTCCAATGATTCCCTGGTTACTGAGAGTAAAAACTATTATCACTGTGAATACCACACACAACATTTTTCTCATATTAACTAACAATCATATTAAAATAAGCACAAGAAATGTTAAACTTCGAAGTTAAATATAGCAAACTTAATGTAAAAAATGTGTAAAATAGTATGTCAGATTATTGTTTCAATTTGAAAAGCAATAATATGTTAATTTAGTTAAAGCTGCAAAAACACACAGACACAAAATTCCAATTCTCCTCACTTACTCCATAAAACACTCCTATGCAAAAGGTTTTCTGTCTCAAATTTCTGCAACATAAGGGTCGTCTGTAGCGCATTTGTGACTATTTTTCGGACCGCCGCACAGTGTAAAGGTGATTAATAGGGTCGCATTGTCTTGCGACAACTCCTTCCTGTCTGAATCGATTGGTTGCTCATATTATGACGTACCTCACGGACGTAGGTCAACACTGATGTGGCGGATGTATATTGATGTGGCTTTATTTCCGTGCGCACATGATGACATCTTGTTTGGGAAGCCGGGGTCCGCGGGCCACATACGCCTATCCCACGGCTAAACACATATCATAGTCTTATTTTCAATAGAGGAACCTTCCTTGACGGTTACTAGGCCTACTTTCATGTAACCCACTTCAGTGGCCGAACGGTCTAAGGCGTCACTCTCGTGTTAGACTGGCATGTTGATAAGAGGAAGATTGAGGCACGAATACCGGTTGGGTGTACTGAAAGGGTTTGTTTCTTGAATGGTTTCCCACTCTCCTTTTACGCGAATGCGGATAGATTATATCTAAAATACTTCCTTACTAATCCTTACCCTGCTAGGGTAATTACTATATTATATGAGTAAAACCTGGACGGGTAGTAAGACTCGTTGACACGGTGATGAAAAACTCTCACGTATGTATACGTCAGGGTATATGATCTGCAGCCGTCACGTTTGATAGATATAGTAAAAATTTTACTGTAATCGAAATATATTATTATTATTTAATATTCTGATCTATTTTTTGCATATTGTTACTGCTTTTAACCACTCTTTAGTTATTATTAATGCTATTTTTTATTCTTATCATTATTAATTACTACTTTTTTTCGTAACTATTCATCAATATAATATAAAACATTATTTAGCCATTTTTGTTTATCATATTTTCTCGTGTAAATACATGTATTTGTAAGGTACTTGTGTACTTTTCAGTGCTGGCCTGTTATAGGTCTTACGACTGTTGGCCAGCACTATAATAAAGGAAATTGAAATTGAAATTTTACACAAATCTATTTCTATAGAAATTATATTATACATCAGATACTAATTTTTTCTGAATATTCACGCTGAATATATTTCTTTGTTAAGATTCTGCTCTATTATTTTTAAACTACATGGTTTCCCAATTTTAAGTTTTTGTTTAGGTTTGCTTCTGCACTTTATGGTTGCAGTCCACAGATTCTACCAGCAACTAATCGTCAACAAATGCAGTACGGCGAGCGACAGAACTTTGGCTGGAATGACACTAGTGCCATCTAGTAGCGTCTGGAACTATTACCCTAGACGAGCTCCGCCATCGCCGCCAGGATATATATTTATATGTAATATATTTATTAGATTTTATGACTCAATTTTTTACGACTTTAATTAGTTTGTTTTGTTTGGCTTCTCACTGCATACCATCAGGAATAATTTTACGTCCCACAGTTTAGGAACCGCTGCTGTAGACTTTTTAATAATGCCGGGAACACGATCAACTTAAACTTAACTTAACGTAACTTAATGTAACTTAACGTAAAGAACCTCCTTGTGTGTTTAAATGGAAGCGATCACGATGCACTTAACTTAACGTTGACTTGCAGTTAACTTAACGTAAGAGATGTCCTGGGAGGTCTTTTACATTACTTTACGTTACTTGAAAGGTATCACGTGATCTAGCCAGCCAATCATTATGTGAGTGACGTCATCAGGGATATTTAGTAACTCATTTGTTGGTATTATGACTAATGTTTACTCTTTAGCGTAAGTTCTAGTGATCAGACATTGAAACAAAATAATTATACTAAAATAGGAAAGCTAAATTTATCAAAAAATTTGTAATAGATATTTATTATATCGATTGAAAACTGTAAACATTCACAGATCATCACTGTAAAACTAGTACAAATTACAGATCATACTCGAGAATGAAGATGTTTGGCTCGAGTTGTTACGTTAAGTTACGTGAATCGTGATCACACATACGTTAAGTTAACTTTAAGTTAACGTTACGTTAAGTTACGTTAAGTTAACGCTAAGTTGATCGTAATCCCGGCATAAGCCTTCACTATCTTGGGCTTATTGCAATAATCCTGGAATCAACTAGACTGATTGAGAGAACAAAGGTTCATTTCCTTAATAGTTCAAGGATGTATGGGGCTATGGGCTTATTGCAATAATATTACTTAAATTAATTTTAATTGTAGTATTGCAATAAGCCTAAAAATTATCAGGCTGATAAGAAAATACAATTTTGGGGCCTTTTGCAATAGGCCGGATTTTCCAATTCACCCACGACAAATATATATTCACTTATAATTCGGAAACTGTTGGTTTTATAAAATATATTTCAAATAATGATTTTTATATTTAATATGCCTTCATTTTTGAAATGATAAGTTATCTCGTATCTCAAATAGGTGCAGAGATACGATAAAAATTGGAAGTTTCCTTAATAGTAAATTACCCTCAAAGCTATTTGCATGAGTAAATGAGAACTTACATTTGGTTTTAACATCAAACATAACATATATACGAATTTTAATCAATTTGAGTTTGATATAATCTATTTTTTCTATTTCCACCCCTAAGTAAAAAATACAACCATTAATTTAGGGTTGAATGGAATATCTAAAAAAAAAAAAACTCTGAGAAACCTTATGAAAACCTCATGTCCCAAGTTTTATCCCAATTGGTAAAATAGTTACGTTTCTAGTCAGAGCTACAGACTGACATTATTTTTTAAAAAATCGGATTCAGGGGCTCATGAAACGTCATCCATCAAAATCTCGAGTTTGATTTTTTTTTTTTTTTACAATTACTACTTTTTCTCAACCAAAGAGGTGTCAGAAGGTAAAAACTAACATTATATATTAATATATTAACCTACAAATTTCATCTCATGGCCAATATGACTAAAAAGTAATCTATCTTAGTTATTTAACATATACACGTTTGTGCATACATATTAATGTCTCATGCTGTATTCTTTGTTCAAGGTCATTCTTAAAATGATTTTCTAATTTTTTTTGCTAAATAGTTAGTAAGTGGTTTAGAGCGTTTTGGTAAAATATTTATGTAGTCCACAGCTAAATAAAGGTCGGTGACATCTGATTTACAAATTATATTCAAGAAACCATTTAAAATTAATAAAAATTGTTCAAACGGCAGCATAAAGTTATCATGAATCAACGATGGAGTGTGTTTCCGATTGTTATTAAATCGCCGACGATTTTACACATCTATTACCGACCAACCCTTAAAATATGAGCTATAAATGACCCAAACACAGGATTAGCCCTAGATAGCTCAGTGGTAAGATATTGACGTATTAAGTTGGAGGTTCCGGATTTGGTTCCAGCTTTCAAAAGAGTTTTCAAAAAAAGTTAATTATTTAAGTTCAATAACATAATATACTTATGAAGTAATTTCACCAACTTATTAGTGGTTTAAATTAAGCTTTCCGAATATCTTTGTAAAGGCGTTTCATTGCCTTGAAATGCTTATGCCTCTTGCCCTTTACATCTCTTCTGCCATCTTTAAAATTTTGTGGGGAAATTTTTTTAAATAATAAAAATTGTTTTTCCACTCTCATTACACTTCACACATCCCTAAAGACATTAAATGCAATTACACTCAGCCACACTGAAAAAAATCCTTCCATCAATCGTCGCAATTGCTACACTGTTAAATTGTAAATTTAAATATAAATGTTATTTGTGTGAACTGTAAATTATTTATGGCCAGTGTGCCTTTACACATGTTACAATAAAGTTTCATCATCCTTATATGAATAAGACTTGTAATGATATTTCCATTATCATTGAAAGCTTTTGAAATCCATCAACTTTGACACTTCTTATCCATATTGGATAATGAGCTTCCTTTTGATTTCTCGTATCATATGATCGTAATTGTTAATTTTCTTGGTCTACCACGAGTAAAAAGTAAAATGTCTCAAAAATGGATTATGTCATTTGCACGTTAACTGACCGATTCACTGCAAAGCTCGCCTATAACAAAACTGTTTAATAAAATGAGAATTCCAAGAACCACGTTTCAAAAGAATATATTTAATAATGGTATTATTTTACCATACCAATTATTTACATATTTTTTAAACAGTGATACAGTGAACTTGTGTGTTGTCAGTTTTTAAAATTCAATGCAAAAATGAAGCTTAAGATCACTTTTAATCTCTGTTTGTAATCTTGAGCCAGATGCCGTTTGTCGGGGTGAGAAAAAAGGCCTTAGGGAGCAGCACTATCGGAATATCGGTCTTCTCACATGGACTGAACTTATATTTGGACAGAAGAGAAACCAGACCCACTTTAATCTGCATCAGCGCAAACCTCATTCCTGGAACAAATTTTTTTAAATTAAAACAGTGCTTGACATGAATTTCCAGTTGGTATTTATATTTTTTGTATCTAGCTTGATTTAAACTAATCTAATTTATCTATCACACTTTTCTCCAAAAATGTGACCAGCATAAAATTTAAAAAAAACTTTTAAAAACACAACCATCATTAAGTTGGAATAGTAGGGTCCACGATTTAAGGGCAGTATTTTTGCAATTTTTATATAAATTTTTTTTGTGGTCAAACTAAATCTAATAACTCTCTAGAAGAAACATAGAGTTTAATTTTCTTCACATGGTGATAACAGTTGTTGAATATCTATCAAGGGTGTCCTGGAATTTAATGACAACTTTTTATCTCATTTAAAAAGTTCCATCTAATGCCAAAATGCTCATGACAGATATTCAACAACTGTTGATATCACCATGGGAAGAAAGTTAACCTCTATGTTTCTACTGGAGCAATATTTTATTTATTTTGTCGAAAAAAAAATGTTGGTATAAAAACTGCAAAAACACTGGCCTTTTATCACGTACCCTACACTGCCACCTTAAGTGTGTAGTATGAAGGGTATTAAATACCAGAATTGATAATTTTGAGGGAGTACCGAAAAGGCCTGGACTATGTAATGTTTATTTGTTTGTAAGAGTTTTTATTTTATTTAGACATCTAATATTTAACATATAAAAACAGGAATCACATTGAAGCACAGTAAACATCAGCCCCGTAGGGCTCTCGAAAACTAACAATACACAGAACAAATAATTAAACTTAAATGACATTATTTAGCGCCCTGGTGGGCTGATTATTTACATTCTTTGGGTTAGGGGCGGGAAAATATTACAAAAACCCGCCCTATCACCTATATGGGGTCGTCAGGGACCTCTAATAACATAAGTATGATTTGTAGATTAAAAGTAGAAGTTAGTTACTAAAGTACTAAAACAATTTTAATTATTCATACACAAAGTCATGTTGTCTGCAGCTGTCACTTTTGACAGATTATATTAATACCTATATAATATCACAAGTAGTATAAATAAATGTTGTTCAATGTCGGTCGAAAAGAAATATGTTTGAAATATTCTCTACTGTTCTTCAAAACAAATCAGGGTATACAAATGTACATGTAAAAGGAAATGGAACAAAAAACAAAGAAGGATAGGGAGCCTATGTAATGTTATCATTGGACCAGTTTCATAGTCAGACTTAGTACGACTCAAGTGCGGTGTTATACTAAACACAAGATGACCTAAACTCGAAAGTAATGGGCCAGTTTCTCACACAGCCCATTCCAATCTGGTCTAGGTAGGTGTTGTCTTGTATTTAATATAGCGCAGCACTTGTCGTACTCAATCTGACTACAAAACTGCCCATTGTCTTTCTTTTAATTAATTAAAATCAATTGTCACTGATGAGATACACTCCGTTTACCATTTAAGGTAGGACTCATTCCTTGACAGACCATTTTATGGTCCTATTATACTACTACCTAAAGCCCCATGGCTGATTCACTCACTCACTCACTCACTAACTGATATTAATGTTTACCCACTTCCATATTAGCTAGAAACTTGAAATTTGGCAAACTTATAGCTTCAGTCTGTAACCGACGGTAAAATTCCAAAAATTTAAAAATTTTAATTCTTAACCCCCGAAAAAAATTCAAAATGGTGGAGCAACTTTAAAGTTGGTGCGGACCTTTCTTTGGAGGTCTCTTGTGGCTAAACGGTAAGACCTATCAAAAAACGGATTGCACCAGCAGCTACGGATTTGGCGAGGTCCACAAGTTTGGTCCTTTTACTTTTTGTCGTATCTTCATCGGTTATACCTTAGATTTTAGGTAAATTTTGCACATTTTCCACACATTTAAAAAAATTCAAAACGACGCTGGAATTACATTAGTTTACATCCACTTGCAAAGAAAACTCACTGGGAGTTTGGAGGTGGAGGCCCCAACGAGCAAAGTGAGTCATAATATAAGCTGCGTAATGGTGGAGTCATACAAGGTATGCTTATTATCATTCAGAGTAAACGAAGGGTGCAATAGCCCTAGTGATGATGCAATCATTTTCTTGATATTCCCGGTTTTATCTTGATGTTAACTTAGATATTAATATAAATATTAGCTATGTTAATTTACTTGGACCTTCACTATATTATTATAGTGGGCTTGTTTCTGTCCAAAGTTTGTATCAGCTGTTACTTACTCTCAGTGGAGGAATTTCAGTATGTATCTCTTTTTTGTTTGTGCTGAATCTCTTTATATATAGTTTTATTATTTTTATCACCACGCCTTACTACCCGTTTGGGTTATACGCTTATGTACTAATTACGCTATTGGTTTTAGGGATTAGGAAAGTATTATTTAAAGGAAGTGTACCCGCATTTGCGTGAAGGGAGAGTGGAAAACAATTTTGGAAACACCCCCCTCAGTACATCCAACTGAGACTCCAACCTCGATCTCCCCGTCATCAGCAGTCTAATCTACTGTGAGAGTAGCGCGTTAGACCATGCGGCTACCAAAGCGGATATTTATACAGGGTGTTCGGAAACTCATTGCCCAAACTGCACATATAGCCTGTTGAACCAAAAGTAATACAAAATATCTCCACGCTTACATCCGGAAAACTATTCTAAAACCATTAAATTGCGTTCACAGTTTCAGCGTACAGTGCCGGGATAGCAAAGCTGCCAAGCATGGGTATACAACAAGTTGCCTAGGAGTTAGGCGCACAGCATTGTATGTGTAATAATGGCAAGCACTTTCTGTGACGTAGGACCGTTAACGATGACCCTCAGAACATATTCGTATTTCAATATGGACAGGTGTGTTGTTTACTATTAATTGTGGTATATTTTGCTGCCGTGTTCCAAGATATCGAGGTGTGTAGTGACGCGCGCCTAACTCCTATGCAACCTGTTGTACACGCATGCTTGAACAGCTTTGCTCTCCCGGCGCTGTACGCTGAAACTTTGAACACAATTTAATGCTATTAGAATAGTTTTCCGGATGTAAATGTACAGGGATTTTGTATTGCTTTTGGTTCAAACAAATTGTATGTGCAGTTTGGGCTATGAATTTCCGAACATCCTGTATATGCATATATGCCTATTTTATATATATATGCATATTATACGCATATTATATGCATATATACATGGATGTTTATATACATATATAGTCGAACAATTCTCTTACCACTGAGCTATCCAGGAGTCATCCCGTTTCCTGGATATATATGCCAAATTATATGATATATACATCTATATAACATTTAAGTGAGATATAAAGCGGTTAAGCTTTAAGAATCTACTGATTCAATTATTTGCTACCCGCATCAGTGGGCGCATGGTCTAAGGCGCTACTCCGCAGTAGACTAGACTGCTGATGACAGGGAGATTGAGGTTCGATCATGGTCGGATGTACTGAAGGTGGTTTTTCCTAAATGGTTTCCCACTTTCTCTCTCTCCACGTGAATTCGGATACACTTCTTTTAAATTCAACTTTCCTCATCCTTAGTTCATCAGGGTAATTCGTACATAGGCGTGTAGACCGAACGGTTGGTAAGATGCATTGCTAAAATAATTTGTCAGTTACAACTTGCGGATATTGCCCTTTTTTTCTCCACATCAAATTCTCGATGAAGAAGTTTCTCCTCCAACTTTCTGTGGCAAATAAATGTGATAAGTAGTTGAGAGTAGTGCTGAAGCCACGTTGAAGACACGATTTTTTCAGACGTTTCTGCCGTACCTGCGACAGTCATCAGCTGCTCCAACTCAATTCCGAAAAACATTACTTTTAATTCATACACAGCTGCGAAAGTCTTCAAAAGAAATAATTCATTGAACCAACCCTTCAGGGTGCCTCAAATAAATCCGGCATCAAACGCATACCACTGACCCATCCTTTAGGGGGCCCAAATAAATCCGGCATCAAACGCATACCACTGACCCCATCCTTCAGGGGGCCCCAAATAAATTCGGCATCACATGCATACCACTGACCCCACCCTTCAGGTTGCCCCAAATAAATCCGGCATCAAACGCATACCACTGACCCCATCCTTCAGGGGGCCCCAAATAAATCCGGCCTCAAATGCATACCACTGATCCCATCCTTCAGGGGGCCCCAAATAAATTCGGCATCACACGCATACCACTGACCCCATTCTTCAGGGGGCCCCAAATAATTCCGGCCTCAAACGCATACCACTGACCCTATTCTTCAGGATGTTCCAAATAAAACCGGCCCCAAACATAAACCACTGACACCTTTTTTTAGGTTGTCTCATACAAAGCCGGCCCCAAACACAAACCACTGACCCCATTCTACAGAGTGTCCCAAATACAACCGGCTCCAGACGCAAACCATTGAGTGACCTCATTATAAATGATTCCCCAAATAAAACCTGTCCAAAACTCAAATCATTGACCCCATTTTACAGGTTGTCCCGAATAAAACCGGTCCCAAACACAAACTCACAGGAAGATTCACAGGTATAAAGCAGACACATTCGGAGTTCGGAGGTTCACTGACTTTGTACGGTCACTGTTGTACGCATGCGCCGTTAACGACAGCAGAATGGAACAGCAGCGTCGGTGATCAGAACTATGCATAACGGCTGGTGGCGCACATTTCTAACACACACTTTTAGATATTGTGCGCTTGGGGCCGATTTTATTTGGGACACTCTGTGGGCTAAAAACCCTGACATATCAAGTAGGCTAAAACTCTCACCTATACATATCCTTGGTCCCTCTCCGAAAGGCAGGTACGTGAAGGGATGTCTGGATTGTTTGGCTTCCTCTGTGAAGCGCTCTGGATCAAATCGTTCAGGATCCGGGTAGTATTGAGGATCGTGTTGTATGGCGTATGATGGAATGGATAGCTTATCTCCCTTCTCCATTACGTAGTCTGTCCCTGGGAACTTGAAGGGTCTGGTGCATTTCCTTTCCAATTGAGGGATAGTTGGATACTTCCTCAACGTTTCTGTAACAACAAAATATTATAGATTAGGTTTTACAAGGGAATTTTTATCTTTGCCCAAACCTCATAATAAAAATAAAGAATTGATCTTTATTGTATTAAAAGGCCATTATATAAACCTTTCTAATGATAGTGGAAGATTCCAGAAGCCACTGAGAAATCATAAAACTTATATCTCATTGTGTGTAAAAATTACTACATGTAATGTGATTTAATTATTATTAGTAGTAGTAGTAGTAATAGTATTAGGTGCTCTGTCTTACGACAGGTCCATTCCTTTTGTCAAAGAACTTAGACCGCCAATGCACCCTGTCCTTTGCCTCCTTATTCAGCTCCCAGAATTTTCTTCTTTCCTTCAAGTCATCTAGTATTTGAATATTTGAATATGACAAATTAATATATTTATTAGAGTTAATGAGGCATGGCATAGATAGTTGCGTTCATAGTTTAAAGTTTTATTCTTGGTAGATTTATGTTTTGGAAAATTTAAATTCTCTAAGCGCGTGGATGATTTATATATATATATATTAAATAGGATGTTTTTTATGTACCTATTTTATATGTTGTCATCTCATGTAGGTATTTATGAGTGCTGACATGTTAGAAGTCTTGTGGCTGTTTGTCATCACCATGATAAAATAAGTTAAAATTTAAATTGAATAAACATACTCTATCTGAATACTTTATCCATGTGGCCTCAAATTTTGTGATAGAAACAAATTTGTTAGGACAGCAAGAATGTGTGAATAGAAAAAGTATTTAAAAAAAAGCCTACCCCAAAATAAAGAAAATTGTATACTCATGCATAAGACAATTCATATTACGTATTTAACCTTCCAACCACGCAGAAGAAAATAGTATTAGTCAAATAAACATTTAAAATTGAAGTATTTTATTTTGGTCCATGATAATAAACTATGGGACATGATTCATTCATCTAAACATATATAAAGTGAAGATGAATTGCTTAACAGTAGGATCTCAAAAAAGCCAAGATAGTTAAAAGGTCCCGTAAAATCTGTAGTAAAAACAAAATACGGATCCAGAAGTCTTAAATAAAATGGTGTTGCAAGTCATGTTGACCTACCGTCCACAACTCTACCGAGGTAACCCATCTTCTGAACGGCTTCATAAGTGATGGCTCCATTGTGCTCCTTAGAACTGCGTCCACTTCTTCACGGACTCGCTCTTGGATGTCTGGGTTCAACGCCAGCTCGTACATGCAGAAACTGGCTACAGCCGAGGAGGTTTCAAACCCCGCCAAAAAGAACACGAAACATTGAGCTGCCAGAAGACCGTCCGTCAGCTCTGAAACGGGGAGGTGACAATGTAATGGTACAATAGATGTGTTTTATCTTGAGCTAAATACTTAGGGGGGGTAATACACCAACACATGTATTTTATAAAACTAATATGTTACTTTGACGATCAATTGAAGATCATAAAATAATATATTTTACAAATCTTGACAAGGACTTGGGAACTATAGGCCTATGTCACAAGAGTAAATAAAAATAGCTAACAATGATTTTATTGTGATAACACGTGGGGGGGGGGAAATATACCATTAATAAAATCTATAACCCGCTTCAGTGACCGAATTGTCTAAGATATCACCTTCGTGCTAGACCAGCCTGATGATGATGGGGAGATCGGGGTTTGAATCCGGGTCGGGTCTACCGAGGGTGGTTGTTTCCTAAATTGTTTTCCACGCACATACTGGTAGATGAACTCTAAAGGCTTCCTTCCTCGTCCCAACCCCATTAGAGTAATTATCATATGTGCGTTTAACCTGAACAGGGGTAGAACGCTGTGATAAAAAAATCAATAAATTTGTAATGGCGTGTGTTTGATTTATTATAATATAGTGTTTTGCCAGTGTATGTTGTCTAAGACAAGAGTGCAAGTACCCAGTGTATGTTGGCTAAGACAAGAGTGCAAGGACCCAGTGTATGTTGTCTAAGACAAGAGTGCAAGGACCCAGTGTATGTTGGCTAAGACAAGAGTGCAAGGACCCAGTGTATGTTGGCTAAGACAAGAGTGCAAGGACCCAGTTTATGTTGGCTAAGACAAGAGTGCAAGGACCCAGTGTATGTTGTCTAAGACAAGAGTGCAAGGACCCAGTGTATGTTGTCTAAGACAAGAGTGCAAGGACCCAGTGTATGTTGGCTAAGACAAGACTGCAAGGACCCAGTGTATGTTGGCTAAAACAAGAGTGCAAGGACCCAGTGTATGTTGGCTAAGACAAGAGTGCAAGGACCCAGTGTATGTTGGCTAAGACAAGAGTGCAAGGACCCAGTGTATGTTGGCTAAAACAAGAGTGCAAGGACCCAGTGTATGTTGGCTAAGACAAGAGTGCAAGGACCCAGTGTATGTTGGCTAAGACAAGAGTGCAAGGACCCAGTGTATGTTGGCTAAAACAAGAGTGCAAGGACCCAGTGTATGTTGGCTAAGACAAATTGTGCAGACCCAGTGGGGTAATGTTGGCTTAAACATATGTGCAAAGACCCATGTATAGTTGGCTTAAGACAAGAGTGCAAAGGACCCAGTGTATGGGGTTGTCTATAGACAAGAGTGCAAGGACCCAGTGTATGTTGTCTAAGACAAGAGTGCAAGGACCCAGTGTATGTTGTCTAAGACAAGAGTGCAAGGACCCAGTGTATGTTGTCTAAGACAAGAGTGCAAGGACCCAGTGTATGTTGTCTAAGACAAGAGTGCAAGGACCCAGTGTATGTTGCTAAGACAAGAGTGCAAGGACCCAGTGTATGTTGTCTAAGACAAGAGTGCAAGGACCCAGTGTATGTTGTCTAAGACAAGAGTGCAAGGACCCAGTGTATGTTGTCTAAGACAAGAGTGCAAGGACCCAGTGTATGTGGCAATACAAGAGTGCAAGGACTGTTGAAACTATTAGGACACAGCCCAGGGTTCAACCCAGCAAAACGCCACAGATGATCGGGCATAGCACCTTAGCGACCTTTTACGCGACCAGTACCAGACCAATTTTCTAGATTTTCAGAAGTGAAATGAGTTACATTTTCAGATAGATTATTTTTATAGTTAGAAAAGTTGAGTTTTACTTTACACAATATCAAAAAACAAAATTTCAAATTTGCCCTTTCTAGAAGAGTTTGAACTTTTCTCATGCAACGAGACACGCTGTTTCCTCTTCAGATGTCTGCCACTGTTCCGATTGCCCTCCAACCAATTTACGCTCATTGGAAGCTAATTAACAAGTTAGTGTCGAGTTTCAAAACTACTCCAAACCAGTATGCCACAACTTATAATTTATAAAAACTGGACACTCTCTCTTTCAGCAGAAAATTCATAACGTATATAAAAGAGAGAGAGAGAAAGCCAAAGCCGAAATGGGTGTGTTAAGGCATTTAATCATAAAATTGGCAGTAACCAACGGAATAGGCAATTATAGGCGCTATAAGATTAACATATTTTACTCGTAATAACATGAAATGCATATATATCTCAACTACCTATGTTTTACGGCCAAGGAAAAGAAAAGGCAAATTGGTAAAATCCAGTCCCTGGTAATGAGATACCGGCGAGACAATTCTAGGAGAGCTGCCTAATTATGGTTTATAGATGCTGAGCACAAAATGGTGTAAAGAGCATCTGGAGTTATGGTTAAATTATATTTTAAATCAATCATGCCTCACCTGATATTGCAAGAAACTATGACTAGATTATTGACTCATCATTTTAAGCAAAGGGTCTAAAAGGAGATTAGCTGTCACTTAAAGAAGCTACATCTCAAATATCATAACCAAAGTGTTACATGATAGATAGGCTGCCATGATGGAACAGTTACAATGCTTGTACAATACGATTAATTTTAATTTTGGTTATGCTAACAACATTTGGATTCTAAACATGGACCTATACAAATAAGGTGAAATATAAATGCCATTATTATAGCGTTAGGTAAAAATAAGTGGATGGTAACAGTAATTATTTACCAAATTCCTTGCGAACACTGCTACTCTCATCACCTATTTTGTAATACAAATAGGCGTCTTCTTTCAACTGCGTACTATCTTCTGTGACGTAGCCCTTCTTCTTCAACTGAATGAGAAGTTGTAAGAAGTCGTTCCTTGATATTTCATTCTTCTCTCTATGGGCAATAGTATCTTCAACAATGCCACGGAAAAATTGTGAAGTTTTCAAATCGAATATAGTGAAAGTAAAACACTTTGCCAAACCGGGGAAAATTGTAATGATTAATCCTTTCATCATTTGAAAAAACGATTGATCAAATATTGTTCGTCCAATTGCTCTAAACTCCGACTTGGGGTTATTTATAGTGTTGAATTTTATACCGAATGCACACGACCCAATAATCTCGGTGTTATATTGAGCAAATAACTCTCTCATTTCAATAGACTCTTGTTTGCTTGCGATTGACTCTACGTATGTATTCATCTCGGACGCACATTCGGTTAAAACTTGGAACATCATTTTCAACTTCCCGGAGCTAAAGGTTGGAGTTAGCTTTGACCGCAGCCATCTCCATTTCTCACCCTTCATGAAGAATAGGTTCTCCTCTACAGGGTTAACTTTCTCGTTAATGTCCAAATGGCGATCCATAAAACTGGTAAAGTTCTTTACAAAGACTTGTTTAATAACTTCTGGATCTCGAATAAGCATAACTGGGGTTGCCCCTATGAAAATTCCTCCGTATGGCTCACCATCCAGTTTATTGTATAGATCCCTTGACACTAGAGCTGTAGTCTTCTTCATAAAGATCAAATCGCCTACGTTGCCAAATATGGAGAATGGTGCAGGGATATAAATTATATTCCTTCTTCTCCAATAGCCGTAAGCATATGAGTAAAAGAGACATATTAGAACCAGAAGTGTGGCTGCTCCTACTGCAACATCAACGTATAGGGAGTCGAATATGAGACCCATGATGGATGATTACACAGATTCCTGAAATATATAATATATTAACAATATTAGCTATATATTAAACATAATTTGGTTAAAAACAAATGTTACTAAAAAAATTGTTATTTACTTACTCTATGGCATTAAGAACTAAAACGTTCATTGCTGCACTTACAAAAGTACTTCACCTATCCCTATCTTGAGCTAGTTATATCCACTCCCCTCATTACACACCATATCTTGAGTTAGTTATATCCATTCCACCTCATTACACCCTATCCCTATCTTGATCTAGTTATATCCACTCCCTCATTATACACCATATCTTGAGTTACTTATATCCAGTCCACCTCATTACACCCTATCCCTATCTTGATCTAGTTCAACACAGTCCACCTTATTACTGCCTATATCTTGAGCTAGTTCTATCCAGTCCCCTCATTACACCCTATTCCTATCTTGAGCTAGTTCTATCCAGTCCACCTTACCACACCCTACCCCTATCTTGAGATAGTTCTATCCAGTCCCCCTCATTACACCCTACCCCTATATTGAGCTAGTTATATCCAGTCCACCTCATTACATCCTATTTCTTTCAGGCCCATTTTAATGTTATCCTATCATCTACGTCCAGGTTTTCCCGATGGTCTCACCATAAAACTAAAATAATAATATTGGTAGTTAATAAAGATTGAAGCCTTGAACCAAAATTATTATTAAAGTGCAATTTCAGATTTCTACTGAAGATCTAGTAATACTGTGTAAATAATATTTTTAAATTTTATTTATGATTTGATTTAAACTAATCACATTCAATCGAATCACAGTAAGGATGATCGCGCTTGTGACCAATATCTGAGAATAGTAGGCCTATACACAACATTTTTTAACTACTAGCTATTTATTCGCTTTAACACCAGGGGCTAATGAGCTTTTAATCTTTCAAAGAATGTGTCGTATTCATTATAACATAATCCTTTCAAATTTGATTAGGCCCCTAGTTCATTTTTTCAAATTGTTTCAAAAATATTTTTCTTGAAAACAATCAATATGCCTATATATATATGCTATATATATATGCCTATATATATATATATATATATACTGTATTTTGAAATGTAAAGGGGCCTACCCATAGTTTAGTGGGTATCTGAAATAACAATTTTTACTTGTCAATGACTAGTTTTGACCGTTTAATCGAATGTGTGAGACCCATATAGTCATTGTATAAGTAACTATTTTTTGATTAAATTAAATCTCTTTCTTGTATTACAGATACATTCTAGTTTTAATAATAATATAAAATGCCATAACCTACTCTTGCTACATATTTAGAGTTTTTACATTTTATAAGAACAGAATGTACGCACGTTCCATCTATTTGTTTATCAAATGAAATGGTCTGAAGATACTTTTTAATGGAGTGATATTTATTTTATACTTTTCACTGTAGCAAATTACAATAACTGGTAGATTTCTAGTAGTGTAACTTGTATCATATGCATTAAATTAACCTTATTTTTTTTAAATATTGTGATAGTGATATTTTTACTAGAGGTACTTAGTATAAACTTTCTGAACCGATTAAATTTAACAGCACACGTATTACAACTAAATTCTAAAACAGTCACAACAACCCATAACCATTTCAATCATCGTGAAAGAACACATTCCAAGTTCAGCAATGATAAGATTTCATGGTGCTGGTGGGAATAGAACACAATACCCCTTGACTCCCTTAGCAGTCGCGAACCCCTTGAGTAAAGACGCCAAAGAGTTAATTACTGAAGCTACAAGAACAAACTAGTATTTCACTAAGCGTAAACCAAAGTTTGTGAAGATTATGATGAGACGGGTTTTTAATCGAGATATTTTTCCCCGCGATCGAGCACCGATTATAACGATATCGGATTTTATGAACTGTGTGGGATGAGACGGATGTTGATGATGTGTGCTCACGTATTCCTTACTACGCACTAATCACACGGTTATTCGATCTGATATACGTGATACTTATTCTTATGAAATGAACAAGACTTTTAATGTTGCACACGATTTATTTGAATGATTACACCCTTCGGTACTGAAGATATGATATTAAATGATACCGTTTTTGTTAATTTACGGATTGTTTTTCTGTAATTTACATGTTCCGTGTTCTGTGTACTGTATAGATTTATGTTACTCTTCTTAATATACAACTGTCACTCTGTGGATTCAAACGCACAAGCTGCTTATATATGACCTACCCCTTGCTTCTTGGACCCCTTGTTAACAGTGTTAAAACTAACTAACAGCAGAACTCCTGGCAACCTGATGTTGTGAAGGCTGGCTTCCTATTGGGTAAAGGGAGCCAGCAATTCACATGATTTTTCTAATACAACGGAGTTGATATTTTAAAGAAAAAAGTTTTAAAGCGTAGTGTATTGAAATCACTTCTGAAAACGCGTGATTCTCCATGGATGTGTATTAAAAGGAAACTTTACATACAGTTCTTTAAAGAAAAATACACTTCATCCATGACTTTTGGAATATATGAGGGTCTAAAACAGTATATTACAAGATGGCTATATTATGTATTTTTTTAATGAATAATTTCCGGACTAAACGGGCTTTCTTACATTTGTGTCAGGGCCTTATTTGAGAAAGATCCTATTAACTTGCGTGGAGCCACTTCGGTTGCCGCGTGGTCTAATGCGCTATTTTCGGCAGTAGACTAGAATACCACTGACGGGAGTCAAGGTTGAATCTTGGTGTGTTTAGGGTGATTTCCAAATATTTTCACGAGGTGGAGTACACTTCTATAATACTTCTAATCCTGAAAAAAACACTGCGGTAGTACAAAGGTAACAAGGGTGTAGGTGTGTAAAAATTATATATATACATGGTTGGATCAATAGTTTGGGAACACTCAAAGTCATTGAGTGCAAAATTTGACACGACAAAATTCGGAGTGTTATAACATAGCTCAAGTGGCTGAGAAACAATGTGATGCCTTTTATGATCTGACGTGTACGTCATAGTTAATCTTCGGTCGCGGGATGCATGAGGCGCGACCTTTTGATGAACCGACAACAATGGCCAGACTTTTGTGACAACAACAATGTGGGCCACGCACCTTTTGTGAACTATAAATATGCCTCGCACCTTTGATGAACAACAAACAAGCGGCCCACCACCTTTGATTGACCGACAAACAATGCGGCCACGACTTTATAACCAACAAAAGTGGCACGCACTTGATGAATAATAACAATGCGGCCCACGCACTTTTGATGAAACAATAACAATGCGGCCCACCAATTTTGATGAACCAACAAACAATTGTGGTCACGCACTTTTGTGAACCAACAAACAATGCGGTTCCGACATTTGATGACCAAAAAACAATTGGTCACGCACCTTTGATGAACAACAAACAATGTGGCCACGCACCTTTTGATGAACTATAACAATCGCCCACGCACTTTGATGACAACAAACATGCGGCCCGACTTGATGAACCAACAAACATGTGGTCCCCGCACCTTTTGATGAACCAACAAACAATGTGGCCCACGCACATTTTGATGAACCAACAAACAATGTGGTCCACGCACCTTTTGATGAACCAACAAACAATGCGGCCCACGCACCTTTTGATGAACCAACAAACAATGGGCCCACGCACCTTTTGATGAACCAATAAACAATGTGGCCCACGCACCTTTTGATGAACCAAAAACAATGTGGCCCACGCACCTTTTGATGAACCAATAAACAATGTGGCCCACGCACCTTTTGATGAACCAACAAACAATGCGGCCCACGCACCTTTGATGAACCAACAAACAATGGGCCCACGCACCTTTTGATGAACCAACAAACAATGTGGCCCACGCACCTTTTGATGAACAATAAACAATTGGCCCACGCACCTTTTGATGAACAACAAACAATGCGGCCCACGCACCTTTTGATGAACCAACAAACAATGTAGGCTCGTAGCAAGGTGCACTGACCACTACAGCACAGGGACGGTTATTAATTCAGTGGGTAAACGACATAATTCAGCCAAACCCCAATTCACGTGTGACTCAACTAGATACACTTTGCAAATAGCAATTTATAAATCGGTCACAGTGGTGCACCCAGAAATTTATTTAGAGGGGTTGGAGGGCTTCATGGTATTAAATATATATATATTCAATTTGGAGAGTTGGGGTCATTTTCAATATGTTTAATGTTATAACTCTGAATAGTGATACGTGAGGCTGGCCTTAAGATGTATCGTATTATTTCGATATATCTTCAGGGGGAGTTTTATTTAATATGTTTAAAGCTTTTAAAATTCTCAAGCCTAATTTACCTTGGGAGGGGAATCGTATTGCAAGGTAGCAGTGTCCAATCTACCTTGAGAGGGAGATCGTGGGGGTAACCAGGGGTGGAGATTTTTGATTTACACAATCCTTGTGCCTAAAATTTGGGGGATTTGGGGGACAAATCCCCAACCACTGGAGGCAAGAAAATTTTTGAACTATATATATCTCTATAAGCTATTTCGAAGGTTTTTTGAATCGTAATTGTGGATTTGGGTTTAACATTTTTCAAACTAGTCACTAACATTAAAAATATAAAAGGTAACCCTAGCCTTGCTCAAAGAAAATTGTTCAAAACATCATCTAAAAACAACGTTTAATAGATTAGAACTTTTCAATTTTTTTTTTTAGCTAATTAGGTACGTTTAACTTCATTCCAAACCACTCGATAGTTTTTATCAGCGTACCGTTTTCGACAAACAACTTTTAGTCAACCTTTAGATTGCTCAAGGAAAATGATGACAGGAAAGTATAATATTATTATTAAATTTGATTACGCTGTGATTTGAGAGGAGACTTGTTGCCTACAATTGTACAAACACCGACTATCCAACCCACACAAGTATATTATAAAAGGAGACAATTTCTACGCTGCCATTGATGTTACAAAATAGTTACTTTAAAATGTTGTATGTAATTAATTTAAAAAAACTTACTCTTCAGCGATTCTATGTCACCATTTAATCTAAAAGTAACTATGGATACATTTGATATATACGATAACTAAAGCAAAAATGCACAAGTAATGGATATTTTGCTCAGCCGCTGCAATGCAGAGGTACTCTTACGCTCGACCCCTGTACGAGCAGGCCTGCAGGGGTCTGTTCTCCGGCACTGGTGGTAACCACAGGGCTCATAAGCAGTGCCCAGTCCACCTACGCTTGCTGAGTTAGCGGCCGGGAGACTGGGCGTTGTGTCTGTTCATAAATTAAATTATTTGGCAAGGCGTATGCTGTCGGTTCACAAAGATCACGTTGGATATTTCAAATCAATTTAATATAAATAGTTCTCTCACCTCCTTATTCTTCGAACGCCCAACCAAGACTATTTTCACACACGCTCTTGTAAACACATGCTGCGCTAGTAACGCTTGAGTACTTCTCTGCTGGTCCTGCCGCCCAATGTAAACCATGATGCTCTGCGTTAAGTCAACTCGTGACGTAGTCGATCTAACTACCGCGGAGAAAAACTGCCTTAGTGACACGCAGCAGATATGATTCCTAAACATTATTCAATCTTGTTTACAAAAATAAAGTCTAATCTTCTTCATTTACTTAAGATTATTACAGATCCAGATACACATTATATAACGGAAACTGTTCTACAAGTAGGTTTGATGGTTTTAACCATTCAGTGGCGTGCCCAAAAATGTAATTGGCGGGTGGATTAATTTAATATATTAAAACTATTATTTCTTTTTTACTGAATGATAATTTTAGGGTCATTATTAATGTGTGTTCTTATGAAAATCACGTCGTAATCCTGTTGTTAAAATTTACCCAACGCACACACCACATTTCAATTTTTTTTTTTTTTTTTAGTTTTTTGTTTAGCGTATAACATATTTGACTGACCAGGGTACACCTTGGAGGTTGTCTAAACGCCATACCAGCATTGACATCACGTGATGATGGTGATTATGATGTTGTGGAGCCGGGGGGAGTCTCAACATAACTTAAGCCTAATTAATTAAACACTGGTGACCTTTGGGATAATTCCCATTAAGGGAAAATTACCAAAGGTACCAGCAGGGAATCCAACCCGAGGGACCCCTTGGTTCGTAGCCAGGTCCGTTCGGTGATCGAATGATCTAAGGGCAATGGTTCTCGAATGGTGTGCCACGAAATTCTCTACGTTATGTTAGTTGCTAGCAAAATTGATTAAAAGTAGTTTCATTAAATTATAATTTTTTTAAAAGCCATAAGAGGAAAAGGTTTTATTATATTTAGAGAAAGTGTACCCACATTTTTGTGGAAAGAGAGTTGAAAACCACGTTGTAAAAACCACCCTCATGTTGGGATTAAAATTAATGTTTACTAGGGTGGACTGTGGAGGTAGGAAAAAATTACATTATTTCTCAATTCTCACTAATTTGCTGCATGACAAACAAGAAGCAATTCTAGCACTCAATCTATTTTAGCTCATAATAATTATTATTCAGAGCTGTTCTTTCATTTTGTTTATCAATACAGCCTGATGCCTGAACTTGAGACGGGGTGACTGGCGACCAGTCTACTACCCCTTCGTCTATCAACTATCGCGGTCATCACAAACCAAACAAAATAAACTTTGGTAAAGCTCATTTAACCCAGTAAACTCAAGGGTGGCCCAAGCAGAAGAAGAAGAAAAGTTTATGTGCGTTGTTTAAGCAGATGAAGCAAAGCAGGGCTTTCATTCTTCTATTGTTTGTCAATAGTTAATAAATAATCTATTTTGATAGAGTATTTAAACGACGAATATAGTTAAAAAAATGGCAGGACATAATCATCATCATCATAATGATATACACAAAACAAGAAAGCATTTACAATTTAAAAATAGAGTTTTTCCTTTCTTTTGGGCGTTTGTGGGGGCCCCGGGGTGATCGCCCCGATCGTCCCCGCCCCCCTTAAATTCAGCCCTGGGTGTATTGAGAAAATGGACGAGTTTTTGCCGCATGTGATCCCTAGGACACGACGACACGTTCTTGAAATCGCAACGACAACTAACTCGGACGACAGAGCATAGAGCCCTAAGATGTGGCTAAATGTTATAGACGAATGTTGTGTGATAAAGAGAAGAAAGTTATAAGAATAAAATAGCATGTATGACTCGGTGTGTGGATACTGCTGAAGCGAAGGGAGTAGGCAAGGATAGGGAAGTGTGGAGAAAGTGAGGATGGATTAAGTACGGAGTTGTTTTATTGAGCTAAATGCACAGTTTCTTGCCTACCCCGTAAGGAAATGGTGTGATTATGTATGTATGTATGTATGTATGTATGTATGTATGTATGTATTACTACAGTTTCATTGGCCTTGACAAGACGCACAGCAAGAACCATCTAGGTGACTAATCTGTCGGCCTTGACTTTGGATTGTATGTGACATCATACATCCATGAACAAATAAAGGTCTAACCTCTAAATGAGTTTTATCACCCAAGGTACACGTCATTCACAGCTAATTGAACCTGTTTGTACAAATGTGCTCCCACGCTAGAGTGTTAGTAAATTCATAAACGCCTTAAATTAAATAGGCTTATAACTGTACTAGGCGCAGCTGTCCGGTAATAAGAGAATAAATAGGAGAGGGGGAAAATACAAATCCCAATACAATCTGTACTGAGAATCGCCTATTAAACTAGAGCTTTTGATTCAAAAAGATATATTCTAGGTTTCTATACCAATCCATATACCTTTCGTTTTCCCGGGCATTTAAGTTTTGGTTATAAATTGAAACATGTGTTTTATTAAACTTTTCAGAGTGGAAAATTTTAACTTCCAAGATATGTTTACAAGTTTGCGGGGAGATCGGGGATCGAATCCCGGTCGAGGTCTAGTGAAGATTTTTTTTTTACTAAATGGTTTCCCACTCTCCTTTCATGCAAATGCTGGTTGACTACCACTAAAATACTTCCTTCCTCATCCTTACCCCATTAAAGTAATAATATCATTTTACGTGTAACCGTAAATGGTATTAAGTAAGACGCGCTGATAAAAAAAATCTGTTTCAGAGCTTTAAAACAAATTCCAACTCAATATTTTTTTATTGTATTAGTATTTCAAATCCAATATTTTCTAGAATCTCGAATATATTTTAGTATATGAGGATTAGTAAACCAGCACAATACTATATCAAAGTATATTGGCACTCTCATGTTGCAGAGATTTTGAAAGATATATGCAATATTAGTTTCGGTAATAACGAGGCTGTAGTTCCAACAATAAACATGCTTCAGTTCTTGATATCAAACAATTTTAGCTTTCAACCAGATGGCGCCGTTATTACTGGCATATCCTTACAACATTACGTCATAAACATGAATACTGGTGATAAACTTATCTTTAATAGAACTTTTATAATGGCAGCGTAGCGCCAAAAACACAGTTATCATTTTGCGGAGCCCCTGGACTTTAAGTTAATACCGAGCCGAATCTATTTAATCTTTAAAAAAAATCGTATGTTAATCCCTTAAGATGCCTTGGGAGAAAATCAGTACGGTGCGCTGTACCTTTTTTTGTGTGTGTGATTTTGTTATTCGCTGAACTTACACAAGTCTATCAAAATTTCTTTTACCATTTGCCTGAAATTGTAATTTGAAGTATACAACTTAATAAATTGTATTCGAGATTCTTTTGTTGAGATTATTACTAATCTCGACTCTGTCGAATATAATAGGATTTGAGAAATCTAGGGTTCGAGGGCCCCATTACTAGTTGTTTTGCTAGTTTATTTAGTAATATCTAACCATGTATTAAATTTTTACAACACCGATAGTGGTAAAGTGTCTGGCTACAGATCCAGAGGTCCCGTGTTCGATCCCCGACGCTTGCAGATTTTTCTGTGAAATAATGGATCTGAAACGGGGTCAAACTCGGCCTCGTGAGGATAAATGAGAAGCTAATTTAGAATGGAAAAGTAGTGGCTCTGGTATAACAAACTGAGATTAATGGTCGAAGGGTTCGTCGTGCTGAGCACATAGCATCCTCTAAACGCAAATTTGGTACTATCTTCCTCAATATATGATATGGCTCGACGGCGGGATGATGCCATGGAATTTATATTTCATAATCTTTGAAAATGATCCTTTCGTCTTCTTTTTAAATTAAAATACTAAAAAACTTTATTTCATGCATATTTTCAATTAATAAAAAGTAACTGAATTATCTAACCATGTCTAAACCAAAAGGAAATAGTGTAGACCTGTATGATTTTAGTTTATCTGTCTAAAAAAATTAAATCAACTATAAAGTGTTTCTGTCAATTCGTTTTATGAATACAAAACCACTATTTTACGCTTTATTAAGAAGATATTAAAATACTGCTACGGTAATATTCTCGATTTCAATTCAGACATTTTAAATTTAAAAAGTTAGTACTTTCTTGAAGTCCTTAATTTGTAGACACGCCAAAATATTAAATAAGTTTGCAGGGCTACAATATATACATTTTATATATAATTTACCTTAAGAACCATATAATATCCTTGATGTTTCACTCACTCTCCATGTCATTTAAAGAATGGGTAGTATTTATTTCGCCCCATCTATTAAATAATTCGACTAATCAATTATTAATAGAATTATAAAGGCTACACACAATGAACACAAACTTTGTACGACTTCTTACTTGATATTTGAAGGCAGATTGAAAAGAATAACGATTTTCGACTCCCCCCTTAACTACTCCAATAAAACTGGCCGTCCAACAACCACTTAAATGGTTTAACTTTTAGTAATCATCATCATCATAATCACCATCACGTATAGTTTCCTGCCACTGGCGGGGTCTGTCTCGAACATAAGCCTCTCCATTTACTCCTGTCTTCTCCCCCACTTTTCTTCCTCCACGCCGACCCAATCCACTCCTCTCCTCCCCACACTCATCCACACTTCCTCTATCCATCTGTCCCTTGGTCTTCCTCTTAGCCTCCTGCCCGCGACCTCCATTTCAAGCATCCTCCTTGGAATCCTTCCTTCTTCCATCCTCTTTACATGTCCATCCATATTACCTCAAAACGTCCCTGAAAATAAATATCTACAAATTGAGCACGTATTCGTCAAAAAAAAAAGGTTCGCCAGCCCTCCCTATTTTAGATTGTTTTTCTTATCGCATTTTTCCTATAGTTAAGTGGTAAACCTAATCTGTTTTGTTCTTTAAATTGAAAAAAAAACAACACCTGGACACGGGAACTAAGCCCGGGATCTTTGGCTAACTACGCCAATACTCTAAACATTGAGCTATCCAGGAATCGCCCCATGTGGAAGGCCATTTTTCACTCATATTTTAAGGCAAAGCCTGTGATGGACGTGCGAAAATGGTCGGCTATAAATGTGCGATCAATTAAGATCACGAGCTATCAGATAACGCAGCCAACATCGACTCTGTGGTTGGATTTTTGCTGCCAGTTGTACAATTATAGTTGTACGAGCTCACATATCATGATTAATAAAATAGCTAAGTTATTATATTTATCAATTACGCTTTTACCCGCATCTAAATATCATATTTTTTAAATTGAAAAATGACACCTGAATACAGGAATCGAACCCGGGACCTTTGGCTTAGTACACCAATGCTCTAACCACTGAGCTAGTTATCCACGAATCGTTCCGTGTCCAGGGTCATTCTAGAGTATGATTTTGGCAGGAATAACAGTAGAAGTTGGTTATCAAAGTTACTAAAACAATTTTAATATATTCATACATTAAGTCATGTTATCTGCAGCTGTCATTTTTGTTAGATATTATCAATACATATAAAATAACACAAATAATTTAGTAGAATGTTATCAATGTTGACCGTAAATAAATATGTTTGAATGCTCTAAACTGTTCTTCCAACCAAAATCAGGGTATAATACTCTGTTTTTGTTAACAATGTTGGCAGATTGCGACAACCCATCTTCATTCCTTTCATTAAGGATAGGTTTTAACAGAAGGTGTTACCTGCTTCGATGGCCACATGGTCTAAGGCACCACTCTCGCGTTAGACTAGACTGCCGAAGGCGGGGTGATCGGGTTTAGAATCCCGGTCGGATGTACTGAAGGGGTTTTCACAAAATAGTTTTCAACTCTTACTCCACGCAAATGCTGGTTCACTTCCTCTAAATTTAACTTTCCTCATCCTTAGCTGCTTAGCGTAGTTAGAATTAATACATATTGCGTATAAACTGACCAGGTAGTAAGACGCCGTGTTGAAATTTAACTAACTCTAAGCATAACGTAATTAATCAATATTTGCTGGACGAGAGGAAATAAAATCAAGGTTACGAGGGGAAAGGGGGAAATTCACACCACACACACATTTTCCAAGACAACTTCAATATCTCAAACCCTGTAAGGACCCCAGCAAATACACACATATATATTAATTAAAATATGAATGATAACCTTTTAAACCATAATCTAAAGTGCATTAGAAAGGTGTAATGACTGTCCAACAGATGGCAGGACTAGCTCGATTTGAGTTAAAATTTTACCTACTTTTCACCTGTACCCTTCAAATCCCCTTCGGCATTCCAGCTTCGAGATTTGCAAAAATACCCAAAACATACCTCGAACACAATAACCATTGACATCAAACAACAATTTTAAGCAATTGCTAAAATAAATTGATAGACTTGTGTTAACGACGTTGCCCACTTGGATATTTTGCGAATCTGGTTACATCTTAGCTTGACGCACCTAAGCAGTCTAAGCACTATCACACTTAACACCGATGTACAAATTAGAAAGAGAGAAGAAAATGAAAAGTTTACCCTGAGAGGGCTCTTGTCTATGTGCTGATAACCCTTTCCCTCTTCCTCTGCCGAGTTTAGACAGTCACTTTAATATTTGCGCCTTGAAAACGTTTACTTGTTTTTTTAAATATGCATATTTCTTGTTTCCTTTTCTAGATAGACATGTGCTTCCACGTATTTTATTAATCCACATCCAGGCAGGAAGACTCCTACAGGACATTTTCATGACCTAAGTTGTGGATGATTTATTAAAAATATGTTTAGAAAAAAACTACTTAAAGATAAACATAAAATTTTGGTGACTCTGTAGGACTATTTTTAGAACTATTTAAGAATTTATGGTTTTTGTTACAACGTTATATACCTTTAAAACTCGTTGAGTAAAACGTAAATTCATTAACGTAGGAAATCCTATCTTGATTTGCCTTGACGTCACAGGTAGGCAACGTTCTTAATATAATTAATTTACTTTAAAAAAAAGTGTTCTCTTTATTTCTTATGACGTAATAAAAATATAACAAAACAAAATTGCATTTGTCAGTGGTACCAATCCATAAACAAATATTTGAAATTAGATGTTTTAATATTTTCACTTCAGCAATATCTGTACATTTTTAAGGATTCCAGAATTCAAATTTGGATTAGAGAGTCAAAAGAAAATTTAAGATTTGTATTCGAGAAATATAAGATTCAATCCATCTCTAGAAATAAGGCTGCATACCGTACGTTTACAATGTAGAGTGAAGAGTCACGTGGTCGAACGGTGGTACATTGAATGAAACTATTTTATACTGTCCAATTTTAATTTTAAGAACCCTATCCGATATAAAAGCTACTGGATGTGCTTTCACGTATTCATACGTCAAGCCATGGGATCTGCAGAAGATACCTCAATACCTATAGTATAACACCAATACTATAGTAAAATGTCATCAGTGCCAAGAGTAAAAACAAAACTTTATATTTTATAAAAGATTATTCCTACCAAAATCCTACTGTATTTATAGTTTGAGGAAAAACCGCTTGAAATCACAACATCCAATTTATTTTAGCTATTGTTTAGTCGATTTAAAACCGTTAATACAGCCATTTTTTTTAATGTATAGAGTAGATTGTATATTGTTAAATATTTTCACTAATTGAAGACCAAAATTAAAAGCTTGGGTATGTTAAAATTACAGGAAGCAATCTTTTTTGATATTGTGGTAATGATATATAAACTTACAAATAATTTAACGATTAGTAATTTAAAATTTGTAGGAAGAAAAGGGGAGAGTTACCAAACAAGAAGTCGAAATAATTTTGTCAAGCACTGAGTTAACACAACCACATATGGTCTTTTTTCAATAAAGATGCAGGGTATAAAAAATCTTTAATAAATTACCAAAAGAAATTAAGAATAAAAATTAATCCAAATAGGTTTAAAATAGAAGTAAATAAATATATTTTGGAAAATAATATAGACTAAATCTTACACAGGGGAATAAAGTTTATTCGTAAATTACGAGCCACAGGGATTTTTTTCTTTCTTTTTTTAAAGAACAAACCAATCAATATCACATGACAACGCACCTAGGGACTTAATGTTTGTGACTTGTGTAGATTGGAACTATTTTTGCTGTTATTATCAGTTTACCAAATTAGGATGTGTGTTTGCATACATGTACACATATGGGCCATGCTAATGTATTTTTTAATATAATATATTATTTCTCTCATAATGATAGTTAGTTAAAGCCTGCTTCTAATTTATTTTGTATGACCGGATGAAGACATCTAATAAATTTCTGTAAACATTTTTCACCATCCTAAATGTTTAAAACTAGTTGAGTTCAATCCACGCCAATACTAGGACGTTTATATATGTACTATCTGCTCAAGAAGAAAGCCACGCCCGGAAAAAACAAGCGAAGGCGACTCCGCGCGTCTTGTCATTATTTCCGCCGCCTGGACTATTCCAGCGCTTTCTACTAGTTCCCAGGGTGTCCGTGATCCTTCCCAGCGCTGTCCGAGCTCGTCCCTTCCACTCCACTTTCCCCTCCTTTTCCCCTACTCTATGTGGGCATGTCAGTTTGTGTGCTTGCTATAAATTGTGATGTTTCGTTATACTGACCAAGGCGAAGCAAAGGCTGGGAATCCTAGGCCCACTGCTTAACAGGCGTAGCGCCCTGTCCACAAGGAACGGTCTGACACTGTACAAGCAGCTGCTCAGACCGATCCTCGACTATGCGTGTCCCGCTTGGGGCCACCTGGCGGACACGTATATGAGGAGGATGCAAGCGTTCCAGAGTAGGTGTCTGAGGATCATTGTGAACGCACCTTGGTACGTTCGGAATGTGAATCTGCACCGAGACCTGGATATGCCTACCATCAAGGACCACTTCCGGAAGCTGGCGCAGTCCTTCTACGCCAGACTCCCCGGTGCCACCAATCCTCTTATCCAGGGGCTTGGGAATTACGTCATCGACCCTGGGGGGTGCCACCGGCGTCCCAAAGCCCTGCTCGGATAAGCGAGAAGTGACAAACGTGGTTTGGGAGGCTCTCACACAGCCCCCCATAGAGTAGTGTCTCCGCACGTAACTCTAAAAACCTCTTAGTCAGTTCCCAAAATTTTTCTTTTTCCCTAATAATATTAATTAATAATATGCTTTTTGTTTGTTTCAGTTAGCTTCGAGAAATGCGACAACCCGTCTGAGAATTTCCCGAAAACCACACGGTGTGACCAATTGGTCGGTACGTGTTGGAATTTGCTCCCGTGCACCCCTTCAGGATGCATTAGAGCATGCATTATGAGTCTGGAGTCTGGAGTACCGGCACTCATTGTATCAAGGGCTTACTACGGGGAGAGCGGCAAATTAAACTAAGACTTAATTATATTCATCACAATTCCATTTCGGCTTAAAATGTGGAAATATCTTCAAAATTATTGATTCGGACTTATTAATTTTGATTGTTAATTATGGGATGGGTTTCTTTAGGGTATCAACGTGGTTAATCTGTAGCCGCGTTCTCGTGCTATTTAAATTTACTGGGAAACTTAATTTTTGTTCAAATGTGAAACTTCTATCTATTTTCGCCGCCAGGCGGCTAACTTTTGAGTTGCGCTCTTACCGCCTTTTTGCTTAATTGTTTGCATCATTAGCTGGGGAACACATTTTAGGGATATTAGCTTTGATTAGATATATCATCTTTTATTATTATATAAGAAGCGCACACTTAATTGTTGACATTATGTATGTAACTTTTGTAACACCCTACTCTCCGTCCTTTTAATTACGACCATAAATAATATAAAAGGGAGGGGGTGAAGCTAAGGAACATACAAATTGGAAATCATATGCAAGATTAAATGACAATAATATGAATAGTTTATTCTGAGTAATAACAGCAAACCAGAAATATTTACATGGTCTCAAAAATCAAACTGAGTTCTGTTGAAAATCATAAAAAACAAACAATTATTTTTACGCACAGTTAACTAGAGAGAATATTGATTTATTTTTAATATCTCTCACAATCAAATGGGCCAGTCTTGAAGAGACAGAACAACCCATAATGTCGATTAAAGTACACATAATAAAGTACGTAATCATATAAGGCCTTATGGGCCTTATTATACTGTTCCTAAAGTGCCTGATTCACACCAGTGAATACAGACTTTAAAAAAATATTAATAATAAATATTAAATATATTTATTAGACATTTTAAAAAAAACACGAGTTTGGCAAACAGACTTTTGTCAAACTCCCGTGGGACTATCTGAACTAGACTCAAAATTTGAAAACGCACACTTACTTGCGATTAGAAAAAGTTCTACTATAAAATTTAATCTCAATATTAAATTTGGCTGTCAAAAGGATACGTTACAAAAGCTCAATCATATAAATTTAAATCATAAAAATCAAAACAATTACTTGTAGCCACAATTCCAAAAAGAATTATTTTTTAACGTGTCCAACACAAAACTAACTAAATCTTGTGGCTATCTAAAAGTTCATGAAATACAGCTGACTCTAGCGCCCAAGTGGCGACAGAAAATTTATAGAGTCTCATATCAAAAATAAATGTTCAGGTAAAAAATTAATTTATTTAAACAGAAAAATTACGCCGCCCATCTTGGCGAATACTAAAAGTTAAATTTATATTTGAAGTCCAATATATTAGTAGCCATAGTTTTAGTCCATATAATATCAAAGCTTATCCTGACGTAGTCCAGGTCCAGGACAACACTCCTCCATCAAGCGTTGATCGAATAGTTAACCTTACAATACACGCGCATCACTTTAAATAGGGTTTTCGTTGCGAGGGGCGCCGGGTGGGGGAAAAAAACATCGGTGGCATCCTTCTCGAAGCAATCGAACGTCACGTAGCCCATCTAGAGCTCCATCCGCCTTCCCGAACCTTCTTCTATAACCTGATGTTTACGTAGTTCACGTTTCTTGCATCAGAGGGCAGGTAGGCAGTCTTCCTCTAGTAGAGTTCTGCACGGCTCGTTTCAGTGTTGCTTAGATCAAATTGGTGCGGACATCATCTGTCGGGGCCTGGTAGGTCGCTAGGTCAACTGCCCGTACTCGGCCTTTTATAGCTGACGGTCCTTCTTGACGGTTACTCTACCCAGAAGACATATTTGGTGAGTACATGAACAGTGTGTATTATTATTCTATTGAATTGTTTTTGGAAGTCGTTCAGAATTGTCTATTATATTCTACCAAACTCTGAGAACTACAATAGAGAAGAGTACTATTGTAGGGACCAAATATTATTTTCAATAATATTTGGAGCGGGTAGTATGTTTTCTAAGGCGAGCCCTATTGTAACACAATGTTACACTTTGGTTACTTTGGCTGCCTTAAGCGGTTAAAAGGGACGCTGACCACTTTCAATTTGCATAGTTTTTTATGACTCTATCTCTAGGAGATTCATTGTTAGACAGGGTAGTTGTATTCGTCGCTGTTCTATTAACATTAAGATTCCTGTGAGCTTATTATTATTAGTAAGATATTTTCTTGATGTTCTACTTTATATCACGCGTCTCTAGTACGTCATTGAACGGAGTATTAGTACGAGAGGCGGGGAACTTTATTATGATTCTAAATTTAAGGGTAGTTTACTGAAGGGCAAAAAAGAGAAAAAATAAATTTTCTCGAAATTCGCTCTAACGATTTTGATTACATTTTTTATATAGACACTGTTTATCTCTACAAATAAGATGGCAACTCTCATTTTCTTATGAAAATTACTTTTAGGGTACTTTACATAAGGGAAAGTTTCCTATTTTCATCATTTATCCGTAACTATTTGAGATACAAAATAACTTATCATTGTAAAGTTGTAGTACTATTAAAGATAAAAGATCTTTTATTTGAAATATATTTTTATAAAACCAATATTTCTGAGCTATAAGCAAATATATATACTTTTAATTCTGGTCTTTGAAAATGAATTTGTTTCTTAGGGGACTTGAAATTCTTAGGAGTCACTAATTGGAATACAGTTTGTAAGAATAAAACAGTTCAGCAGCCAGGATCGTATAATTTATGTTTTATTATGAAAATAATAATAATAATAATAATTTAAAAAGAATTGCTACATTTTTATTTATTGTTACATATTTTATATCTCGTAAGGCTACATATGACAACAATATATGATACTGAACTATACAAGAAATTGTGCTAGAAATGTTCAATTATCATGAGTTCAAATATACATTATGTGTACACTCGACCTGTACAAGAAATAAATACATTTGTACTAGAATAATAGGCAAAAAAAAATAGGCTCCTTGAATTATTATTATTATTATTATTAGCACCGCGTCTTACTACCCATTCGGGTTATACGCACTTACGCTAATGTGCAATGGTAGGGTGATTGTGAGATGAAATGGAGGACCTACAGTTTAACGTGGGATCCGAACCACGGTGGAGGCCTGGCATTCCTCACATTCACAAGTTGTGATTAATACACGTCTTGTCAGAGGTGAAGGAAGAGTTTAGGCTCCTTGAAAATTGGCCTTACAGACTCCACAGGTACTTAAGAAAAGTGACTTTTTTTTTATTACTGTGCTTGAACCAGCCTACGACAAGCTTTGTTTCGGGTGAAACAACTGTCAACGACTTGGTTTCTCCTCTATACAGTAATAATTTGACAATGGTGCTGTTTTTGTTATTTTTAGATCGTTCAGCAGTTAAAGTACAAGTTTGTGCCGAGAGATTTTCTGTCTTGTGATCTCCTTGTGCGGCAATGAACTTACAAGCTCCTGACTACATAGAGCAGGCATGCCCGATTCATGTTCCAGTGCGGCCCGCAGACCTTTTAATAAACCAACAAGCAATGTTGCCCAATTTGTCTTTTTATAAATGCTGTAGGAGTACATAATAGATAGATAGATGATGGCATTTGGAAATTGGTCATTATTTGGAGAAATCTAGCAAGTGAGGTTGGTGTATCAAATTTTACTCACTAGGCTTACTTACCAAAGATCGATTCCCAAAAGGGATTAAATTTTCGCCTCAAATATGTGCAATATTTGTCAACATCCAAGAGGTCACATTTACCACACACGTTTGTCATCTATTTTGAACGTGATTTCTACAAGAGATCTAAAGCCACTCACACTTGAGGCAAATATAAAGTTTCAAATTTTTGGTGAAAAAATATAGTATAAGTCTTAAAGATGTTATGAATGTTAATTTTATTTTTGTTATGATAAGAATTTTAAAATTGAGTTTTTTCCCCATTTAAGATGATATGAACTTTCTGAAATGTGGGCAGCCCCCTCATTATTTTCAATGTTAATTTGGCTCTGTTGGTCAAATGAGTGGGACATGTCTGCCATAGAGTAAGTGACCTCCTTGTAAATTATCCACGCATCGAGGGTTGCTAGGTCAAGAATGATGTAGAAAACACACATGGCCATCTCCGAGAAGCAGCCCTTACAGAGTACTTGAGCTGAATATGTAAACACCATATTTGTAGTGTTATAGAACTCTGTTTCTGGGAGCTTTTCCTCATTTGCACGTATGGTGGAGAGTGCTCAATAGCAGGACGTTCTTATATTTCTTCACCTGGAACATACTCGATCAGGGCCGGATTACCCATCAGGCTGACTAGGCCTGGGCCTAGAGTGGCACTATTCAGAAGGCGGCATGGAATGAAGGAAAACATTTGTTCAATTGTGTTTAATATTTTAATATTTCATTTAATATTTATGCTTCTGCATACCTAGTACCTGCCAATTGCCAGTACCAGCTTACAAACTGCTGTGTGTTTATGTCCACAACACAGTGACACGTCACACCCTCTAAGTGGCTCACAATGGGCCGAGTCCACCACTTGCCAGCTAGTTCATGATGACTCAGACTCACACTCACTTCAACTGTTCTCTCTAAGTGGCTCACAATGGGCCGAGTCCACCACTTGCCAGCTAGTTCATGATGACTCAGACTCACACTCACTTCAACTGTTCTCTCTAAGTGGCTCACAATGGGCTGAGTCCACCACTTGCCAGCTAGTTCATGATGACTCAGACTCATTCTCACTTCAACTGTTCTCTCTAAGTGGCTCACAATGGGCCGAGTCCACCACTTGCCAGCTAGTTCATGATGACTCAGTCTCACACTCACTTCAACTGTTCTCTCTAAGTGGCTCACAATGGGCCGAGTCCACCACTTGCCAGCTAGTTCATGATGACTCAGACTCACACTCACTTCAACTGTTCTCTCTAAGTGGCTCACAATGGGCCGAGTCCACCACTTGCCAGCTAGTTCATGATGACTCAGACTCACACTCACTTCAACTGTTCTCTCTAAGTGGCTCACATGGGCCGAGTCCACCACTTGCCACTAGTTCATGATGACTCAACTCACACTCATTCAACTGTTTCTCTCTAAGTGGCTCACAATGGCTGAGTCCACCACTTGCCAGCTAGTTTCATGATGAAATCAGACTCACACTCACTTCAACTGTTCTCTCTAATGCTCACAATGGGCCGAGTCCACCACTTGCCAGCTAGTTCATGATGACTCAGACTCACACTCACTTCAACTGTTTTCTCTAAGTGGCTCACAATGGGCTGAGTCCACCACTTGCCAGCTAGTTCATGATGACTCAGACTCACACTCACTTCAACTGTTCTCTCTAAGTGGCTCACAATGGCCGAGTCCACCACTTGCCAGCTAGTTCAGGATGACTCAGACTCACACTCACTTCAACTGTTCTCTCTAAGTGCTCACAATGGCTGAGTCACCACTGCCGCTAGTTCATGATGATCAGACTCTTCTCACTTCAACTGTCTCTCTAGTGCTCACAATGGCCGAGTCACCACTGCAGCTAGTTCATTATGACTCAGTCTCACACTCACTTCAACTGTTCTCATCTAAAGTGGCTCCAATGGCCGAGTCACACTTGCACTATTCATGATGCTCAGACCACACTCATTCACTGTTCTCCTAGGCTCACATGGCCGTCCACACTTCCGCTATAATGATGACTCGACCACCTCACTTCAACTGTTCTCTCTAGTGCTCCAATGGCCGAGTCCACACTTGCAGCTAGTTCATGTATCAGTCTCAACTCACTCAGTCTCTCAGGCTCCAAGCAGAGTCCACACTGCACTAGTCATGATGACTCAGACTTCCTCACTGTTCTGTTATTGCTTGTCCTGTTGGCAAATGCTTTTGGTTTATGTTGTGCTAATGATCGCGCGCGGGGTACAGAGCATTCTTACTGTGCCAGTGGTCAGTTCTGAATACAGTATTTATTTTTGACTCGCGGCACATAATATACATTACTATTTGTATATGTGTAAAAGTGTCATGTGTCCGTACGTAAGTAACGTAGCGCTATAACTATAACTATGTGTGAGGCCGCGTCCCACATCTGTTGACTGTTGTGGTGCTTGTTGCTGAGTATTTACCTAAGAAATGAGTAGCCAAATGGTAAGACTTTGCAATGACACAGCAGTAGCAATGTCATTGTGTATCATCCCTATTCTTCATCTGGTAGTACTGGTTAGTTGTTCCTTCATTCACAGAAGCAATGATTCCAGAGCTGATATCCTCAACATCAACTGGTGTTAATTTATGTAATAGTCAAACTGACCGCTCTTTGGTCTTCTAAATATAATCTTTCGTAAAGCCAGTTTTATTTATTTATGGAAGACGTGATTTTTATTACATGTAAAACCCTATTTTATGAAACGTCACACGAGCACATTATGGTCCTTCAACAATTACAAATGTCATGAAACAATGAATTAGTAAAGCGGTCAGAATCACCTTTCCGCGCTTTCTAGTGTAAATGGAAGTTTTTTAAAAATAAGATCTACTTTCCTATTTCATGTACTTAATTAGACATTGACTTAGTAATCAAAAATAACTATCAATTTTTAACTGCGTGGATATTGAGTGTAAAATGTGTTTTATCACTTTTGTTTTGCGCAAAACATATAATTGAGAAGGGAACACTTTGAGGTAAACTTTGTTATTTGTATTTCATTCTCTGTTGGTGACTTGAAGCCATATTCCTTCCGTCGGTCTTAGGAAAGGTGACTTTGAATGAAACACGATAGGAATCTCAGTCTTCTCACATGGGGCAAACCTAAATTTGGAGAGGAGAGCCACCAAGCTCACTTTGGTCTGCATTCGGCCAAGCCTCATACCTGAAAACAAAATGTTGGATTTTAAATAAAATATCGACAAATTTAACAAAACGATAAATAAAAAGTTAAACAGAAGAGTTTCTGAGAGGGTTTATGTCCTAGCACCAAGTTTTGCCAAAATCAGTCTCCAAGCTTAAGCTGTAATTATAAGGGTTCAAAAATAAAAACAAATGAATTATGCACAAGACTTTCTCTTTCGATATTTTTTTTTCTGTACACATGAACACCAGAAATACTTGTTTTTCTGAGTCACTAAAACAAAATCTACTTTTTTTTAAATATTTAATAGAAACTTTATAGTGATATCTGTATTTGCCCCACGATTGGGTGCCAATTAAAGTGATATTAGTATTTAATGCGATATTTGCCCTGCGATTGAGCACCAATTATTATGATATGGATTGTATTGCTGTTGATGATGTTGCGGATGTAATAATGTGGACCCATGTATGCCTTACGGTGAGTAGTAAGTATAACGATACTGGGTTTTATGACGACCGTGATGCGTGCCTGCATTACTGCGCACTAATTACACGATTATGTGATCTGATTATTTGTGATTGATTGAAATCAGATAAAACTTGATGTTGTACACTATTTATTGATTTGATTACACTTTCACTTATTTAAAAAATGACGTCGACACAGTATTTTATCTGATATTACTATTTTTCTATGTCAAGATAGTTATTTTCTGTATTTTGAGTATGGTGTACTGTCCTTCTGTTATATTTATCTATGGATTCATACTCAAAAGCTGCTTATATATGACCTACGCCTTGCTTTCTGGACCCCTTGTCACCAGTGTCAAAACTAACTAATAGAAAAACCCCTGGCAGCCTGATGTTGTGAAGGCTAGCTTCCTACACACATGATTTTTCAAATACAACAGAATTGATCTTTTAAAGAAAAAAAGTGTTTAAAACGTAGTGTATTGAAATTACTTCTGAAAGCGCATTATTTTCAATGGATTAAATATTAAAAGGAAACTTTATATACAGTTCTTTAAAGAAAAATACACTTCATCTATGACTTTTTGAATATATGAAAGGTGTCCAAAACAGTATAATTACAATTTGAAATAAATTATATATGGCAATGCCTTTCTCTCTGGACCGTGGACACACTCAATAAAAAAAATCTAAATATTAGTTTTGAGCTTACTCCAACATTTATAAATCTGAGTGTCTGAGCTTAGAGTTGATGTATATAAAGTATAAATTGGACTCTACATCAGTTTGAATCGTTGATACACTAAGTTTTGTATTTTATGAATAGCCGCCTAGAGAGGAGACCTCGTTCGGAATATGACAAGAGGATGACTATTTTTTTTAACTACCCCGATAAAGATATGCCTATTTAAAACTCTTGTGTATATTCAAATTATTGTTAGGATAGTAAGCTTTCTTAGATTACGATGGGCAGGACATGTAGCTCGAATGGGAGATTCTAGAACAGAGTATTGACTGGCAACCCCAATGGGAAGACCAAAATGCAGATTGGAGGATACATTAAATTGGATCGGAAATAAATAGGGTGTAATGAGGTGGACTGGATAGAGCTATCTCAAGATAGGGATAGGTGATGTACTTTTGTGAGTGCGGTAATACATTTTCGAGTTCCTAATGACACATAGAGGGTTAGTAAATGTATAAAAATCGTCTACTCTCTACAATATAGTAGGTGATCATTTTAACCCCTCACCAATACAGTTTCTTGGCCCCTCTCCGAACGGAAGGTAACTGAAGCGATGTCTGGATTTTTTCCCCTCCTCTGTGAAACGATCTGGATCGAATAGTTCTGGATCCGGATAGTGGTTTGGATCACGGTGTATGGCGTACACTGGGATGAAGAGATTAGCTCCCTCCTCCACAACATGGTTGGTCCCAGGGAACGTGAAGGGTTTGGTGCATTGCCTCTCGAGAGAAGGAACCGGTGGGTATTTCCTCATCGTCTCTGTGAAAAATAGATAAGGATTGTGTCATCCAACAAAACCCATGTCTTTATAAAACCTCAGTTCGAAAGATATTAAAAATTATAGTAAAAAACATTATGTACTTTAGGCATTTGTCACTTACGGTTTCTTTAAGCACAGTATTTTCAATTAGACATTTTATTGAAGACGCATTGATTGATAGCTAAATAATTATTCATAGCCATCAAGCCAGAGATATGGAATGTAAGAGATAGTAGGGAAGTGGAGGCCATGATAATGAAATTTGTGAGGAGCATGCTAGCTGTCACGAGGAGAAACAGGATTAGGAATCAAGTTGACCGGAAAAGAGTGGGGGTAGAGAGAGTATATGGGATAGTAGAGGGAACAAGACTGAGATGGTATGGGTTTGTAATTAGAATACAAATGGAGAGAACACCAAAGAGAAAGATGGGAGATGAAGTATGTAGAAAAAAGACCGCAAAGCAGGCCAAGAAAGAGATGGGAAGAAAAAATAACAAAAAGCGTGCAAGTTCGAGGAGAAGAATGGATGCGCTTAAGGGAAGAAGAATGGTGAGATTATACTGGAAGATGGAGGCATTTTACTAAACTAAACCGGCCACAGGTTGGAAACAATTGACGATGATGATGATGATGATGAATCCAGAAATACTCCGAATTTGAGGTCTGACTAAGTGCTAAAGAACCTACCATCCAAAACTCTGTCAAGATAGCTCATCTTCTGGATGGCTTCATACGTTATGGATCCATCATACTCCTCCAGCACTGTTTCCAACTCCTCGAGGACTCTATCCTGGATATCCGGATTCAATGCCAGCTCATACATACAGAAACTAACAGTGGTGGAGGATTCTTCAACCCAGCAATTAATATCATAAAACATTGGGCTGCCAGAAGACCATCTGTCATATCTGCAACAACAATAACACTGAAATCATGCTATCTTGAGAAATAATAGTAAACATTTATTAAATAACGTATGCATTGGGGCACCCAGGGTGAGGGGGTTGGAAGGAAATACGGGAATTTGACCTCCCTCTTAAGACTTTACATTATTTTAATAAAAACTTAAAACATATGAAGTAGAACTAACAAAATTTATACGGTTGAATCACATAAGTCTAGCACCAATAGAACAGTAACAAGCAGAAAAAAATGTGACGCGGGTGAAAATATAGATTTTTTCTTAATTTCAATAATATATTTCTCGAAAACTGAGCCATTAACTAATCTTTAGAACATATTTTTGTGGTTAGATTTAAGGGAAGAATAATTGGTAGAAATTTCATTTAAATACAAAATGGTCAGGTTGTATTTTACTTATTTTTTGTTGATTTGACATGAAATGACCCTTTCACACATAAAAAGTGCCCCTAAAACAGTCCAATCAGAAAAAAAAAATCATATCTTCAATATAAAGTAACCCCCTTAACCCACAGTTAACTTCTTGGTGTCCCACTGACTGTTTGCATCAGTATAGCCGAGCAATTGAATTCATATCAGGAATAAAAATTCCCAATATTCGAAACGAATCATAATAATCCTAACAAAAGGTTCCTTTAGTAAATTCCTTTAGTAAATTACATTTTATTAATCGTACACTCCGTTAAACATGAAAGTTTGCAAGCTTACCTTGACGTGTTCCGCTATAGTGCAGTTTATAAGATAGAACCAAACTCTAATCAGTCAAGATAATATTGCTACAATTCAGGGAGACGGAGTGTACATTCATTAAAATAAATGGTACGGTTCACCGCACAGAATTTCTTTCTCTTTAATCTTAAAATAGATATTCACCCCCCCCCCCCCAAAAAAAAACTTGTGAAACAAAATAATATTCACTGTTGCAGAAACATCCCACCAAAGATAATAGATGTAATAATAATATACACTGTTGACAATTACATATTTCTAAGTATTCCGTAAAAAAGTATATGCTTGCTCATAACATAAAACCAATTTTTTTAAATTTAAACAATACTATCACTTTATATTATAAGCTATGGAATACCTCCCAGTAAGGCGGGGGACAGGGGGGGGCGGAAAAATGTATTAAATTGAAGCCTCAAAAGACGCTTTTTAAGACAATTCTTGTCTCCTGAAAATAAGATACAATACAAAAAATTATGTTTCAAATTTATCCAAATTCGTGGGTGGACACTTGGCCTTGCCGATTTGAGTGGCGAATGCTTTTGGAATTGCGCGCGCATGCGCCTCATTATCAACCCTAAAGTTAACAGGTGGCAAGCGCTATTAATTAGTTTATTAGTTATATTCTGTAGTTCTCTGTTGGCTGGGGGCACTGTTTGAGCGCAAATGTTGGGTGGGATTAGCCTAATTCTAATATTTATACAATAATAATAATAATATTTAGCACCGCGTCTTACTACCCGTTCGGGTTATACGCTTAAGTACTAATTACGCTAATGGATTAGGAATTGGGAAGGTTTAATTTAGAGGAAGTGAATCCGCATTTGCGTGGAGGGAGAGTGGAAAACCATTTAGGAACCCCCCCCCCAGTTCACCCGACCGAGATTCGAACCTCGATCTCCCCGTCCTCGGCGGTCGAGCTCAACCAACACGACTAGCGCGTTAGCCAACTACGCCACCGAGGCGGGTAATATATTTATACAACTTCAGAGTCTCGGTAGGGGCAATTGCCCCCCTCCCCCCAGTACATCCCCCGCTGCGGGCGCACCTGCTAAAAGCTATTTACATGTAAAAACGAGAACTGCCAGTTTGTTTGTAGCGTTAAACAATGTTTGGATACAAAATTTAATCAAAATTATTAATGCTGATTTTGAGGAAATCTGTTTTATTTCCTTTTGCCCTTCAGTCAACTACCCTTAATTTTAGGGTTTGATATCTAATTATTAAAATACCTTGGGAGAACCTTATAAAAGTCTTAGCCCGATCGGTAAAATGGTTTATTCTCTAGTCGGCAGACAGATGGCAACCTTAAAACAAATTTTTCTGTTTCAAGATGTCATGAAAAGTCGATATTTATCAAAATCTCTAGTTCAATTTTTTTGTTTTTTGTTTTTTACGATTACAACACTTCTCTATTCGAAGGGTCGAGAGAAAGTAAATATTTAAACTAATTACAGGCATAAATACTGATAATTGTATACGTTTTGAAACTTGAACATAAAAAAAACTTATCAAGACGTACTTTCCTTACCAAACTCCTGACTACTCCTGTTTCCTTCATCTACTTCTTCTTCATTTGCTGACAATGGTCCATCCCCATCGTGACCCTTGTTCTTCAGTTGAATGAGAACTTGCAAGAAATCGTTCCTCACGACGTTCTTGTTCTCTCTGTAGTCCACAGCCTCCTCGATGACGCGACGGAAGAACCTCGATATTTCCAAGTCAAGGAAAGTTAAACAAAGCAGTTTGGCCAAACACGGGAAAGTCTTAATGATGATACCAGTAAATTTATTTTTCGCTGAGGGAGTGAGCAGTTTTCGACTCATGGCACGCATCTCTGAGTCTGGGTCTTTCAAAGAGTTGAACTGTAGGCCAAATGCAAACGTACCGATTATGTCTGTGGTGTATTTAGCAATCAGCTCTCTGATCTCAAGAGGTTCTTCCTTACTCGCGATCGGCTCTACGTACTTGTTCATCTGGGACGCGCCATCAATCAAAATCTGGAACATCACCTTTATCTTGCATGAGGTGAAGGTTGGAGTTAACTTTGCCCTCAGCCATCTCCATTTCTCACCCTTCAAGAAGAAAAGGTTTTCCTCCAGCGGATTAACCTTCTCATTGATATTCTTGATCCTATCATGAAAATGAGCAAAGTCCTTCACAAGCACATGTTTGATGGTCTCAGGATCTCTAACGAGAAGTGAAGGAGCGCTGGTCAAGAAGATTCCTCCGTACGGTTCACCGTTCAGCTTTTGGTACAAGTCTGACATGACCAGTGCCGGGGACTTTCTCATAAAGAAAATATCACCAAAATAGCTCAACAAGGAGGTTGGAAGAGGGACGTATGGAATTCCCCTTCTCTCCCAGTAGCTGTAGATGTAAGAGTACCTCAAATATATTAACGCCAAAAATATAGATACTCCAACAGTTGTATCTGTGCACAAAGATTCGAACAAGAGTCCCATTGTGGACTTTTCACTCTCCTGAAACAAACGTTAATTCAAGGAGTGAGACATAATAATTGTGGTAAATAACCTTCACATAACTATTTTTTAAAGTTTATATTAATAATAATAATATTTAGCACCGCGTCTTACTACCCGTTCGGGTTATACGCTTAAGTACTAATTACTCTAATGGATTAGGAATTGGGAGGGTTGAATTTTTGAGGAAGTGAACCCGCATTTGCGTGGAGGGAGGGTGGAAAACCATTTAGGAAAAACCACCCCCAGTTCACCCGACCGAGATTCGAACCTCGATCTCCCCGTCCTCGGCGGTCGAGCTCAACACGACTAGCGTGTTAGCCAACTACGCCACCGAGGCGGGTAAAGTTTATATTAGCTTTCATATATTATGGCCCAATGAGGGGTAATCCTCAACCATTATAAACACACATGCTAATCTAAAGTTTCAAGACTATAGAAAATTTTAATTAGTACTTTTTTTTCGTGCGTATAACCCGAATGGGTAGTAAGACGCGGTGCTAATAATAATAATAATAATTATTATTAGTACTTTTTACTTTCGCTTAGTATCCGTCCGTGCTATACACACACAAATTAGGGATGAGGAAAGTATTATTTTAGAGAAACTTTACCCCCATTTTCATGGCTAAATTGTGGGAAACCATTTAGTAAAACATAACTTCAGTACATCCAGCACGAGAGTGGTGCGTTATACCATACGACCACCAATTCTATAGAAGAGTTTGTATGTCATAAAGGGCTTTGGCACGGCTAGTTTTTGTTTATCAGGTGCAACATTTATTTAACTCTTGTGCCGAAGTAAATTAACTAAAACAATATACGTGGACCCAGTATATACTGAGTTGAAGGTGAAGTCAGAAGGAACGCAAACTAAAGTCAGTTCCGTATTTTTGCAGTTTACTCAAAAAGTCATCATCATATTAATGACAAGGAAGAGGGTAAGGCCTAGCAAAGCTATAAAGTTGGATGGAGCAGAGTTGAGAAAAAAAATATATCTTGTGTGGTTTAGGAGAAGGATGGGATAAGAAAGGATTTAATAAGAAGAAGGCAGCAGGGGGATTTGATCTTTAGGCGTATAAGAGACCTGTTATGGAGAAGAGAAGTGCCCTGGAAGTGTTGTACAGGAGGTACTGTGTACCCATTGTCACACATGAAACAGAAACATGGACATTGAATGTAAAAGAGGCCAGGAAAGTGGAGGCCATGAGAATGAAGTTTGTGAGAAGTATGGCAGCTGTCATGAGGAGAAACAAGATTAGGAATGAAGTTATCCAGGAAATTGTGAGTAGATGGAGTACATGAGATAGTAGAGGAAGCAAGATTGAAATGATTTGGTCATGTAATGAGGGACGGAAAGGAGAGAATACCAAAGAAAACGATAAGGATAAATTATGTAGAAAAAATACTATAAGCGAGACCAAGTGAAGGGAGGAGTAGTTATCAGAAAATGTGGAAAGGAAAGGAGAAGAATGGAAGCGAGTAAATGAAGAAGAATGGTGAAAAGATAAAGGAAGTTGGAGGCATTTTACTAAACTGACCAGGCTACAGGCTGGGAATAGTGTATGATTATAACTATGATGATAACTCAAAAATTGAACTCTTTGTTCTTTACAGCGTAATAGATACAACAAATAAAATAGCAATTGTCAGTGGCGCCAAGCCTTCAAAAGGATCTCGACCGAATTTTGTAAGCCATATTTAATGACTTTTCTTTATGACTTATATATAAAACTAGTCATGACTAAAATAAATAGGAAGAAATAATGTCCATCCACATCCTTGAAGTGGACGAGATAGAACTAGATCAAGATAGATATGGTGTAGTGAGGAGGACTGGATAGAACCAGTTCAAGATAGGGGTAGGGTGTAATAAGGTGAACTGGATAAAACTTTTTAGTTCCTAATGCCATAAAGTACAGTACGTAGGTAGGTTGAATTTAGGCTCAACAACACCGGTAGTACAACAAGTATCATTAGGACAGAAGTTCCCGGCCGCGAGCAACGTTGCCGAAGTGTGAGCGTGAGTCAAATTGAACCGACGGAAACTGTGTGACCAAGCCGGGGAGAGAGAGCTTTGAACACCTGGTGTGATGTTTCCGCCTAGTGATATGCAACTTGTTGGACATGTACGTACATACAGCTGCGTACTTCCGGCGTCTTTTGAACCTAACATTAACTTTCATTTAGTAGTAGTGCGAGATGACTTTTCCGGACTATTTTTTCTAGGATTTTCTGTTTCTTTATGGCTACAGATACTGTGGTTTAAGTTTGGGCAGAGTCACCACGTCTAACATTTTCTGATGATTCTAGGGAAAGTAATATAAACTATCAAACATCATTTTAAATCACTTATTATTTATAAAATATGAAAACTCACATTGTCTCTCAGTTTAGTGAGTTTCCAAATATATAACGTTGTCGTGCGGCAATCTTGTGACTGTTCCGAAACCGAGTGAACCACCGAGAGCCCCCAGTGCGCCCGTAATTAGTGTCCAGAATTCTCGAGAGGCAGTGCCAGGCTGAGAAGGGCTATTAAGCCCAACACTTAACAATAAAAGGGACCAAAAGACGATCCAGTGGCAGTAGCGGGACGGGAATGTATATAGGTTAATTAAGACTAGTTCTAAGAGTGTATATATGTATGTTTTTAATATAAGTTATAGTGTAAGACTAGGGAGGAGGGTTGGGCCCAACCTCCTCCCCACGGATAAAAACCGTTGATGTATGGATCGCAGAGCAATACAAAATTTTCAAAATCTTTCTAACACTTTCCCCTTTCCTCTATCCATTCCCATCGCGCACCCCGTTCCCCCACAGCCTGCCTATAAACTACGACCCCTCTCCCTTCCCCCTTCCCCTTACCTACTTTCTAATTACAAGTCCCTTGACCCCCAAGACCCACGGCGGATGCACATTAAGTGTCTGAAGAATAAAAAAATACAGCAGCGACTCCGCGACCTGGGGCTGGACAGTCCACCGTCATCTCCACAGAAGGAAGAACAACAACGTAATAGTTCTCGTTGAAATTGTGTATGAAAGCAGATGATTATATTATGGATGCATTAACAGTCATGAATAACGCCTGCAAAGTTTGAAATGGATAACTTTTACGTGAGATTTTTTTTAACCATTATACCTTTTGGAATATTTGAAGTAAAACATGAAAGTTTTCTTGTTGGATCTCTTTTTTCTTTTGGTTTCACATGGGTATATTATGTGAAAGAAATAAGGATAGTTCAAATTTATTTTTGAAAAAAATAAATCTACGGGCCAACAGAAATATCTATAATATGTGGTGGCGTTTTGAAGTTTCAGAATGTGAAGCTGGATTTATTCATTGCTCGCCCGCTCTTGAAGAGTACAGCGCTATTATACAGTAGTGAAGACCTAATTAAAATATTTTAAAATAATATATTTCATGTGCAACAACAACCAAATAATAAGCTTTCGGGTGAAGAAACCAACTACCCGCAACGGTGATCGGTCGATCTGAGGCGGTATAATATAATTACACTTGGTCACCGTTAGTAATCAGGTATAGGTTCGAATTCTGGGTGAATTCACTGCGTGAGCCAATTAGCTTAGGGTACGGGGTTCCATTCCCTGAATGATCGTAGATTTATTATTGTTAAATTTCCGGATGAGGGACTGAATATTGTGTTCTTAGTATTAGGCTAGTTTGTAAGTCGTATATTGATATAATCAGGGTTTTCGAAAAGTGCACGTAAAATTCACCTGATAAAAAAAGTATTTCTGGAGTTGATTTTATCAGTGATTCTTTCATAGTTGCTGTACTGGCGAATACCAGTGTACTTATAGGTCTACTTAGCAACTTTCCTTGTCCTTAAGACATTGTATTTTTTTATTTAAATTAGTATAAATTTCTTAAAGCTAAAAACAATGGCGCCAGACGTAGCCCTCACTACGTGTAACTATAAATATAGCCCTGTTGATCTTAGCACCAACGAAACCTCCCTACTGATAACAGTCGGAAATGTGAACTAATGTCCTCTTGGAAAGGCAAAACACAGCTGTTTGAAACGAAACTAAGGGTGCGTGCATGCCGAGGAGCGCGCACATCGCACATCTCCTACCTTCGCACAACTGCACATCGTTCATCACACCTATCTTCGCATAACACACATCGTTCATCACTCCTACCTTCGCACAACTGCACATCGTTCATCACTCCTATCTTCGCATAACACACATCGTTCATCACTCCTACCTTCGCACAACTGCACATCGTTCATCACTCCTATCTTCGCACAACGCACATCGTTCATCACTCCTATCTTCGCACAACACACATCGTTCATCACTCCTACCTTCGCACAACACACATCGTTCATCACTCCTATCTTCGCACAACGCACATCGTTCATCACTCCTACCTTCGCACAACACACATCGTTCATCACTCCTATCTTCGCACAACGCACATCGTTCATCACTCCTATCTTCGCACAACACACATCGTTCATCACTCCTACCTTCGCACAACACACATCGTTCATCACTCCTATCTTCGCACAACGCACATCGTTCATCACTCCTATCTTCGCACAACACACATCGTTCATCACTCCTACCTTCGCACAACACACATCGTTCATCACTCCTATCTTCGCACAACGCACATCGTTCATCACTCCTATCTTCGTACAACACACATCGTTCATCATCCTATCTTCGCACAACACACATCGTTCATCACTCCTATCTTCGCACAACACACATCGTTCATCACTCCTATCTTCGCACAACTGCACATCATTCATCACTCCTATCTTCGCACAACACACATCGTTCATCACTCCTATCTTCGCACAACGCACATCGTTCATCATTCCTATCTTCGCACAACACACATCGTTCATCACTCCTATCTTCGCACAACACACATCGTTCATCACTCCTACCTTCGCACAACGCACATAGTTCATCACTCCTATCTTCGCTCAACACACATCGTTCATCACTCCTACCTTCGCACAACCCACATGTTCCTCACTCCTACCTTCGCACAACGCACATTGTTCATCACTCCTACCTTCGCACAACACACATTGTTCATCACTCCTACCTTCGCACAACTGCACATCATTCATCACTCCTATCTTCGCACAACTGCACATTGTTCATCACTCCTACCTTCGCACAGCGCACATTGTTCATCACTCCTACCTTCGCACAACACACATCGTTCATCACTCCTACCTTCGCACAACACACATCGTTCATCACTCCTACCTTCGCACAACACACATCGTTCATCACTCCTACCTTCACACAACACACATCGTTCATCACTCCTACCTTCGCACAACACACATAGTTCATCACGCCTATCTTCGCACAACTGCACATCGTTCATCACTCCTACCTTCGCACAACACACATCGTTCATCACTCCTACCTTCGCACAACGCACATTGTTCATCACTCCTACCTTCGCACAACGCACATCATTCATCACTCCTATCTTCGCACAACTGCACATCGTTCATCACTCCTACCTTCGCACAACACACATCGTTCATCACTCCTACCTTCGCACAACGCACATTGTTCATCACTCCTACCTTCGCACAACGCACATCATTCATCACTACTAACTTCGCACAACACACATCGTTCATCACTCCTACCTTCACACAACTCACATCGTTCATCACTCCTACCTTCGCACAACACACATAGTTCATCACGCCTATCTTCACACAATTGCACATCTATCAACCAGAAGAGACAATTGGGAGAATTTCACCATTTATTTATTCACTGAGCTCAAAAGTGATGAAGAAAGGTTTTGCAGCTACACAAAAATGTCATTGGAAACTTTCACTTACATAATGAATGAAAGTGAGTCGAAGGTTGAATCACAACATTACAATAACTACCGTTTTAATCCGATTTGTTATTTTATCTTTTATGTCACTCATCTTCTTCCTAAAATATACTAGGTCTGTAGAAAATCCGTACAAGACAAACGTCGAAGTAAAAGTCGAACTGACAAAAGATGAAATAAAAAGCGCACTCAACAACACTTGAGGGTTTGATTTGACCTTGAACCAAACAATGAGAGCCCACGAACATTGCACGACCCTTCATAAAAACAAACCAGTTTGTTTTTTGTGTCTGGTCGGAGTGAAGTGCGGAGTGTGAGTTGCTCGGCATGCACGCACTCTAAGAAGTCTGTCTACCAGTCGTGAGCTATAAGTGTTGTGTTTTGGTCATTGTTTTAGTGCTAGATCACATGGAGCTCAGTCGATAGCGTGTCTTACTACTGAGCTAAGAGTCCCAGGTTTGATTCCCGGTATAGTCGAACAATTTATCTTTTATCTAATTTACGACCGGGGACTGGATGTTGTGTTTGTCCTAGTCTTAAGTTAGATTATAAGGCATATAAATTAACAACAGGCCGGTAGTGGGAAAAAAATGTGGCTTGAATAAAAACTGACCCAGGTCATAGGTTAGAAACAGTAATGGATGGATATAACATGGTGTTTGATTATTTAATTGTAATCGAACATAAAGCTAAGATCTAAACTTCTATATTTTTTCAATAGAATAATGGATGGGTGAGTTAACTAATTGTTTAAGATAGGGTACATAAATATAATCGCATGGTTAGAGTAGGGGAAAACAATTTGTTTTAGCTGATTTGTGAATACTGAATACCATTTTCAGTTCAACATGCCATAATTCAAACCCTAACCTACTCATCACTGGTGATTTTGCTCAGTGTCTATTTAAAGCGAGTTTGATATAGTAATAATAAAAATAATAAACTATTATTGAAATAAACCAAACTTAAATTTGTAGCCTTAAAGTGTTATAACTTTGTATAGTTTGATAAGTATTTAAAAACATTATCAATCCGTCTCAAGCAGATAAAATCTGATAACTGCGCGCTCTGTAAGACCTGTACTGGAATTTAAGGGTGGTACGCCTATGCCTACCTCACCCCTAGATTAATTTAAAATTAAGAAAACCATTTTTAAAAAATCACTCAAATGTTTTACCTATATAAAATACTAGCGGGAAAATAGTTAAGTTGGCAACACTCCCCAACCGTGTGTTTCCCCTAGACAACACACAAACATCCAACAACAACAGTATGTTAACATATCAGTTAAATAAGGTTAAAGTTCAGAGAATATATGTGACAGGAACTGATATGTCATCCTCCCATGTGGTCATCAAGGCTAGCGCAACAATGGTATGGGGAAGAGAGGGGGGAGGGGGGGTCGCATCTCGTACTGTACATTCATGCAGGGCTGCATATTACGTGGGCGGGAAGGTTCCGTTTCCAAGACGTGCTATGATTACCAGCAGGTTCAGACAGAAGCACAATATTGACATTCTGATAGTCCTTTTATGGCCGGCGTTCGTGTCATCGTACGCCCGATGGCATGAAAACCCCGCGTTCTAAAATATGTCACCGCGTTATAATTTAAAAGCCTTCTTCTTTGGCCGAGAGGCCCAGTCGTGCAAACAATGATTTATATTTTTCAACCTCTGAGACCAGAATCCCAAAAAAATCATTGATATCACATTAATTTTTATATTATGCTAGATTTTTATTTTATGTATAGTTATTTAATCATAGCTTTCCAATTTTCATTTTATCTTTTGCTTCCATTCCTTGATAGTCTGGATAGAATATTTTGCGCACCTCTATTTTTATAATAATTTTCACATGAAATATCCCAAATACTTGGCCTGATTCTTATTTCGTCTATGAACCGTTCCGTGTCTATATTTTCCATTACAGACTCAATAAATGTTTAACAAAACGAATTTTTTAAATAAACAGAAAGAAACAAAGGGAACAGTGAAAAGATCGCACAAAAAAACGTGATAAAATTAAGTATAAAATAATAAAATGAATAAATTGAAAGTTTAATACCGAGACACAAAAAAAAGCAAAGAGAACTAATGAATCATAGACGTGTGTCCAAGCAACCGATAAAACAATACTGTGATGAGTAATGACACTGAATAATTACGAGATAGTGAAACGAGGTTGGCTGCCCTGCTGTTTTTTTTCAACCGGCGAAACTAAACGCCGCTTTTACATAAATGGTATGGCATGTTTTCCATATAGCCCAGTGTACTTTCAAGACGTCGGGCGTACAGCGTTCTCTAGATCACGACATGTTTTTTCAGAACGCGACAGTAAAATTTACTGCCGTGTTTGCATAAAGAGGACCATTACTCCCTGTGTACTTAGAGAACGAGGCGTACGACGACACGAACGCCGTGCATAAAAGGTGTCTAAAGGAGTCATTGAATGCAACGTATTTGTTAATGGTACGCGAAAATAATTTAGTAGTAATTTTATTTTTTATTATTTTTTTTTTTGTTCCAAGTATATTGAATTGGAACCTATTATTTTTAATTTGTTTATTGAAAGGATCTTAGGATTTCCATTAATTATAGTTACTAATAAGTCATATGTATTTTTTTTAAGTATGAATTTTATATTCACATTTATAATTTATATATTCACTCTCTTTCTATCTCATGACTGCAAATAAATTTTAACTCGGTGGCATGTGTGAAGTTTGTGTGAGTTTTTACTGATGTAAGTTAAGGATGTATTGATTTTTGTAGTCTTTCATTTTATAAAAATAATATCTTTGCTTGAATACGTTGTTAAATACAAATAATAAACAAATTTTCTAAGATAAATTATTAGTTTAAAGGACTCACCAGTACGAGTGGGGGAGAAGAGTTTTGATTAATTAATTTTTTAAACTAATTAAACTGATACTTGAGCTAACTCATTAGTAGTTAGTATCTGTGATAAAGGCATTGTCCCTCATTAGAACACTCATTAGTCAGGTATCAATGGAAATACATTCCCATATGTAGAACAGAATCTATGTGTGATTGGTCAAATGGGGACAGAGAATAGACACAGTTTGTCAAACTCCACGACACGCCACTGGTAGTAAGACAGGGTACAAGGTCCACCCTTAGCCGACGTGGGGCCGTGGTAAACTTAATTTTCAGGGACACCAGTAACCTGCCTCCATTCCACCTCCCCCAACCACGCCCCTCCTCAAAAAAAAGCATATAAAAAATATTGTTTAGTTTTAGTACGGTAGTTTTAATTTTCAGCCTTATAAGATATCAGGAAATGCCCTAACAGATAAATACATAGAATAATGAATGCTAGCAGCAGTATTTTTTTTATATATATGAGGGTTTATTTCTTCCCAACATATTGGTTTTATATTATTTCACAACAGATTTTATCTGTACAAAGGTTCAAAGAGAAATTGTGCCAAGTGTGAATTAAATCGGTTAATGTGTTCAAAAAACTACGCTGATATATATCCACCACACACAAACAAATGAAAATAGGTTAAGTTAAAACGGTTTACTTAACTCGTTCAATAAATCAAATCACACGATTATGATGTTGTTTTTACATTCTGACAATATTTGCTAGATCGCCTATACAATTAAAAATTTCCCACCCCAACTTATTTTCCCTCTGTCACTTAAGCAAACGCAGAGCCCCCAAAATCGTGGGGCCCTGTGCGGCCGCACCCTTTGCACATCCCTTGAGGGTGGCCCTGAATTGTACATACATAAGAAAAATTGGTATTTCCATAAAATATAATTTTAACTATCATTAGCTTTATAAAAACTAATCAAATATAAGTATTTAATAGACTAGATTGATCTAGAAAGCTTGCTTACCTTACACAGAGCCAAATACGAAATAAACTGACGTGACAGCCAAGATGCTCTAAATTTATATACTCTCTGCTGACTCTGCACACAATGGAGTCGTGAAGAGTGCAGTGCAAAGTTGTCTGACAAGAAAAAGGGGATTCCGACGAGGCGACGATTGATTCGAGCGCTCAACGATGTGTGGGGAGTACCGCAGTGTGACCAACACATTAAAGTTAATAGTTTTCTCTTCGACAGCTAAATGCTAGTTACAAAAGTATTTATTTAAAGAAAAGATAACACTAATACATTTTGATACGTGACATTGTTTAAGTAAATGACTCTACTTGATGATACTACAATAACATAATTTTTGAAAAATTAGACCTACGCCATTATTTCCTACCGAGTGTGGCAATCTTGTGTATTCAAATTTCCACAAGGAGTTGATTTCCCCTTTGATTAGATATATCAGAGATATTAACACAAGCCACAGATAAGTAACTCGATTAGTTTCCCATTATTAAAAGGCAATTCGATGGAAATATGATAGCGCTGTCGGTTATCAGGTGAATTTAGGTGCATTTATTAGAATGTATTTACTTATTCGTGGAATTGTAGTACGACGTTGAACGACGAAAGATATAAGTCATTCACGGTAGTTTGGGATTTTTTCTGACAGTTGAAATGTTACTAAAAAAAACTTGAGATAGGTCCTTTGAATCTTCGAATCCCTCAAATCCTTTGGAATATCCGAGATTCCAAGTTTCGAAAATATTTCAAATTCCAAATTTGAAACAGATAAAAAAATTTTTTTTTTTTTAATTTTCACGATTAAGGTTACCATTCGTCCCGTATTTCACGGGACGGTTCCGTATTTAAGAGTCTCGTCTCATTTTTTTACAGGTCCGAAAAAAATCGCGTATACGCTCCATATTTTACTATGCGTACTGAAAATGTTCCCTATTTTAGAAATTACAGGTTGTAAAATAGTCATCATTGAAACTTGGGTATTTTACAATATTTCTCTTTCTGGGTTTATTAAAACTTAACAACGATAGGATATTTTCTTTTATTATTTTACATGTACAGCCCTGAGTTTAGTTTCTATCACCTGTAAGGTCTCAATTAAGGAATTAACAAGAGGAAAAAGTAGCTAAATAAAAGAACAAGTGTCAGATATGGGGTTTGTTGCTTATTTAGATAGGTTTATTACCCTTCCAGCCCCCATTCTTTCAGCACACCTACTTACTTAAAGGACTATTTTGTAAATTTGAAAAGTTTATCACACACAAAATTTCAACAACATTGCTAGTTAACACAAGGCTGTGAAAGATTGTGCTAAAAGAAGGGAACCAGTGGTAGAATAATAAGTTAGTCCTGTTGTTAAAATAATATTAGTGTTAGTTACATAAATGAGGATGTATAACTCGGTGTGTGGATGTTGTTGAAGTGAAGAGAGTAGGTAAGGAAAGGGAAGTGTGGAGAAAGTTAGTGAGGATGGATTAAGAACGGAGTTGTTTTTTGATATATATATATATATATATATATATTTATATATATATATATATATGCACAGTTTTCTTGCCTACCCTGTAAGGGAACAGAGTGATTAGATCATTATGTAGCCTATGAATGAACATGAAAATATGTTGAATGTTAAAAAAACATAGCTATACGTTTGAAACACGGTTAGTAAAAGAACCACCAACAGAAACTATTCCCTGCGAGACACCAAAAGAGCTGAGATTTTTTTCTCATTTTATTTTTTACTCCTCCACCTTTCACTACCTATTTGGCCATAGGCTGTATATTTTTATTAAATACAGGTAATTATAGTAAAAAATATATATTATCGGACCCACCCTCCCTACTCCCTAGAAAGAAAAATTATGTTTCTATACCCTTGCTTCTCACCCATCTTATGTGCAAATGTGGATACACTTCCTCTTAATGATACCTCCTTAATCCCCTCCCCCATCAGCGTAATTAATACAAATGTGTGCAAACTAAAAAGTAACTAAATATCGGCGACAAAAAATTAGCTGTCAGAAAAGGCCACATTTACTGTGCATTCGTCTGATAGTATTAATTCTGATAAAATTATATTATTAACAAGTCATGTTTTATCAATAGTGATAGCAAACAATTTTCTCTCTCTCTAAATTGTCATCTTGCGATGGAACTTATTATTTTTCTACTACTAAAGTAAGCTAGAGCGTTCAAATATTTTACAAAACTATTATTTTATTTGGCGGTATTATCGCTTTAGCTATAGAGCAGTTTTGCCAACCTAACGGGTTTCCCCCTCATAGTTAGTTATTTTTAAAACAAAATCTTTCGATTGAGAGATTCGTCCTTGTATCTTCTTACTACGCAGTACTACTACATAGTTGCGCAAGCTATAGCCTATATTAACAACATGAAAGTGTAAGGTTCAGTTCTAGCGCATTATAGGGACAGATTCTGAATTCAAACCCTTGTTTAGAAATAATTTGAATGCGAGTCTAAATAAAAGTAAACAACATTTTTATTATTTATGACAAGTACTTGTTTTACTAATAAGGAAAAGAGTAGTGGTTTTTTTCCCCTCGTGTTTTCAGCCTTAAATTTTTTTTAATAAACACACTAAAAATCAAATCAAAGCTATTGGATGAAAAAAGCCACGGGATCAACAAAAGAAATGGTGAATTAATTAGGAATCACGCTTATGTTGAAATAAAATAAATGCTGTAACTGCTACAAAGACAGCACAGTAAAACATCTGTAGCAAAAATATATAGTATGACAAGAACTGCACTGACTGCATGAATAAGGTACTTAAAATTTGGAAGAGAAGAAAAATTGTTTGTTGCTCTTTAACGCCGTATAGAGATCATATGAAGTAGAACTAACATATAAGCCTATGAGTCTAATCACTAATGAATAGGCAACATTTTGAGACGAGCTTGTAATTATGTTATTCAAGAAGTGTACAGTTATACGTATTAAGAATACCCCAAAATTTACAATTGGAAAGTAATACAAAAGTATTAGCTTCGATACATTGTATGCAATACCATAGATAACGTTTTCATTAACTTTTTGAAATACATTTTGAAATTCTATGAGGAGAGATAATATTATTTGTAAATCCACCGGTGTGTAATGAAAATATATTAAAAACTAGCAACCCCGCACGGCGTTGCCCGTGATCCACTGTTGTATAAGAATTATATAAGCCCCCCCCCACCCCCCCGCCTCATGGTGCCCGTATCTCTGAAGCGTAATTCTAAACCAGATAAAATATATTTTTATTTCAATAAGAATTATATAAGCCCCCTTCCCCTCATGGTGCCCGTATCTCTGAAACGTAATTCTAAACCAGATAAAAAATATTTTCTTCAAAAATTTATTAAAAATAGCCTCATTAAAAAGCTAGTTAAAAATTTAAAAATCCGACTTCAAGGTGCATTCGGACCCCTTTCCTTCCACCTATGTTAAAAATTTCAGATCTGTGTGTGCCGTAGATTTGGTTGGGCATCGCGCCCCCCCCCCCCCCTTACACACACACACACACCACACACACACTTCCTCTGATTATTATAGATTAGTGATTTTATAATTTTTAATAACTTTTCATTACACACTGATTGATTTACAAATATATTTTTTTATCAATACTGCCTTATTTAATGTCCAAACAGATAATTAGATACCCTCTAGGAAGAGAAAATATCAAAAAAGTGTTATAGTTCGAAACAAAACCACTTATTTTTAAACATGTTATAAGTTTTCTTCAGCCTTTAATCATGAACCAAAGAGAAATGTATAAAAATGTAACACATTTGAATGATTTTTTTTTCTAACTAGCCTCTACGATAATAAACTAAATAAATGGTTACGATGCAACGCACAGACTTTCTCCCACTTTTATCTTAAAATGAATATTTACCCATAGATAAGGCATTCACTAAAAACTTTTAAGTTTGTGAAACGAAATAATAGGACTATACATGGTTATAGAAACATTACATCAAAGACCATAAATGAAATAATATACACTGTTAATTACTTACTCTATGATATTAGAAACTAGGAATACCGTTACAGAAAAATTTAGCAAAGAGAAACATCTTTGTGCACCAAAGAGCTTAAGAATCAAATTCATTTTCAAAAACCTTATTAAATTAATTAAAAATTATACATATATATTTGCTTATAGCTCAGAAGTGATTGGTTTTATAAAAATATATTTTAAATATTTTTTTAGCTGTAATGGTACTACAATTTTATAATAAGTTATTTCGTATTTCAAATAGTTGCGGAGAAATTATGAAAGTTGGAAAATTTCCTCATGTAAAGTACAATTTATTTTCATGATAAAATGATAATTGCCATCTTGTTTATTATGATAAACAATGGCCAGATATAAAATTTAATCAAAAACCATTAGAGTAAATTTGAAAAAAATCGATGTTTTATATTTTTTCCTTTCAGTAAACTACCCTTAATTTTAGGGTTGGATATCTAATTCCAAAAACCCCTTGGGGGACCCTATGAAAAACCCAGATACTAAGTTTTAGATCAACCGGTAAAATAGTTTTGGCTCTAGCCTGAGGTAGAGACAGACAGACAGACAGACAGACGGCAATGCGAAAACCACTTTTGTTTTCAGAGCTTCATGAAACGTCGACATTTATTAAAATCTCAAGTTCGAATTTTTTGAAGATCACAATACTTTTCGTCCAAGGTGTCGAGAGAAAGTAAAACGTAAGTAATTTACAAAACTTACAATATGTAAATAGTTTACCCAAGATACTATTAAAATTACTCACAATACTTTCTATAATCATTTAATATTCCTGCTTTTTTTTAGGACTCCAAAGAACTTAGTATCCCTAAAAGTTGACCTCGGTGGTCTTGAGGTAAAGTGCTCGCCTCAGGACCCAATGTGCATGGGTTCAAACCCAGCCGAGGTCAATGGTTATTTTCTTCACCGATAAAAATCCGTTGCACAGCTTCCTTCGGAAGCGAATTAAAGCAGTTGGCCCCATGTAGAGTGTGGCATGTAAAATAACCCTGGAAGGTATGTGAAAATACCTTTCCCTGCAAAATTTGTAGGCCCTTTCGCTCTCGCTCATAGAAATTCTTGTGTGCTGACGTAATCAGTCGGTTCAGAAAGTGGACGTAAATTACCTCAAATAAATGAATAATCTCTCCCCAAAATACTTCTTAGAGAAGTATTAATAGAGTTACTATGTTAATACTGCTAATGTGGCTAATGTTAACTGTGGAAGAGGATTGTGAATTTCCCTTTAAAAAAAACTATACTTTATCTTAAATGATCAGATTTACAACTGTTATAATTCCTTTGGACATAATTTATATCGACTTGATTTATAAACTAAATCTCGACCTTTTCGGGCTATAAAAATAGTCTATATAGTGTATAGCTTAGTTTCGCTAATTAGGTAGGAATGAGAGGTGAAATTCTGAGTAAATGTACCACATTTGAGTGAAGGGAAAGTAGGGCACCGTTTACGAAAAAAAAAATGCTCTCAATAGATCCGGCCTGGATTTGAAAACCGACCGCCGTGTTACCGGCGAACCAGACTAAATGGGCGTGGCCACCGGTCCGGGGTTCTGATACATGTTAGCTCACTCGGGTGTTTTTTTTAATATGATCTTCATGTAGCAAACAACACCTCTCACTCCACGCAAAATAGTGGATACACTTCATATTTAATATAACCTCTCTAGTCCCTAAAGCCATCAGCGTAGTTAATACATAAGCGTGTAACCCAAACGGGCAATAAGACGCGGTTCTAAAAAAATAAAACAAATAAAGTACTAGTAGTGGAAATGTGAATGTTAGTCTTCAATACATGCAAACATTTTCTGAGATCCCCGCAATTCCGGCCTGGTCCGATGTACCCCTGTACGCCCCTCTCGTAGGGCCTGGTCTCAGGGGCCCTAAGTGCCATTTATATAGGTACAGATATCATGAATAATACTATAACAAGCCTCGTGTTAAAATGATGTAGAGTAAAAAAAATTGCACTATAATTTTTTAAATAGGTAGTTATAGTCTGTTATGTTACACCATCGGAAGCTTCATGCACAACTAAGACACGTGACCTTGGTCAAATCACGCATCAACCAAGCCTTGTCGTTATTGTTAGGGGTAACTAAAAAAGGGAAGTATTAATTTATATCAAAATACATTTTTCATTCATAAAATAAACACTTTTTAATGCAAATTTCGTTTTTACTTTCTTTCGAAACCTCAAAGAGAAAAGTATTTTGATCGTCAAAAAAATCGAACTCAAGATTTTAATAAAGGTCGACGTTTCATGACCCACTGAAACCAAAAAAGTTGTTTTCGCATTGCCGTCTGTCTGTACTTCGGGCTAGAGCAGGAATTATCTTACTGAGTGGATTAAAACTTGGTATCTGGGGTTTTCATAAGGTCGCCCCGAGGCTTTTTTGGAATTATAACTAATCCTAAATTTAAGGATAGTTAACTGAAGGGCAAAAAGAGAGAAAAAAATATTGATTTTCTCAAAATTCGCTCTAACTATTTTGATTAAATTTTATATCCAGACACTGTTTATCATTTATAAAAAAGATGAAGATTCTAATTTTCTCATGAAATTGAATTTGAGGGTATACTTTACATCAGGGAATTTTCCAATTTTCGTAATTTCTCCAAAACAATTTGAAATACGAAATACCTTATCACTGTAAAGTTGTAGTGTCTTACTATTAAAATGATAAAACCTTGGATTTGAAACATACAGTATTTTTTATAGAACCAATAACTTCTGAACTATAAGCAAATACATATTACCTACTTTTAATTCAGGTCTTTAAAAATGAATTTGATTCTTATGCTCTTTGGCGGACAAAGATTTTTTTTTTCTCAATTTTTCTGTAAGTGTTCTTACTTCCTAATGTCAGAGAGTAAGTAAGTGTATAGGCCTATTGTTTCGTTTCACAAATCTTACGAGTTTTTAGTAAATGTATATTTTAAGATCAAAGCGGGAGAAAGTCAGTGCTGTTCACTGTATTATTTTTGTTGTTGTAATTTGTGAGACCTAAATTCGAATGGGCCATGTTTCTGCGTGTACTTAGCACATATTATATAAATCTGCTACTCCACCTTGTTATTAATTAATTTTTAACTACAGACTTTAAATTTGGTTGTGTTGTAAATTCCAAGATGTTTCATGCTCATACCAAAGTAAATTAGCCTTCAGTTTGAAAACTTCATATGAAATCTAAGGAATAAAGCTTTCCCTGCATTGTATTTTGCTGCCTGCTTCAAGTTTTCACCTACGACATTTCTCTCAATTCTGTGTATCTCCAATAATTACCTCACTGTGTCGCCGGGCCTCTTAATTCTCTGTGTATCTTCCGAGCCTTAGATGATTCATTGCATCGCGTTCAAGGTCCCTGATAGCGCTGCGTTGGAATAATAAAAAATAGCTCAATTGTTGCCAACGTAAAATTAAAAAGTCGCTATATTGTTTTCGAACCTTGTAGCTTAATTCATTTCTAAATTGACAACTGGAGGTAGGACTTTTATAAACTATTTTATTTCAAACATTTTAATGTGATTGCAAATATAACATAAATCATATATTAATAGAGACCTGAACTTTTTACTACCGCAAAAATTGCATTTTTTTAAAATGCGTTTAAAGGCTGGTTTTAAGTTACAAACGACTTTTTACAACCTTTGAATTTTTTCCGTTTTTTATGCCGCGAATTTTAACGAAATTTGATGTTTACTGGTTTTATCGCAAATTTCAACATATTTCACATTTAATTCGCAAATTTCAAGCTTAAATTTTTTTTAAAATACTTAAGTTGATAAAAAATATTGGCTCTGAAGTTACTTTTCTGTTCAAATTTCAAACCATTAATAAAAATTTAATTTCGCCGATAGAATGGTATTTTTCTTTTTTCAAGTAATAATTCTTTACAGTTAATGGTGTATATTTAAACATATATTTGTATTGTTATAATTTACGCATACTCCATTCACTACAAATTAGGTAACACTTTTTTTGCAGGTTAAATAATATATTAGAACCAAGGCCATAGCCAGCTAATAATTTCAGGGGGGGTTTGGTGGGCCCATCCCCCAATTGACGGAGGCTAGAAAAATTTCTAAATAAAAAATTGTTCTAGAAGCTATTTGAAGTGTTTTTTTATGGCAACACTACCCCCTAACTATCGGAGGCTAGGACAAATTCTAAGTATTAAACGGCTCTAGAAGCTTTCTAAAGTATTTTTTATGGCAAGCTATCTGAATTCTTTTTATGACAACATAACTGCCGAAGGCTAGAAAAAATTCTAAATAATAAACACCTCTAGAAGCTCTCTGAAGTGCTTTTTATGGTAACACAAAGCCCTCTAATTTGTACTTGTATCTTAATCTTATATTGTTTGAACCATAAATAAAGCCATATATATTTTGTTCATAAAATTTCGGGGGGGGTTGAACCCCGAAACCCCCCCTGACTACGGCCTTGATTATAACTGGCGAAATTAAGATATTAATAAATATGATCAAGTTAAACTGGAACACTTTTGGACTGTCAAAAGCTGGTAGACATACACTTTTGCCATGCCTACTAATCCTTGTCGGTATTGTATAGTTTTAGTAGACTACTACGCACAAATTACGCTTGGATGATTCCCAATTCGATTTTCAATTGGAAATATTTTCGATTTGTGAATTTTTTAAAATGTATACGCATCAATTTATATTATTATTGACTCGTGGAGTAAGTATTAATATGTTGCAACACTGTATTCTTTAGGCTTAATGTAATGTAATTTAATATCTACTCTTAAAGGATATTTATGAGGGTAATTTGTGAGATCTAAACACAATTTAAAAAAAAATATTAACCATAAAAAAAATCATATTCCGAATTTTTTTTTTACCACTTTTCAGAAATGTTATCACCTTGTCCAACATTTATTTCCACGCTTGGCTCACTTTTATTTACCGAAAAGTTCAGGTATTTATATATTAATGATAATGGTATCTTTAACATAGAAACTGTGAGCGTTGGTAGCTTTTATATATTATTAAATAAATTAAATAAGGATCAATAATAGTTTTATTAATATAGATAGTATTTATATTGGTAAACTTAATCAATCAAGAGTATCTTGCCTTGTTACTGATTTCAACAAACAAATTTTGTTTTCCATGCAAAAAAAAAAAATCAAGTTTTAATAAACATGTTTTCATGGTTGATAGCTTTACTCAAAATAACAGCAATATATATTTTTTAAATAAGATGCATTGGAATTGGTTATATTTTTTATTTAAATAAATAGGTACTTTGGTAAATACGAGCAGATGAAAGATTTAAAACCTTGTTCAAACAGGATTAGATGATTATTTGAACTTGGACACGCAAGGAAAATATGAATTTAAGGATCTTGGTGAAATCTCTATTGGATGACACAAAGTGATTGCAAATCCCCACCCCTAACCTATTATAAGGTCTATTACAAGTCTATGTATAAAGTTAATTCATTGTGTATTGATCTTGGCGATAAAAACAACCCTGATTTTCTTTAGGTATCGGAGGGGGAGGGGGATATTTAGCTCAAATCTTTGAAAAGTAGAAACGGCTGTATTAGCCTATATATACCTCAGTTTTAGCTTCAGTGGATGCTGACTGACAGCTCACAGCTGACTTCTGACGGCTTTGAAAAGCTACCAGACCAAATTATGTATCCCTACGCCGAACCATATGATCTGCAAAAAACATGTCTTTAGCAGTTGTCACTTCTGACAGTCAACATTTAGGTATATACCTAAATGTTGAGTGTCAGCTGTCAGCTGTGAACTGTAAGTCAGCACCAAAGAAGCCATGAGGCTACTGTAGGTGGTGTAAACGTCCCTAGAATCGATATTACGCAACGTTTTTTGTCGTTCCTGGCAAGAGGTAGAGAGAGTATGATCAGGAATGAATGGAGACGTGACAGACTAGCCTTAGCTGCTAGATATTTACTAATTGCTGTATTTTACAAACAGTAAATATTTTCGTTAATATCATTCGTAATCAAATAAGAATTATTTATACTTGTGACAGAAATAATGTTAACTACTTAACCATGGTGAAGGACATAGCCAAACTCTCGTGAACGTTATATTAATTATTACTAACCAAAGCCTAATACGCGCTTGGAAACATTGTTTGCCAATTTTGATCGGAAACTGTTTCCCGTGTTTGCCAACAGTTTGCAAATGTTCATACCTAAACCACTTGAACTTTTTTTTTTATGGAAGCACCGCTTTTTTAGATTTGAAAAAAGTGGTGTGCTCTCTTTGAAATTGAAGACGGAGAGCTTTTAACGTTTTTCCCAATTCACTCGTACCATTTGAGTACTTTTCGTCTATTTCACTATAAATATCCTGGTTTTTTTACGAGATTTTTATAGTCCACAGATGTCACATCCAACAACAATGTTTTTGTGTCATATCTATAAGTTCCAGTTTATTTTCGGTTAGCCATAGCACTACAAATGACAAACCAGGGACTTGTAATCTCTGTGAACAACGGAAGCAAATTTGTTCACGTTGTTTGTTGCCGGGATTGTTAGTAAACACGTCCACACAAGCGAACATTGTTTCTTATAGCCCATTTGAAATGGATGACAAGAAACATGTTTCCTTCTTGGAAAACATGACTATTTTTTGCAAACTTTTTGCCAACTGTTTGCATACTGTTTTACAATTGTTTGCAAACTGTTTCTCACTGGTTTGAAAACTGTTTACCAAATTTACACATTATTTCTCAATTGTTTTCAAACTGTTTCCCAATTGTTTGCAAAATGTTTCTCAGTGGTTTGAAAACTGTTTACCAAATTTACACATTATTTCTCAATTGTTTTCAAACTGTTTCCCAATTGTTTGCAAACTGTTTCTCAGTGGTTTGAAAACTGTTTTCCCAAATTTACACATTATTTCTCAATTGTTTTCAAACTGTTTCCCAATTGTTTGCAAAATGTTTCTCAGTGGTTTGAAAACTGTTTCCCAATCGTTTGCAAACAGTTCCTCAATGGTTTTCAAATTGTTTACAAATTGTTTGCAACAAACTGTATATCAGTGGTTTGCAAACTGTTTACCAATTGTTTGCAAACAATTCCTCAATGGTTTTCAAATTGTTTACAAATTGTTTGCAACAAACTGTATATCAGTGGTTTGCAAACTGTTTACAAATTGTTTGCAACAAACTGTATATCAGTGGTTTGCAAACTGTTTCCCAATTGTTTGCAAAATGTTTCTCAGTGGTTTGAAAACTGTTTCCCAATCGTTTGCAAACAGTTCCTCAATGGTTTTCAAATTGTTTACAAATTGTTTGCAACAAACTGTATATCAGTGGTTTGCAAACTGTTTACAAATTGTTTGCAACAAACTGTATATCAGTGGTTTGCAAACTGTTTACCAATTGTTTGCAAACAATTCCTCAATGGTTTTCAAATTGTTTCCCAATTGTTTGCCACAGACTGTTTCTCACTGGTTTGCAAACTGTTTCCCAATTGTTTGCAAGCAATTTTTCCGGGGAGTTGTTTCATAGTGCGTAACTAGGCTTTAGAAACATTTGATCATTTCCGTCCACTTTAGGCTGTAATAAAATAAATCTTTCATTAGGAAATACATTTGTGATGTATTGTTATGTTGTACTGAATAGTACAAACCAATTTTCATAGAAAGAAACCTTTAAAAAATATGCAAATGTGCTATTATGGTTGTCAACATTTTAATAAATTATTAGAGTTATTTTATAGGAATATTTTTTAGCACCACGTCTTACTACCCGTTCAAATTATACGCATATTTACTAATGACACTAATGGTTTTAGGGATTAGGAAGGTTATATTTAGAGGAAGATTACACGTATTTACGTGGAGAGAGAGTGGAAAAAAAATACTATTAGTACACCCGACCAAGATTTGAACCTCGATCTTCCTGTCATTTACAGTCTAGTCTAATGGTAGAGTAGCACCTTAGACCGTATGGCCACTGAAACGGGTTGTCTAGTTATTGATAATATAATATATCAAAAGTGACAACTTGACATATGAATACATGAAGAAGATATATCTAGTAGCTTTTCTAGCCATAAGATAACGTTCTTTTTATGAAATTTGCTCTGTAGCTCCGTTTCAAAAACTTGAGCAGTAAATGTCACGGTACATGCGGCCTACATTAAAAGATTAGAAATGACGACATTGTAGTAGAAAAACAAATCATAAACCTAAGGCAATGCCATGTGTAAAAATAAAACAAATTAAATACATGTATACTCTAGCTCTAGCTTGTACTAGCTCTATCCAATCCACCTCATTACACTCTCTATCTCTTTCAGGTCCATTCTAATGTCATCCTCCCATCTGCGTCTAGGTCTTCCCACTGGTCTCTTCTCATTGGGTTTACCAGTCAATACCCTGAACACGGTTCTAGATTCTTTCACACAAGACAATCTACAAGAATTGATCATTCTAACAATACCTTGTGATGAGTACAGGGTATGTAACTTCTCATTATGTAGCCTCATCTACTCCTCAGTAGTCTCATTCCTTTTTTGAACCAAATATCTTCCTAAGCACTTCGAGCACCCTAATTTTGTTTTCGTTATGTAAGGTAAAGAGACCACGTTTCACATCCATGGTGAACAACTGGTAAAATAATTGTTTTATTTACTCTGTTTTTTACATTCCTGGTCATAAGGTGAGATGTCAACAACTTACTGACCGAGTAATAGCATACATTTCCCAACTGTATTCTTTTCCTAATTGCCAATCGGATATCAATATTACTAGTTAAAATTATTCCTAAATATTTAAACTCATTAATCCTGTTAATGATGTTTCGCACTAATTTATAATTAATCATCGTCCCCACTAAGGAATATTATTAACGACTTAAACAAAGAGATAGTGGTGCACCCAGAAATATACCTTGGAGGATCAGAGGCATTTGATATATATATATCGAAGAACTCAAAGCAATTATTTATGTACTTTTTTTTCCAATTAGGCATTCAAGGAGCACTTTTAATTTGTTCAACGACATCTATTTTGAAGATCAAATCATGAACTTTCTCTTAACATTTATCTGATGCATTCGATATATCTAAAGTGCTTGTATTATTATTTTTATACTTAATTAGTTTTAAGCTTTTAAATAAGTTATTAGCAATCTTGGGGGGGGGGGGGGGGGGCTGAGGTAATGCAAAAATTGTTTCTCCTGGGCCAGCCATTACTAAGAGGTGGGATCAGCAAGGTGGTTTAGAAGAAGTGCACCCACAATAGAGTGGAGGGAATGTAAAACACAAGGTGATGATCACAAGGCATCCAGCCGAAATTCTAGCCCCGATATCTCCATCTACGTACACTAAGCAAGTGCAATGTGAATCTAGCGCCATTGGTTGTTTAGCCACCAAAACGGGTAGTGCTGCTCAAAAACAATACATCTGACTCCCTGTTCCTCCCTATTGCAAACTGAAGCACATGATGTAATACTCACATTGAAAACATGGAACTGACAACAAATTGAAGCACATGATGTAATACTCACATTGAAAACATGGAACTGACAACAAATTGAAGCACATGATGTAATACTCACATTGAAAACATGGAACTGACAACAAATTAAAGCACTTGATGTAATACTCACATTGAAAACATGGAACTGACAACAAATTAAAGCACTTGATGTAATACTCACATTGAAAACATGGAACTGTCAACAAATTGAAGCACTTGTTACATCACTCAACAATTAAAATGAGGAAATGACAACAAACTGAAGCAATTGTTACATCACTCAACAATTAAAATGAGGAAATGACAAACTGAAGCACTTGTTACATCACTCAACAATTAAAATTAGGAAATGACAACAAACTGAAGCAATTGTTACATCACTCAACAATTAAAATGAGGAAATGACAACAAACTGAAGCACTTGTTACATCACTCAACAATTAAAATGAGGAAATGACAACAAACTGAAGCAATTGTTACATCACTCAACAATTAAAATGAGGAAATGACAACAAACTGAAGCACTTGTTACATCACTCAACAATTAAAATGATGAAATGACAACAAACTGAAGAAATTGTTACATCACTCAACAATTAAAATAATGAACCAACAACAAACTAGAGCACATGGTATAGCAATCACGATAAAAATATGAACCTACTCTTGTCCTGACTGTCTACCAGTGAACAAAATATTTATATAATCATTGGAAATGTTTTCCAACGTGCTGGTTGTCGATAATAATCTAAAAGACCTTTCGAATAGTTATTATTAGATGTGTTTGTAAACTCAAAGAGTTTCACAACGTCATTCGGTGCCATTAACAATAGCTTTTCCGGTCCTTTCCTTCCTCGCGTAGGCCTGCCATAAGCTGTGCACAGCCGCATTGCGCTTTATGCAATTCTTTAATTATTGATAATACGCTAATAAACAAAAACATACCTATTAGCGAGTAAGAGTCGTCAGGAGATGTTTTCTGAATCCGAATAGCCCGGACAATCGTAGTGACACGGAGGAAAACAAAAGTATAACCTATTTTAATTTATTAGATCTGGGCCGATTCGCTATTTTGCGAATACACATCTTGAATCGAAATCTTCATTTCACCTACAAATCCCGAATTTTAAACAAATCTTGGTACAGTTATAAACTTAATAAGAAATAAGAATAGGTTAAAACACCCAACTTGGTCGACAGTGAAAATCTCTATATAATTTTCTAATGTCTGTGTTTCTTTCCAGAATCCCCAGAAATCCCTAGACCAGCGATTCTTAACCGGGGGGCTGCGAAAGGTTTGTTTATTACTGAAGTCAATTAGCTTAAATTTTACGTTTTGAAAGAAATAATTCTATGATCGTAAGCATGTAAGTACAGTAGAGTCTCGATTTTCCGGGGTAATGGAGGGGAGGGGAAGCGTGGGTAATAGAAATCACGGATAGTAAAAATAAGCCCCATATGTTTAGCAACGTCATTCAAAATTTGCTGCCCTTTGTTTCTACTCATTTGTGTAAAAAGGAATTTTCCATAATGGTAAATATTAAAACTAAGCAGCGAAATCGACTCCGAATCGACTCCTGCATCCGAATAGCATTAAGTAATACAAATGAAACAAGAATATACTAATTAGTGGAAAGTGTTTAACAACAGAAGTCCCATTAAATACATTTAGGTAAGTTAAATTCTGTTTTTTTTATTTGTTTGTTGTTATATTGAGTAAATAAAACCACTATTTTAGAATAAATCTTAATGATTAATATGTTATTAAAAACAAGGGGGCTGCGAAAATATTTTAAGATATTTAAGGGGCCGTGAGTAATAAAAGGTTAAGAATCACTACCTTAGACTACCTTTAAAACCTGAAACATTTGCACACTTATATTCTAGACCAGTGGTTCCCAAACTGTGGTACGTAAAACTATTCCCGGTGGTACGCCGAGAGAAGCCAAACAAATTAAAGTGGTAAAAAGATTAAATGGCCTCGTCAAATCTTATAAAATATATATTCGGAACACGTCTAGCCAAAAAAGTAAAACAGATTTAAATAGTAATTGGAGGGTTGGTAACACTGATTATATCTCATACAAACGGTACAGCAACACAATCTGTGTTATTACATCCCTGGGCACCGTTCATTATGAATGTATCAAAATAGTAAATATTCAGAATTATCTTGGTGCTACTCCAAATTAGGGAAATAGTTGGGGGGGTACGCCAGTCAAAAAGTTCGGCAACCACGGGACAGAAGCTAATGGAGCCGGATTTTCGGTTTTCTTATTTAATAAAAATATAATTAATTTAGTTCACTCTCACTTTGTCCACCCTTACGTAGACTTAATAACAGATAGAAATATATATTTTTTAAAAAGCCCAGTATTCCATGCGCTTATCAATTTGAAGGTTAGGCTTTTCTAGGTTGGTTAGTAATATATTCAACCTGTCGTAGACATATAATCCGAATGGGTAGTAAGACATAATGCTAAAAGAAAAAAGTGTATCAATTTCTGTTTTTTAAATATCTGTATGACATTATTGAGACCCCAATATCTTAAATGTTGAGCCAATGTATAGGCCTATTATTTCGTTTCACAAATCTTACGATATACATATATACATTTATATACAACCAGTACATGACATGATATATATAGTTATATATAGTATATATATAACTAGTATATGACGGTACATGGGACAAAAGTTAGTACCTATATTGGAAACCTGTCCATCTAAGGTGATTTTTTTTTTTCAAAAGATATCGCGGATCATAACAAAGACGTTGACACAGTTTAAATGGTTCTTTATTTAAATACACACTAAAAAAAAAAGTAAAATATGATTGTGTTTAGCTACCTCTTAGAATTTTGAGCCCCAAATACATCCAATCAGATGTAAGCCATAAAAGCTTGCCTAGAGTTTGAGTTTTGAGTTATGAAACATGTTAAATCCATTATTTTTGTAACATAATAGTTGTGAATAATTTGAAGACTTGTTACTAAAACAATATTTAGTCTATCTAGGTGGTTTCTTTCATACCTTTATTTCTTGAACTAACATACAAATATCTTAAATATTTTTTGAGGTACGGGCTAGTAATTAAGTAAATAGGGAATTATGTTTGGATGGTTATGTTTTTGAAAATATGTACAGTACATCTAAAATATTAACATTCTTCTTTCATATCATAGGACAAGATATTGTTATTTGACTTATTTCCTAATAATTATGTTAGGTTAGGTTTATCAAAAATTAACCAAACACACCGTACCAGTTAATCCATACCGATATAATTCAATATAATATTTTCTTTGATATATTAAAAGAGTTTAAAGCATTCGATATATATATATATATACTCATAATTAAAGCAATATTGGATTTATAGTTATTCGTAAATATATATTTAAGATTGATACTCGTCTAAGTGATTTTAATTTTCAAGTTTGGTTCGAAGGAATCGATCAATCTAAAGTTTAAACGTCATCGAGCAAAGGAATTATGGGGATTGTAGGTATCAAACAATATAAAATCAATATTTCTCTAAAGTCAAGTCATACTTGTGGACTTAATCAATTCTCTCTGAATCAAGTAATTTATTTGTTTATTTTTGTAACAATCAACAGCTTATTTACATGTAAAACATTGACTATAGAAATATACAAATATTATAAATCCTTACTCATGATTATGTTTAAATCTACTGTTTATCACTGAAAATTTTTTTTTATTAACGTATCAAATATATATTTTATAAAATCATTGCTATAATTATTCATGAATATTTATAAACAAATTTAACAAAGAGAAATATTAAAGCATTTGTAAAATGTATATGTATGTTGCTAATTTATCCTTATTATGTAATGATATAATTAAAATAAAAGTAAAAGAACATTAACGCTACCTCTTGTTCACATTGATCTCTATAATATAACTGGATGGACATCTGTGGCTGAAATTATCGAGCTGTCGTCTGCATACCATTGTGTAAGAGAGAAAGAAACTTTCGGGTATCTCTTTCTCTCTTACACCCATACACGGAAATGTGGCATTTTGACATCGTTCATTAATTTGATTGAATACATGAGATACATCAATGTGTGAATGGTTAAATTAAATAAATATGTTAGTTAAAGCTTTGAAGAGCATATAAAAGTTCAAAACTGGTTAGTTTTTTCTTTAAATAAGTTGATGTAGCCTAATATATACGATGATTTTTGAAGGAAGCTCGCTTGTAAGGCTTTATCTCGTACCAGAATACTATCCTATAGTTGTGTTTAGTTAGCATAAAAGACCTTACAGAAGGAAATTTACACTCCCGTTTTAAATTGCCGTTTATCCTACCAAAATATTATATATATGATAGTATTCTGGTACGAAATAAGGCCTTACGGATTGGGATTATTACTAAAATCAGGGTTTAGTAGATACTGTACTTCCTACAAGCCAATAACCTAAATTATCATTTGAACGTAAGACTTCTACACAAAGTGTGTCATTCAAACAAATGTAATACAGTTTTTAGCTAACTTGTTTCATTATAGTTATCAAAATTTCAACATAATATGGTTTCTGAAAGATATAAGCCAAATTAAAAAAACCAGGTATTATAATAGTACTTTCCACAAGCCTATAACCTAAGTGATAGTTTGAATACATGGCAACTATACAAAGTTTGTCATTCAAACAAATGTAATCAAGTTTTAAGATACCTTGTTCATTATATTTATCGAATTTTCAATATAATATGGTTTATGAAACCAATATACAAGCTAATAACCAACTTTAAATATAAGTGTAGTCGTGGCAGACTGTAAACAGCATTGATGACAACTACATAAAAACTGAAATATCTAAGGTTTTATTCGTATTTGTACAGTATTACCTGTAAAACTGGATTGTATATCCTTTAATATAAATGTTTCTTCAGGAAAGTGTGGTATAATACTTCACTATTTTCAAATAATAACACTTTTATTCATCAGAGACATGTTTTCGCATAAGAACATTTAAAGAAACCGTTAAATCTGTCCCCCCCTCAGTGTAGCAGACGATACACTTGAGCGTCACGCCTTTATCCTTGGAATGTGCGTGTATATGTCCATCCAGTTATATTATAGAGATCAATGCTTGTTCAAATATGAAAGCTTCATGGCCGTCACGACTTTTCTGGTTTGTAGATTGGCCGTAGATGCCACTAGCTACTAGACTTAAAGCCTTAAAGCAAAAAGTACCCTATGATGCATTTATTTCCTTTTGCCTTTGTTTGTATTTGCTAATTGCTTAAAGCTCGGTATCATGTAATAGCTGTAGGCACCCACCGTGTTTAAAAGGTGGGAACTCCCTGGTGGTCTAGTTCGATTTGAATCCGCTAGACATTACCCAAGTAAAGATGAAAATTTTCCGGGAAATTTTGAAACGGAAATTTTTTTGTTTGTCTTTTTTATCACCACGTCTTACTATCTATTCGGCCTATACGTTTAAGTACTAATTACATTAATGGATTAGGAATTGGGAAGGTTGAATTCTTAGACAAAGTGAACCCGCAATTGCGTGGAGGGAGAGTGGAAAACCATTTAGGAATCTCCCCCACCCCCCGAGCTCACCCGACCGAGATCCGAGCCTCGATCTCCCCGTCCTCGGTGGTCTAACTCAACACGACTGGCGCGTTAGCCAACTACGCCACCGAGGCGGGTCTGCTAACTGTTAATTCAGTTGTGTACGCAGCAGACATCATACACCAATTTGTAGGCTTGCCTGACGCAAATGAACGTTATTGTTAGTTTCAACTTTCAACCAGATGGCGCAACGTGCCACACATCCAACGAAACAATGGAGATGCTCTATGAGTTCTTCGATGATCGAATAGTCTCGAAAAATCTTTGGTCACCTTGCTCACCAGACTTGACTCCTCCAGATCTCTTTTTGTGAGGATATCTTAAGAGGCGGTGTATTGCAATAAGCCTAGAACGCTGCAAGACTTGCGAAACATCATAGGCTAAACATAACCGTTAGAGATATCCCAGTTGACGTACTGACAAGAGTGTCCTCAAACATGTGCCGACAGGTTAATTGGTGTCTTTTACAAAATGGAGGACAATTCCAGCACCTTTAATAAAGGTTAATGAAGGTTTCAGTGTAAAACTAATTTCCAATGAGTTTAAACACATCTTTTAAATCGGAGTTCGGGGACTTTTGAATCATCCTGTACTTAGCTATTTACACTAATCTATTTTCCAATAAATAGGCAGACATGTTATTTAGTTGTTAATATTAATATTAATTAATATTAATAATATTAATCAGCTTAAAAGTTAGTGTTTCGCTATATTAAGTGCGGCCAGTTATTAATGTGTCTAAAGTAGCGTTTACATTGGTATAGTAGCTGAGTTTGTTACTTTTACCACTAACTTGCAAGGCAGCTACTAACCAGATGTAAACTGCATAGGAAACTACTACTACTAGTACAAGTACTTGTACCAGCAAGGTAAGGAGGACAGGAAAATGAATAACTTCCCAAGCTATTTACTTACCACTGTCCTTCCTCCACCACCTGCACTGTCCCCTAAACTACCCTCTGAACTAGCCCAATGTAAACACTTACTTGTCTGTATAGTCTAGCTCAGGGCTCCCCAACCCTATGCCCGCGGGCGCCATGGCGCCCGCCGAGCCTCTTGCGTCTGCCCGCCCCTTTTTGACCACAGCTGAAAAGTTCTTGACTAATAATTTTAATCTGTTACTGTTCCAACAAAAATCAAGTTTGTGCTTATCTCCGGTATGCTGTTCTCAAGAAGTTGGTGATTGAAAGCCCCCCTCTTTCCAATCCCTCCCTCTCATTTCTCTTTCTTTGCCGGCTCATTTTCAAAGTGTACTTTTACTCGGAACCACAGTAGTTTCAAGCTGAATGGTTTTGCTTTTTCCTAATCTCAAAGACCCACCCCGTTCCACCATTCTCCCCACACTCATTGATACCATGATAATACTTCATATTTCCATTGTAAATATCTTGACATGGGTCTACCCAGCTTTGTTGCCCGAATAAACACAGAATAAACATATATTTTTAAAATGTACCCAAGCACCAAAATGCTGGTGAGTAGTTAAATAGTTCCTTGTGTCTTTATTTTGGTCTTGTTAAAACCAACCGTAAATAAAGCAGTATTTTTTAAAATTTATTTTTTGTCAACTTGTAGGGGGTTGAACCCCCTCCCCCTTCTCCCCCTTCCTCCCATGGCTATGGCCTTGAGTATTACCCACAACCACATGTAACGTCACAATCGCTGTTGGAAACTTAACATGGCAGTTGACCTGACGTGTGTATAGCGTTGAGGCTAACCTCTGAGCCTGGCGGGAGTTAGTAAATTTGCCTTGAAAAAGTAAATGGTATATGTTATACATATGATCACTTACCTTTATTTCACTATATTAAATCATCTTTCTTTATTTTATTCATAAACTGCCAACCCACCATGTTTATTATTTTGTTGGTAGGTGATTTTAACGCTATCTGCTCTAGAGAGTGGTTTATTTTGGAACTATTATATTAGTTTATTTTTATGTTCTTGGATGCTTATAGCATCTGGCTGTCTCTTGGAGAAATAATTGCCCCTAGCGGAAGAGATTATTATTCTCGTTTGATTTTTTTTTTGTGCCAAATTTAAATTAATTTTTTAAGATGCCTTATGTTTATATGTCAAAATTATAATTATCTTTATAGTAATACTCCCAATATTTAAATAGTTAAGATTGTTTGTTTTATTCTTTGTTATAAATCCCGGTGAATATTTTCTCCTTGGCCGGAGATTGTTTATTTTAAAACAAAAAGAACGTGTTTGTGTTTTGTCTAAGTTTTTGTTGGGACTCTAAAATTGGCTTTGAAAGTGGAAGGAAGGACCCGAACTGGGGATCCTTCAATTATTATTTTTTATGGTTCATGGTAATTCTCATCATCCAAAACTTCTCTAAAAGGAAGTATTAACTTGTGAGGAAGGTTGAGTTGAAGTTTACAAGGAAGATTTTGTGGAAATTTAAGGCCTGGAGTTAAATGTTGACGTAGCTTTGGGTCAACATTTACAAGAACAAGGACATTTTCGGGTGAGATCAAATCCATTTGTAATCATCCTGTTATGGATTTAAATAATTAAGTATAATACTTAAAATTATTAAAGAAGGACAAATAACTTCAGTTCTCAAACCAGAATTATTACCGTTTGTCCATCTCAGAACAATATTTTTGTTTATTAAAGAATCATAGCCTTATTGTTACATGTTATAAGGAATACATGTTGTTGTTGTTAAAATCCTGTTATTTGCTTAAAGAAATATTCCTATGTCAATAATTATATATATATATATATGCTTTTATCCTCACAATTCAAGTGAGAGTTTAACAATTTCAAGTATTGCTTAACAATACTTATATTAATTTTATATTATAGGAGGCATGCCTTAATAGGTAGGGTTTATTTAAGGATATCATTCACTACAATAATTAAAATCACTCTTTAAATTTAATTGTTTTAATTTTATTTACATCAATGTACATTGTATTTTCTTTTGAACTTGCATCCCATGTATAGCGATTCTCAGTAGATTGGATTGTTCAGAGCAAGAATAATAATCTGTGTCAGGAAGTCTTCGGTTGTAAGTGTCCAACTTAAGTCCAAACTATAGGTAAAGTTCCAGGGGTCTTGAGAGAAAGGGTTTTCGTCTTACCGCTGAGCAGTTTACGGGGATAAATTTATTTAATTAAAAATCTACCTACCTCACAAAATAAAAGTGGTTGGTAGTTGGCGCCCAACAATATTATTATATATTATATATTATAAATTAAATTCATTCCTAAATTCATTCGTATATTCAAAAATCAATAAATAAATAATTAAAATAAATATATACAAAAATATATACATATTTTTATTTTTTTCATCACAGCGTAGCTTCTATGAACCTATACATACATAGAAAAGGGATAAGTGTAGCAACGCCACTCTAATGTTGGCAAGCAGAACTACATCGCTAGCGCTCGTGGCGTTAGTGCCGCGAACTAAAAGATTCGAAGCGGGACGTTACACTTGAAACACAACGCATTTTCTATTGCGGAATGTTAATCAATCCATTCTTATATCCAATTCAATCAATTGTAACTAAATCCATTATTTTATAAATAAACCACGTTATAAAATATAGAAACCTGGAAAATCTAGCTAAACTCCTTCTTTAAAATAGAAGATAAATTGCTAACAAAACAGTAATGGCGAATTTTACACAAACGTCCCACTTCCTTTTCTATGGACTTCACGTCCACATATGCGCATTCTTCTGTGACGTCATTTCAGGCTTCTCCTAGCGATAGTGCCTCAAACTAGTTTACGGATCAGTTAGACCTATATGAGTGCCTACCCCATGTATACAGAGCTTTAGTCGTGCTGACCACAAGCCACCCTCTACTTGCAAATGTTGGTACTATCTTCGCCAACATACGGCGGCCGCTGGGTCAGTATGGCTCGCTTGTGGTCTGACGTCATGGAGTTTATATATATTGCCCGCGTTATATTGGGGGTCACGGTGTTCAGGCGTAAGGCACCGGCCCGATGTACGGCGGCCGGGACACGCTCTGGACCCGCGCACGTTTAACCCTAGGCAGGCTGGTATGGAAGGGCTGGTGCTGGTTTTATCGGGTGCCCTAGTACTCGGAATGGCACTCATTGACCTCGGTCCATGTCCGGCGAAAAGGTTCCGGACACGATGGGTATCAGTGGTTGTACTATAAAAGGCCTCTTAGCCCGGGGATAGTGTAGCTTGAAAGCACTCCGGGTGATCTCTTCGGAGATGTAGTTGGATACGTATGTCCGCCTTATATTCAGGTTTGTATTCCAGTAATGTGGATATTCTTAACACTATAGGAAGTGCTCAACTGGCCACCTTTTGCCTGGATGTAATCCTTCAGTCGTCGTGTCGTAGAATGCCGCATCTTTCAAAAATACCAAATGTTTGAAATAACCAGAAATAGCCCGTAGAATATACTTAGTCAACAGGTCGAGAGATATCGGATATGGTATACACTTGGCTGCGGTGTCTCTGATGGACCTACAAGGTCAAACGGGACACATCATAAATGCACTTTGTTCATTGTTTTTGAATTTTCTATCCACCACTGAGATGGGCTACGTATGTTACGGTACATAGTTGAGATCTAGGTGTCAGCCAATCTCCCGTTTGATTTTAAATGCTTGTTATTCTTGTACTGACTGGTAGATTGGTTGACTCTCAACTATGAATACTAGCCTTGATCCATTTTGAACCGTATTCGAACCATAGACTGTCGATATTTGGAGAATGACACCTCTTGATTACGGTGAAGACCTTCAAAAGAAGACTTATCAGAAATGAAAATATTTAATGCGCGTCATCCGACTACGAAAGGTATTAAACTGTCGGGCACTATCTTGACAAGGAACTTGAAGTGTTTTAGTTAATCTGTTCGTTTTTATCCTTTCGACCAAAGTCCAGAGCGTGAACCCAGCGGTAATAACTTATCGCGAGGAACGCAGACAGGAAACTACGTCATCTGGTAATTCCATAAGAATTGTTTATTTTTCATTGATTTTTTTTTTCTAATACGGGCTTGTATATTAGCGCCTTTTCTTACTGATTAAATTGAGCACACAACCACCCATATCCTGGTCCATAAATCCCCATTTTAAAGTGTCCGAAATGGGATTTAAGCCCCCCTGAACACTTATGTAGGTGGATAGCTTAAATCTGCTCCACATATTACAGATCCGCACTGTCCTTAGTCCTAACTTAACACTCTTTGTTAGTGATTTAACGGTTTAGCTTGCAGTACCGGATTGGTGTCTGTATCACTAAAGTACAATACGTGAATCAGTAAGTTCCTTACAGTTGAATAGATTTGAATTGTCATCGATAAACATCAGCCATTGAGCAATACAGAAGCGAGAACAACTCAATAGCAAACAAATAATCACCGGCCTGCGTATTGTAATGAAATCTTAAATCTTAGCTTATTAATTTTTGGACTCAAAAAAATAAATAACACTTGTATTTTCTTTTTAATTAAAAGCAATTTATTGTTTGTGTTGCCTCTATCTAAATGGTAAATCAATAGTCTCTTTCTGATTGCTGTCTCTGTCTTATAATTAATTATTATTATGTAATTACTAAATTAACTAGTAAGTAGATATTGGTCATTAAAAAGCTACAAACTTTGATCAAGTACCAAAATATACTTTGAATATTTATGTTCCTTTTGACTATTTATATATTTGCCTTCATCGCCTTTCTCTACCTAAACTAGTCTCATACTCGTAGCAATGTTTGATGGTGAAAAGGAAAAAGGCTATGGCGATCAAATTAGTTTTCGTTGTAGTAGAATAATTACTGTATGTACTACAATACAAATGCATGAAAATTATCTTTATTATAAAGCCTAAGTTATATTTATAATATCCATTAGAGCTAAGTTTGTGGGTAAAACGCATATATCCTAATTAAAAGAGCGGAATTTGACTCCAAATGGCTGTAGCTGTAAAAATGTTTCTTATGACAATCCAACATTTAGCAGGATGACTTCCGGTAGAATTCCTTAAAGCTAACTTGCCCCCACTTCTTCAACAGATTAAATTGTTCTAGTCATCGATTATCCAGTTAAATATTTGAATTAAAATTTTTTCATACAAAATTTTAGGCTAAACTATTTGTCCGCTAGTGGCGGTATTTATGTCGGTCGACAAGCCTTTATTGACAAAACAATTTTACCGGTTGTTCTTTATGGATGTGAAACGTGGTCTCTTAACTTGCAGGACGAAAAAAAATTTAGGGTTTTCAAAAATAAGGTGCTTAGGAAGATATTTGGTCCAAAAAGGGATGAGACTACTGGGGAGTGGAGAAGGCTACATAATGATGAGTTTATACCCTGTACTCATCACAAGACATTGATAGGATAATTATATCTCACAGATTATAGTGGGTAGGATATGCAGCTTGAATGGGAGATTCTAGAACCTTGTTGTGGGTAGTGACTGGCAAACCCAATGGAAAGATCTAGACGCAGATGGGAGGATAACATTATAATGGACCTGAAAGAGATAGGGTGTAATGAGGTGGACTGGATAGAACTAGCATAAGATAGGGATAGGGTGTAATGAGGTGGACTAGATAGAACTAGCTCAAGATAAGGATAGGGTGTAATGAGGTGGACTGGATGGAATTAGCTCAATATATAGATAGGCGGTGTACTTTTGAAAGTACGGCAATTAACTTTTGAGTTCCTAATGCCATAGAGTAAGCAGCCCTTTAATAATAAATAACTATTACTTGTACAATATGTTTCTGGTTTTCTTATATATTTTTTAAGATTATGTTTAGTGCCATGGTTGTTATTGGCTTAAGTTTACCGCTTAGGGATAGTGGAGGTAGTTAAAAGAAATTGTGTCCATATCAAAGGGAAATAAAAATACACCTCCCAGCGCACTAGTCGATGATCAAACCTTGATCTCCCAATCACTGGCAATCCAGTTTATTGCGAGACTGACGCCTTAGATCAAGTGAACATTGATGCGAGAATTGGTATAAAAAGATTATATGAGGTAAACATCAAACATAATGTCGTTGACATAATAATTATTTATGTCATTACTGTTTACCCAATAGCGTGGAAAGTTAATTTTTCTAAGGGGTCCACTAGAAAATCTTACTATAACTTTAGCCAATAAAAGTTTGTATACGTATATATGAACCCTCTAGCGGGGGGATCCATCAAATTTAAGGGGGATCCGAAGCCCCCCCCCCCAACCCCGTCTTTCTACGCCCCTGTTTGTAATCTACCCTTGAGCGTGTTTTCTCCCGAAATAGAAGTATACATTATTATTTTTCATGTTTAATACACCCATATATTCATTTTAAACAAAATTTCTAAAGCCGTTTTCAAAAATGTTCTAAAAATAGTATTCAATACAAAATTAGTCCTTGTTTTAAGGACTAGAGTTAAAACTAAAAAAAAAACTGTTGAAGGTAATCCCATATAATACCTAAATATCACGTTTGAACTAGATCCATAAAATCATTATGGTTGTGGCATCAGGTCAAAGACAAGGCAACGTCAACACTGAGCCTTACGGAAATTTGGCTGCGCTCCTCGAACCAGGTTGAGTCTTTGGGCACTGGAGAGTGCTAGTTGCAGTTCTCGGTGATAACAGCACTTCCAAGTGAAACAACTCGCTTTTCAAATTGTTCGTTGTAAATAGGGAGGGGGGCAGTCCAAACACAATAGTTCAGCTACCAGCAATCCCCCCGATCCTCCAAATCACCCCTTTACCCCCTTTCAATGAACGTATCCGTTCATACAAGCAAATAGTCGATGGTATTTGAAGAGTGTTTACAAATTGACAATTTGCAGACATTCTCTTGAATAAAAAAAAAGGACCATTGTATTCTAAGCTTTCTTTAGAATGTGCAGTCTGAGTAGGCCCTTTTGGACTGTTGGTTTATGGGAAAGGGTGGGGCCACTACCTGAACCTAGCCTTGTGAAAGCCGGTTTATTGACACCAGATGGCAATTTTTATATTTTTTGCTTGTTATCCATGTTGTCACTCGGGACTGCACTGCTTTGTTTTGTAGCGTTAGCTACACAATCTGAGATAAACATGGTAAAAAAAGTATTTTTTAAATTCTATAGCAACAAAACCCACGTGTTTGTTCACAACGCTAAATTGTCCTTGAAATTATAATACTTTGAATAATGTCTTTAAAAGACCAGTTTTTTGTTATAGCCCTGAGTGAACGTTACACGAAGGGTATCACGTGATCTAGCCAGCTAATCATTATGGGAGTGATGTCTACAGGGCTATTTAGTAATTCATTTGTTTGTTTTATGACCAAGATATACTCTTTAGCTTAAATTCTGGTGATCCGACATTGAAACAAAATAATTAAATTAAAATAGGAAAGCTAAATTTATCAAAAAAGTTTGATAATAAATATTTATTATATGATTGAAAACTGTAGATATTCACAGATCATCACTTTACAAATAGTACAAATCACAGATCAAAACACATAGGTACTCAAGAATGCAGATGTTTGGCTCGAGTTGTTACGTTATGTCCATATTTTTGGGTTTGGAGGCACATTAAATGTCAATATTCATCATAATCTCGAGGTTGAATTTTTTTTTTCACGATTACATTATTTTCTCTTTATATGAAAAAATAAAAATAGAAAAGTTGAAAATAATAAACCGTTTTGTCAAAAAAAATTATATAATAAAAATGCTATACTCTAACCGAATATAATAATTATTATTACTACCCACGCCAGTGAGCATATGGTCATGATCATTAAGTCTGGTGGTGGGGACGTCGGGGTTTGAATCTTGGCCGAGTGTACTGAGGGTAATTTTTTCTAAATTATTTCCCACCCTCACCCCTACACAAATGCGGGTACATTTCCTCTACATACTATCTTTATCATGCTTACAACAATAACATAATTAGTTGACTACATATACGTAGAGCCAAATAGGTAGTGAAACACAGGGAAATAATAAAATAAGAACAAATATCACCCCTTTTGGTAAATAGTTAGGAATAATAGGGAATAGTTTCTGTTGGTGGTTCTTTTACTAACTGTGTGTCAAACGTATAACTATGTTTTTTTAACATTCAACATATTTTCATGTTCATACATAGGCTACATAGTTATCTAATCCCCCTGTTCCCTTACAGGGTAGGCAAGAAAACAAAAAACAACTCCGTACTTAATCCATCGTCACTAACTTTCTCTACACTTCCCTTTCCTTACCTACTCTCTTCACTTCAACAACATCCACACACCGAGTCATACATACTCATTTATGTAACTAACACTAATATTATTTTAACAACAGGACTAACTTATTATTCTACCACTGGTTCTCTTCTTTTAGCACAATCTTTCACAACATTGCGTTAACTAGTAATGTTGTGTGTGATAAACTTTTCAAATTTACAAAATAGTCCTTTAAGTAAGTAGGTGTGCTGAAAGGATGGGAGGTGGAAGGGTAATAAACCTACCCTACATAAGCAACAAACCCCATATATTTTATTTAGCTACTTTTTCCTCTTGTTAATTCCTTAATTGAGACCTTACAGGTGATATAAAAAATGTTTGCCCGCTTTTCTTGGACCCCAATTCACTCGGCTCATTCAAAGAAAAGTCCTTTGTTTTTCAATACCATATTTAATGTAGGGAAAAAAACGTATTTGAAATGTTGACAGAGCTAATTCTACAATCAAGGTGCATCTTTAAGGTGAATATTAAAATATTAATCAACTAGTATTTAGTTGATGACATAATTATACAATTGAAACTGTAGTAAAAGTAAAAAACTATAACATTAAGTTTTTATCCAATATACATATATAGAGACCAGTTGCGGATTAAAAATTTGTGCGCCCCTAGGATCAATTATAATATGCGCCCCCCAACCACAATCTTTTTTTTTTCAATGGCTTTACAAAGTTTTGGTGGAAAGGGGGGTTGGGGTTTCGGGGGGTTGGGGGTGAAGGCGGAAGTCAGTATTCCAGAAAAGATTTCTACGAAAGCTAATCAGGCATGTAAAGTACATGCCCTACAGTAACTTGAGTTAACATTATGAAGAAGGGGAGACTGACGTCAGTTACAAAGCGATTGCAAAGTACAGTTATTTAAAAAAAAAAATTGTAGTTCTGACTTTAGCTTGACCTATTTCTATAATGTTAGCCAATAATTTTTAAACGTAATTATTAAAAACAAAATATTATAATAAAAATAATGTTATCAAAAATGTGCAGCCCCTTACACTACCACCGTGCCTAGTGGGCCTATAGTGTAAATCAGCTTCTGATGGAGACCCTCCAGAACCTCACTTTTCTGCACCATTGGGCGTGCCTAATTATGTAAGTCTTAAGATTTTAAGGAACTTTCCTATCAATGTAATTTAGCGAATACACTAGTTTTATAATCACAATCCACCACTGGAAAAACCTAGTTTAGCTTTTTTATACTCGCTCACTATAAAATGGTTCATTTTATCAAGTTTGAATCATAAAGCCAAGTAAACATATATATTTTTTTAATATCGTTCCTGTTTATTGTACAAAACTTGCTAGTTTTAATAAAAGGTTGATTGGATTGAAGAGGTGGGGCTCATGTTATATTTAAATTTATATTAGCTTTTTTTAGAAATTTCTCTCAATGTTTCAATGAAATTGAACTTCTATTTTTATTGCTTGCAACGATACCATCACGAAACACGTGGGAAAACACTGATGGATATATTATATCTGGAAACTGTCTTAATTCAAGTATATTTATGATTGATCATTTCGGCGATTAGATATTTCAAAATAAATTACGTTTCATAATCAGACCTTATTCATAAAAATAGTTTTCATCAGAAAACTCGTCAGAAAACTAAAATCTTTATATAACGCACACTTTCTTCTTCGACTGTCTTGATATTTATAATTGGCTAGAAGCTACATACTTAGTTGCTTAACTTGGTAAGTAAATGAGTTCAACAATAATATTAACTTAGGACTATAGGCCTATTCAATATAATAACGTGATCAAATTACTCAAAACAAATAGGCAAATCGAGGTTGCTTATATGCACATACATTAACTTCATAATTCACAAAATATCAAAGAAACATTCAGGCATATTATTTTGTTACCACTAGAGACGATTACCTTTAAATATTTTAGAATATTTGTCCTCTAAAAGCTCAGCTTTATTCTAAGATACAAATTCAAACTAGTAAAATAAAACTTGTAGATATTTGAAGTAATGAGACCATACTTGTTTTTAGGAATCTTTCAACCTTAAAAACAATAAAATAATGAAAGTTGTTTTTAGCACCGCGTCTTCTTACCGTTCAGGCTTTGCGCCTATGTACTAACTACGTTAATGTGTTAGGCACAAAGAAGGTTGAATTTAAAGGAAGTGTACACTGTAGCCGCATTTTCGTGAAGGTTTAGTTGAAAACCATTTAGGACAAAACCTCAGTGCACGCGACCGGGATTCGAACCCTGATCTACCTGTCATCTAAAGGCCAGTATATTGTGATAGAGACGCCTTAGACCATGAAGCTACCTAAGCGGTTAATAATAATAATAATAATAATAATAATAATAATAATAATAATAATAATAATAATAATAATAATAATAATAATGAAAGTTCAAGCATTTATTTGTAATTATATTCACAAATAATAATATTAACACGAGTGCCGGTACTATTTTATTAATCAGTCTTTTTTAAACATCATGTAACCAATTCGAAAATAAATAATATGCCAAATGTTATTTAAAAGTTAACGTGTTGAGCTATAGAGTATTAAGATAGAGTTTGTTGAATTTTGTAAGCCTTGTATAATTTATAACATTAAATAATTAACTATTAAAATCCTAAAATTGTAAGTAAGTTTCATAACTACCAAAATCAGTTGTAGGAGGGGTTTTCCCCCCCAGACTTTGAGCACTTTAAAAGTACGATATTTTATGATTGTGCAAGTGGAGGAGCAGTCAGAGTTGGTAATACAATAATATTTCATTATAAGTTTACCAAATACAAGCCAACTCACCCTAATTCAATCTAATTTCCTACACATCTTCTAAATTAAGGCTATGTTTAAATTATTATTATTATTATTATTATTATTATTATTATTATCCAGTCTTACTACCCGTTCGGGTTACACGCACTTCTAATGTGTAATGGCAGGGTGATTGTGAGATGAAATGAAGTACATACAGTTTAACGTGGGATCCGAGCCACGGTGGAGGCCTGGCATTACACACATGCACATGTTTAAAGTTATTAAAATAGGATTGGTCGTTTTAAGCACTAAAATGTATTTCAAAAAGTGAAAAGAGGATTTCCTTGAAGAGTCACTTATATAATAATTACATTTGTAGAACTTCCTTTCAGGACATTTATTCTTAAAATTCAGTACTTCACATAAACATGTATAAATGTACACTAAAATTGGTAATCAGCTTTTTTGGTTTAGTAACTGCACTTATATAAATGGAGATGTGAATTCGTCTATTAAATTTTAAATGCATGGGATATAAAAGTTTATTTTGTTTGTAGCCATCCATTCTGTAGTGAAATGGGGAGACTGTTAATATTGTTGTTCGCCTGTCTTGCACCAGTGGTGCTGTCAAATGGACAGATTGTGAGACAATTGTTGGACTCTTTATCCACTGAAGGTGAGGACTATTATGTTACTATTATCAGACACATCTATGTATGTCATTGATCTCTATAATATGACTGGATGGACATTTGTGGCTGAAATTTCCGAGCTGTCATTTACATACCATTGTGTAAGAGAGAAGGAAACCTTCAGGGATCTTCTTCTCTCTTACACACATACAAGGCAATGTGACATTTTGACATCGTTCACTAATTTGATTGAATAGTTTAGAGACAACAATATGTAATTATTTAAATGAAATATATATGTTAGTAAAAGGTTTGAAGAGCATAAATAAGTTTGTATAGTAGTATTTAGGTGGACCGTCTAGAAGGGAATTCCTATTTCCATTCTAAATTGCCGTTCATCCTACCAAAATACTAATATACCGTATAATAGGATTCTGGTATGAAATAAAGCCTTCCAGATCGGGATTTTTGCCCAAATCAGGATATAGTAGATACCGTACTTCCTATAAGCCTATAACCTAAGTGATCGTTTTAACTTAAGACAATAACACAAAATTTGTTATTCAAACAAATGTAATCAAGTTTTAAGATACCTTATTTCATTATATTTATCTAATTTTCAATTTAATATGGTTTCTGAAACCAATATATAAGCCAATAGCCAACTTTAAATATATTTTAGTCTTGGCAGAATATAAACAACGTGGATGAAAACTACATATTTAAATATATTAAAGATTGTATTCGTATTTGCACAGTATTACCTGTAAAACTGTACATCCTTTAATGTAAGTGTTTCTTCAGCCAAGTGTGGTATTGTGATCATTGAGGGATAAATGTTTTATAATTACAATCCATAATACTTCACTATTTTCAAACAATAACACTTTTGTTCATCATATACATGTTTTCACACAAGAACATTGAAAGAAACCGTTAAATCTATCCTCTCAAAATAAAGTAGACCACAAACTTGATCGTCACGCTTTGATCCTTTGTATGAGGTGTGTTGTCCTTCCAGTATAGTATAGATATCAATGATTAGGTTAAAAGGAAAAAATATGATTGATGTTTATTTACGTACTACCTACATTAAAAAAATTAAGGTGCTATAATATTTTGAAATATTTTATAAATTAAAATCAACTTACAGTAAAGTGGCGAAAACTCTTTAAACATAACTTAAAGTTTATTAAACCCATTATTACTGTAAAAACTGTTATTATTTCAGAAAAAGCCTATTTTATCAGGTATAACCTGGCTAAAGCCCTTGAATCAACTAAAGCTAGGAGTTCTTCTCTGGATGCAGTGCTACCGGATATTCCGGATGATGTGAGAAAAACGATTCAGGTAAATAAGTCATAGTTTCTCCTGGATGAAAACATAATTTATGGAGGGGATAAGTTAGACTTCAGCAAGCTATTTTTCGATAGTTGGCTATTTTGAAAAAATACAAATTAATAATACATATTTAAATCTTTCTACAAAAAAATTAATAAATTGTAACATAAAATATATCAAAACAACACAACTAATATATTTTAGTATCATTGAGGGATAAATGTTTTATAATTACAATCCATTATACTAACGTTTAGACATATAACTTGAAAAGTATTCATAGCTGTTTGATTATCGTATTTCAATTTATTACTAAGCATATCTATGTGCTTAGGCAAAGGAAGAAATATGATTAATTTTTATTAACATGAATTAAAAATAAAGGTGTTGTAATATTTTGAAATATTTTAAAACTGTAAATAAACTTAAAGGAAAGTGACGAATATTTTTTAAACTCAGCTTCAAGTTTATTAAACCCATTATTAGTGTCCAAGCTTGTATTATTTTTTGTAGCTCTGTGAATATACCGACGCTTCTTATTATGAGGAATCTGTCCGAAATTGTTGTGCTATAAAAATCACAAAAGTTGTAGATCTCCTATACAAAAATTTTCTGGTTAAATTTCTGAGTTACTTTAACTATTATTAATGGAAATTTGTTTTGATTGTTTTTGTTCAATTAAAGTCTATTAATTAAAAAAAAAGCCCAATTCTAACATTACTGGTCATGTTTAAGTATTCTGACTTCTTGGTGCCTAATTGAATAAAGTTTAGTTCATGTTTGAAATATTTTGCGTTAGGTTGAGTGTGGTTGCGATAAACGCGCTAAACGTTTAGTTTGTTTTGGATTCAGTTATTCACCATTTTAATTTTAATTTTGCTATGCAGTTCTAAAACAAGGTACTTAAGTAAATATTTGGTCCAAAAAGGGATGATGCTACTTGGACGTGGAAGAGGTTACATAAAGATAAGTTACATAATCTGTACTCCTCACACGATATTGTTAGAATAATCAAGTCTCGTAGATTACGGTTGTTTGGACATGCAGTGCATAGGGAGAATCTAGATCAATGTTCAGAGGATTTAGTGGCAAATGGGAAGAGAACTTTGGGAAGACCTAGACGCAGATGGAAGGATAATAGAATGAAAGCCTGAAAGTTATAGGGTTAATTAGGGGGCTGGATATATTTAGCTCAAGTTAGGGATGGGTGGCTTGCTTTTGTAAGTGTGGCAATGCATTTTCGAGTTTGTATGCCAAAAATTAAGAAAGTAAGACGTTAAGTCCCACTACCCGTTCAGGCTATACTAATTTTCACATTATTTGAAACTAATATCCTTAGGTGGCAGTTTAGGGAACGCGAGTTAAGGACACTATGTTTGCAGTTTTTATAGCAAAACTTATTTTAGCCAAAATAAATAAAATATTGCTCCAGTAGAAATATAGAGTTTAAGTTTCTTCTTATGATTATATCTGTCATGAGCATAGCTGTATTAGTTAAGAAACCTTTTTAATGAAGAGCAAAAAATGTAAATAAATTCCAGGACATCCTTGACAAATATTAAAGAACTGTTAAGATCATCACTTGAAGAAAATTAAACTATATTTTGCTACTGGATAATTATTTGACCTATTTTGATATAAAAACCTCATAAGTACTGGTTCCAACCCTTCGTGTTCAAAAATATATATTTATAGACGGATCTTGAAAAAAGATGAGGTTTCTACGCCATCTATCAATTGAATATACAACTATTATTCTTAGAGCGGTGGGATTTGGAAATAAATTGAATAGAGTCCTCCTAGCTCTTAGAGATGATCAATGATGAATCTTAATACTGAATGAAATTCTTTGGGTTTTTTATAAGCACTTTATATTTTTTTGTTAACTTCTGAAATCTGGAAAATATATAAATCAATAAACATTAATATTTTACTTTGAATGTATAGAAGTAGGTATATATTATATTTTCTACTTCATTGAACGTGCTCAACGTATGCGCAAATTATTGATCTTTCAGTAAGAGTGAAGATGTGTCATTGATATTTTCAACTTTGTTTTTGCTCTGTAAATAATGGGTGTGTGAAAGGTGCTGGGTTGGGCCGTGGTTCTTGTCTATACCCTTAAAACGATCATGAGAATGGTTTTGTCGCAACGGCAACGTGAGGAGCTGAACAAAGCCATCGCAGACTACTTGAGTAGCAATGGATACAAAGACGCGTTGGAGGTATTTAAGAAAGAAGCTGATATGCCCGGGGATGTGGAAATCAAGTACAGTGGACTTCTTGAGAAGAAATGGACATCTGTCATTAGATTACAGAAGAAAGTGATGGAGTTAGAATCGAAAGTGTCTGTGGCAGAGAAAGAGTTTATTGAAGGAGCTCCTACACGAAATAAGCGAACTCCGTCAGAATGGATTCCAAGGCCTCCAGAGAAATTTTGCTTGTTGGGTCACCGTGCTCCCATAACAAGGGTGGTATTTCATCCTGTATTCAGTTTAATGGTCTCGTCAAGTGAAGATGCATCCATCAGGGTATGGGACTTTGAAACAGGAGAGTATGAAAAGTCCCTGAAAGGGCATACAGATGCAGTTCAAGACATATCATTTGACCATACTGGAAAGATGCTTGCATCGTGTAGTGCAGACCTCACAATCAAGCTTTGGGATTTCCAGACATATGAATGTATCAAGACACTTCATGGCCATGACCACAATGTGTCGAGTGTGTCATTCATGCCAGGGGGAGATTATCTGGTGTCTTCATCAAGGGATAAAACCATTAAAATGTGGGAAGTGGCTACAGGATACTGTGTGAAGACCTTTTTAGGCCATCGAGACTGGGTACGCATGGTTAGAGTCTACCACGATGGGACACTCATCGCATCTTGCTCCAATGATCAGACTGTACGTTTGTGGTACACAAACAACAAGGAATGTAAATTAGAGTTACGTGATCATGACAACGTGGTGGAATGCATCGCATGGGCACCAGACGCTGCCAAATCTGCCATTAATGAAGCAGATAACAAGAAGGGGTCCAACGCCGGTCCATTCTTGGCATCGGGCTCTCGTGACAAGACCATCAAGGTGTGGGATGCAGGAACAGGGCTATGTTTGTTTACATTGGTTGGCCATGACAACTGGGTACGTGGCATAGTATTTCACCCAGGTGGCAAGTTTATGATCAGCGCAAGTGATGACAAGACTGTGCGTGTTTGGGACATGAAAAACATGCGCTGCCTCAAGACTTTGGAAGCTCATCAGCACTTTTGTACTGCAGTCGACTTCCACAAAACAAACCCATATGTTGTGTCTGGTAGTGTGGATCAAACCGTAAAAGTTTGGGAGTGCCGTTAAACAGCTTTTGAAAGTTTGTTGCTTTGATTACACACAGACAGCAGCAAATACAAATATAATCTGTACTCACACAAATGTAGTGTTGCACTGTTGATACATTTATTCAGTGGAGATTAAGACCCACCTTCATGCCATTTCACTTTCAAAGTTAATCTACAGTCAAATAAGTATTTTAGAAGATAGGACGCTAAGGGTAGTAAGATAAGTCCATAACATTTAAGGGAGAAAAATTACTTTACGTTGCATGCAATGTTTTAATGTTGAGGAAAAAAAATGAAAACAGTTGGGCTTTAATGACAAAACATTTCAAATCTAAATTAAATTCATAACTTTAAAGTAGGTAGAGCTGTGTGTCCATATTTAGTAACACTATTTTACTATCACTAACACTATTTTACTAATGTATGCATATGTAGCAAAGAGCCACAAACCTATGTTTGCTAAAATGCACAAAAAGTAGTTTTGAAGTTTGTTACCAATAGTTAAAAAATATTAACTACCTACAGGTTTTGATGTACAATAAATCCTGGTGTAAACAGCCGTCCAAATGTTGTTTGATATTCCATTTCTTCATTCAAATCATAAGTTTATTAGATAAATGTACTGTACTCGACACACATTTATAAATCTGCCTATGGCTAAATTAGTATAAGCCAATTGTAAATTACCAAGCACAATGTTTATAGTATTTGAACATATTACAAACGTCTTTAATCAAGTTTAGGCATCTTAGCTATGCTGAACTATTTTTTAATCTCCAAAGATATGATGTTCTGATAGTTAAAAGTATAAATTAGCAATAGGCCTAATTTAAAGTTCAATAAAATAAAAATAATTAAATACTTTACATAATATTGGTAGTCTATTGAAAGTAGACCCAAGCTATGTAAGTAACTCAATGTTTAAACAGTTTCACTTAAGATTTGTCTCAATCGCCCTTAGAGATCATCCATAAACCATGTTTCACTTTTTTGATTTTTTTTTTCATCCTCCCTCCTCCCCCAAGTAGCCTAACCCCTTCCCCCTCCAAGTTGTGTTATGTAACTTTTCACATCAAGAGTGAATGTAATTATTTCATTGGGGAGCTTTAGTGACCACTAAAAGAGGAACACAAATTTAATACTACTCGAAACCAATTTTAAATCCTGAATATAAGAGATTTAAAATAACTTTGTAACAATAATTTACTTATACCAACTTTGGTGGCCGTGCGGTCTAATGCACTACTCTCGCAGTAGACTAACTACTGATGACTGGGAGATAGAGGTATGAATCTCAGCCGGATGTACCGAAGGGGGTTTCACCACGCGGGTAGTAAGACGTGGTGCTAAATAATACTTGAAAAAAACTTATGCGACCTTGGCAGCCAAGTTTAGACTGAAAATTATCTAATTTGTTGAGTATACTTTTCACCTTATCCAACATTCTTTATTTTCGACCAAAATAATGGCGCAACAATTATTTAATGTTGTTCAAGGCTCTTTATAATTTTAGGCATTTATTTTTATAAAATTTTACATTGCAAGGTTCTACCTTTAAAATTTCCCTTTTTATGAATTTTTTTTAAGGTACTTTCATTTGTTAAATAAACTATTATTACTTATTACTAAATGGACTTTAAAGATACACCAATCCAAGAGCCCAAATAGTATATAATTTTTTCGTTCTTATTTTAGGGAGTCCTCTCTCTTTTTGTGACTTTTCCATTTTTATTATCGACTTATAATTTTTTCACTATGGTAGCATAGGTGTACTGAATATGTTAAATATGAATATCGGGTATGGTATATCAACGATATTACTCTCGAGTTTCATAATTCTGCCTTGTTAGTAGAATTGAACATTATGTTTCAACTCACAATAGATGGGGACGAGGACATCTGGGCTCTAATTCCAGTTGGGTGCATACTCTTCAGTTGTTTTTACCTAAATAGTTTCCTGCTCTCCCTCTACACAAATGTGGGTACACCTCTATATAAAAATATCCTCATCACATTAGCATAATTTGTACCTGAACTGGTCAAGACGCGATGCTAAAAAAAAGTTACTTTAACCCTGTCCTTACATGCTTCTGCCTACACAGGAGTTGGACGCACTGGTGCCTGCCGACTTTCCGTACACCCTGTATAACTACACAACAAGTGAATTCAGTCTAACCATTACTGATGTACGCTCTCTTGTAATTGTGGGGATTTGTTGTACTCGGGATAACAGTAAGTGCTACAAGCCTGGTGACATCAGTTACAACTGCTGCTACTAGAACATCATGACAACGTTTCATCGAGATTTACAAGCCAACTTGACCATGCATGAAATAATATTTTAAATAAGTATTATAACATTGCTCTAAAATAACCAACATAGACAATAAAATATGCACTACCTAACTTATATTTAGTTTCCAGATATTTGTCGAAAGGAAGGCCACCAACATACAACCCTTGCTGTATAAATACATAGAAGTAATTCTACCAGGGCTATTCCAAAATCAACCTCAGATTGACTGGTAAAAAAAAAAGTCAAAAAATAGAGAAAAAAGCATCTTGTTACACAAAACTTATTGCTTTTCCACATAGTTTTTGTTAAATTCATGCACTTGTCATACCATGGCACCAGATTTTGCAATTCCTTGTCAAGGAACAACCCCGTAAGGAGACCCAGCCATTCTTTGACTTCATCCATAAGCTCCTTGTTGGTTTCAAAGCACCGGTTAGCCAGCCAGAAAGAATCGCTTGGATCCAAGTTGAGGCTGTAAGGGGGGTGGTTGAAAATATCCCGGTGTAACTGCTAGACTAAACCCTTTGTGCGAGCCGCTCTTTGCCATGCAGGAGAACGCCGCCCTTGGTGAGAACTTGTGCCTTTCGTTTTGGACAGATTTCCAAAGCTTCTTCAGCATTTTACAATAAACCTGTGACGTTATTTATAAGTTCTAAAGAAGCTTCTGAGGTCAATCCAAAATAAAATGAGCAGAATGCTCACCAAGGGCATTGTTATCCTGCACGACAACACATAGCCCCACACTGCTGCTAGCACAAAGGCTTTATTCGAGCAATCCAACTGTTAAATTTTTGACTACTACCCATCTACCACCTTACAGCCTGGACTTGGGGCCAAGTGATTACCATCTCTTAAGAAAGATAAAGGTCTGGCTGGCTACCCAGTGCTTTGAAACCAATGAGCTTATGGATAGAGTCAACAAAAGGCTGGGTACCCCAGCGGGGGCTGTCCCTTGACAAGGTCTGCAAAAGCTGGCGCCAGAGTACAAGTGCCTGAATTTGGGTTGTGACTATGTGTAAAAGTAATGCTGCTATGTAATAAGATTTTTTTCTCTTTTGTTGATTCTTTTTACTTGCCAGTCAGAGGTTGATTTTGGAATAGCCCGCATATGTTTAAAATCCGTGTGGAAACAATGGTAACTAATGTAATTTAAGCGATAGGTAAGGAAGCCAACCCAAAAGGGGTGTTATGTTAGATGTTGATAGAAAACAAACTTATCTCTTCATTTCTACATACACTTTCATGTGATTTTTAAATTTTAAAATATAATCCTTTCTCATATTAAGAAAGATAATATTAAAAAATTAATAATCTGAAATTGTATTGTAAATATGATAGTGATCAGACGACTGAAGTGTGAAGAAAGAAGTTTTATTTATTTTCTATCAACACCTAACTTAATTATCCTTTTAGGTTGACTTTCTTCGCTGACACATTACATTATTTTTAATTGTTTCCACACTTTTTTTCACACATTTAAAAGTAATTCTAATAACTTTTTAAACTGCCAGAAAAAGTATTATCAAAAGAAGGTTGACCAATTGATTATTACTATCATTGTTATTCTCTAGATTAATGGTTTTTGTATGTATACTAATGTAGGGCCTACCTTATAAATGCATTATCCTCCTCCCAAATATATTTTTCACCCTAAATTGTTTACTGGTATTAAAAACTCAAACCTGCAAAGAGTTAGCCAATCTGTAGAATTTTTAAGTTTATGTTTTATTACTTTTTATATTGTATTTATTTCCATCTATATCTTTCTACTACAACTATATAGATACAAAATAAAAATGTACTTCCGTAACTTATTTTTATTTCAACAAATTTTTTAACATGTAAAAGCTTAAGTTGTTAATTGGAACCATTATTACAAGCCGTCGACATTCATATCAGACACCTTAACTCTGTTGGTCGTGTATATATCTACTGATCTAAGGATCCCGGGGTTCGATTCCCAGCAAAGCCGAAAAATTTAAAGTTGGTGAAATGTGGGTTTACCCTTTCACAGTGATGAATTAATGGCCAGGAACTGGATGTTGTGTCTGTCCTAGAATTAAGTTATATTTTAAGGCATATGAAGCCATGACAGGCCTAGCAAGCTGGTAGTGGAAATGTCAGTAATACATATAAAAGTTGACATTCATATTTGAGGACCACAATTTTTATTCAAATGCGGTTCCTGGTATTCATGACTCTTTTAGGTCTGGAGAACGTTTCAAAGAGATGCATAAAAATGTGAAATAAAACTTCAACAAGATAATGCTTCAATGGCTTTACTAATTTTCTAAGAAGGTAACATGTTCATCTATATCTAAGTACAGACCAAAACATCACAAAAAAATAATCCAATGAGAATCATGAACAAGACAGTAACTAACATCACACAATTATTAATAAATAACAAAATGAGTTTTAAAAAAAATGTGATCGCAAAATCAGAAACACAAATTATTTTAACCGGCATATTGTTCTAAAATGTGACTAAACATCATCCTTCCATTTCACAAAGTAATATCAGAAGTAAAAGTGGACCATACCTAGTAACAAAAAAAAAAGTAAAACAATAAATGAAAAACCAAATATTTAGCATAATTGAGAGGATTGGGGCAAAAAAATGTATAACCATCATTCTTGTAGATTTAGATGAAATATATTTACCATTTAACCCATTACCTAATGCAGGCATTAAACGTCTTTGTTTGGCCAAACGGGCGGGCCCAAATTGACATTTCAGTGCAATAATTGACTGTAATGCCATCTATCAATGAACCACTGTACTTTTAGTCAGTCTAAATACTTTATATTGAAGTTGATAGATGGAGCTATCACTTCAATGCTATAATATTACCATGAATAAAGCAATAAATGAGAAAATAAGTGAGAAGCAAAAATATGTTTAAGATAAGAGTATACGAGTAGAAAAATGGCTGCCAGTCCCTTGTAGATCACTGTGCTAAACACATGCCAGGGAATGGGTTAAACTCCTATGTAATCCTGAAATCTAGTTCTAAAAAATTAATAGCATATGTGTCAATAATCATGTTAGCTAAATTTTTATTTATTTGAGGTATTTAATGTGCACTTTTATAGAGCCGACTGATTATATCAGCACACAGAAATTTCTTTGAACGAGAGAGAAAGAGCCTACCAATTTTGCCGGTAAAGGTATTTTCACGTACAATCCAAGTTTCTTTTACATGCTACAATCGACAGACTGACAGCTTTACTTTCCCTCTGAAGAAAGTTATAGTACAGATTTTACAGCTCAAGAAAAATTTGAACCCACGAACATTGGGTCCTGAGGGGGGCACTTTACTCCAAGACCACCAAGATTGACTAGGATATTAGCCATCCTTAAGGTCTTGACTGACTATAAAAACAACGCTTTAAGTTCAACAGGTAAGCTACCAGAAATCATTGCTAACACATTTCTTCATAAAATGACGGTTATTATGTTTTTGCACCGACCACCTTAATTACTGTTGCATTAAAGAGGCATAAGTTAAAGAGTTTTTGTTGTGAAGCAAAAATACAAAAGGTACAATATATTTCAAGAGTATTTGGAATAGAGCCCTAAGTTAAATCATGGTTTAGATTAGGAGGGATAGCCAGCACACTTATCTGAGTATTACTGGGAATAGAAATTGTTTTGAAAAAAACAAACAATTTTTTAAAGACAGACTTTCACTGTCAAAGACAGTTTCTTCGCGTTAAGAGAGTCGACTGGTGCTCTTGTTTGAACTGCAAAAGCATTACTCTCTTTCTCTCTCAAACCTGAAGAAACTGTCTGTGACAGTGAAATCTTGTCTTTAAAAATATATATAAACATTTTTTAGTGTTTTATCCAAACAATTTCTATTCCAGTATTCCTTCTAATTTAAACCAATTTTTTACAAGAGTAATGATGCATTTCATTTTTTTCCCTCCCCACTTCAGTAGCAACAATTTTACCACAGCACGCTATAGCAGGAAATGTAACAGCAAAGGAAAAATGTAATGCATACTTGGTTGAGATGGGATCAGTTAAGGAACTATTGTGATTTGAATAGTAGTGAGAAAAATAGTAAGATACTGTATTGGAAGAAAGTATCCTAAGTTGGATGGGAACAAATAAAATGAGCACAATGTGACTTACATAATCTGAGAGGTACTGTTCACACTGCTCTTACATGACGGACCCTTAACCTTAGCAATCCAATGTATTTTTTACCAGGTTTCACGAGAGAGTAGGAGTTGGGTACTCTTTGAGCCCACCTTTTATTATTTTAAATATTCATTTATTTAAGTATAATTATGATTCAACTCTAATTTAACATTTTTGATTAATAATTACCACATAAAAATAAATAAACTTCTTGCTAATTAGATTGTGAATCACTAATTGGTTTATCTATGCACACCAGTTTTATTTATCAATTTGTATAGGCTAAAAATATGTGTTTATTGATTCATAATATTCAGTGCTGCCACTCTTAAATGCAAACGTTGTTGCCAGAAATGACATGAAAAAAGTACTTGCCACCCTAAGGAGTAAGTTCCATTAACACTACCGAAAAATAACTAACTATTTACAAACACAGTAGAGTCTCGGAAACTCGACACGCGCACGTGCACACAGTTGTTGGTGCCAGTCATCACAATCCAAGGTCATTCAACTGTATAACCTCTCAGTTTGTTTGTGTAAAGTGGAACAGTCATGCTGTGGTGTTTTTACAAGTGCTGTGTTTGTTAGTTTTCAAATTCAGTAACGTGTTATTCGAATCAATACAATATTATATGTACAGTACTGTACTGCATTTCTGTGTATTACATGTGTGTAAATACACCATTATATTAAGAGATAATATATTGTACTGCACATATATTACTGTTATTGCACTGTATAATACTACAGTATTGTACAACTGCACTGTATTCATCCTTGTATAGTAAACATACATCTTATGTAAGTTTATGAGTAAAACTCGACATTTCAATAACTCGACACCATCTCAATCCACATTAGGTCGAGTTTCTGAGACTCTGCTGTATTATAAAATATTAAGTGTGGACTCAACAACTCTTTCCTACCCCCACCCTGGTCAGTTTTTTTTAGAGTTAATCATTTCCTCTTTGTTCTCTGGTAGCAGTGAAAAGTATGAGCTCAGTTCCTCATTCCGTTGTGAAAGCCATTTTGTGTTTTGTTTTTATCACTCTTGTACATTCTTATATTTAGACAAGCAACAACTTTTAAAGTACTGTTATAATGGATTGTGTTCAAAACATGATTATGGTAATGTAACATTAATAAACATTTAGTAAAATGTGTGTGAATATATATATATATATCCTTATTTTAAATATGTCAACATATAGCAGCTCTTAATAGCCACATACATTAAATTAGATACAACATACAAAATATTTTAATTACATTGATGAAAATATATGTCTAGCTTCATAACCTATTGTTGGCTCTAGTGAAGTCTTCTAACATGAAACATACACATTAAGATAAAAACAATAGCAGTTGTCTAGATTACATTAAATAATTGATTGGTTATGGTGCTTGTTTTGTAGGAACCAGTGTTTCACCATATCTAATACAACACTTTCACAATCAACTGGGATTTTCAACTAAGCAGTCTTCCATTTTGTTTAATAAAAAGAAAAAAAGAGATCTTGTGAATCATGTGCTATTGAATTAGTTTGAAGTCGCCTTATATTTGGTGTTAAGACGATTTAATAATTTCATTAAGTAGACATTCTGTGAACAACTTTTCAAATTGTTTCCCTTAAAACAGACTATTGAGAATAATATACATGGTTTCAATGATTTAACCACTCTTCCTATTAGTTCAAGAAGGGCGATATCGTCTTTGCCTTCAAAATAAAGTAAGGTAGTCAATTTTAATACTATCTGTCATAATTGAAACATCGTAAAATAGCTTATGTTTTATTTACTATATACATACATATTTTAATAGAAGGGGGAAAATGACTAGAATGAGATATTTAAGTACATATTAGTAATGTAGTTACTTTATTTTAAGTCAAACACTTCATAGTTGATGAACAAATTTAACTAGGTTTTCAAATGTGTTTCATTCTACTCAAGGATTAACTATAGGTTAAGCCATATGTATTTTATAGATACATTAATTAGGTTAAAAGGCGTATAACCCGAACGGTCAGTAGACAGTGGTAAAACATAAAAAAATCAAGTTTAATATATTCAGGATAGATCAAGGTATTATCAAATTAAATTTATAAAATACAAATAAATGTTAAGTATGGATGTTTGAAAAAAAATTTTTTTTTGAAACATGATTAAGAAAAATATTGAGTTTATTTATTACCATTAAGTACTAATCTGTTAATTAAAAAATAATGTAGAAAAAACTGATCATAGGGAACCCTGTTACCGTGATAATACATCTTTGTTAACTAAGAATACAATCTTAAGATGGACGGAAATGAACAATTTGGTGTAGTAGCCGTACATAATATATTCAGAGACGGGCAGTAGCCAAAATACACATTTTTGATAATTTTTGTGTTTTGTATCAAAAAATAATTTCTTTTAGGTATTGATAAAGCTTATTAAATGTATTTTGTATTTTCCAAAATATATTTATACCATCAAATTACATAAATTTTTAACAAGAACAGATAACCAAATCAAAGGGGAAGAAATACTTGATTTTATTCCTCAAAACAACTAGAACACACCCTTTTCTAATATAATAGTAGTGTCTTCTTTTGACACAATTTGATACTCATTTTTGTCAATAAAATAACAAATGTCTGAAATTAATAAGGCAAGTAAAGCTTTGTCATTTTAGATAGGAACTATTTCTAAGTAATAGAGAACAAAAAGTTTAAAGTGACTGTGCTAATTGGGTCTTAAAATAACCATAACAAATTAAAAGTTGCACTTAAAGGTAAGTTGGACATGCACTGCAATACATTGTTTTTAATATGTTTGATTAATTTAAAGGGATATGGAACATTGATCAAAATGAGGAAAAAAAGTTATCTCAAGTTTAAAATTGGTCAATATGAAACAAGCCACAAATAATTTTACTTGTTAATATTATGTTTTACTATTTAATTTTCATTTTTAAGAGAGTATCCTTATGAAATGACTGTTTTTGAAGAATAAATGTAAAATGGACAGTAAATTAAATAATACTAAAACATAAATCTGATCATTTTCATTAAATGTGAAGTATGAATCAATTAATTTTTCTAGAATTGTTTAGCAATAAGTCCATGCCCGCTTCAGTAGCCAAATGGTCTAAGGCGTCACTCTCGTGTTAAGACTGGTCTGCTGACGACGGGGAGATCGGAGTTCGAATCCCTGTCAGGTCTACTGAGGGTGGTTTTTCCTAAATGGTTTCTCACTCTCCTTCCACACAAATGCGGGTAGATTACTTCTAAAATGCTTTCTTCCTTCCTTCCTCATTCCTACCCCATTAGAGTAATATTATCATATATATGTATAATCTGAACAGGTAGTGAGATGTGGTGATAAAAAAAATTGTTTTGAAATCACATCTAAATTTATATACTTTTAGCGTAATGTAGGCAACATTTTAAACTATAAAAAATTATAAGACACTAGCAAATATCACCAAAATTAACTTTTACCTTTCAAAGATTGTACCTGTTAATTACATGTATTGGCAGTATTTGAATGTGACATTTACAACATGGTATAAATATTTGTGTATATAAAATATTTATAAATAAACAAGTGCTGTAATAAATACATAAAAATAAGAGAAACATAGTGAGTAAATATTTGCAATATATAGAACAAGACATCCATAAAGGCTACATAGTAAACATATGACAAGAATAGTAATAGTTGTACAATTACCTTTACATTTATTTTACACAGATTGATTTTGTAAGTTGTTTCATATCTGAACAAATGGATAAATTGCACCTTAAACAGTAGTATAATGCTTGCCTAAAATAAAATAAGTCCAGGTTAGAACCTAATGTTTGAATTTAAACTTTCAAGTCACAAGCAAAGAATTTATTTTGTTCAAAATAAATGTGCCCAAAAAAATATGCATGACTTTCTAAGCCTTAAAAATATATGGTCAAGTTAGTACTCTATTTACAAAAGCGTCCCTCATTTCAATAAAACACTAATTAAATTAACCTTTGAATGCTTCTATCAGACTTTTGTTTCCTGTGAATAATCAGCAATTGGGTAAAAATGTAAACTATTCCACAAAGAAAAAAATACACTAAAATAATACAAATAAGGCAATTCTCTTTCGACATCCAATCTGTCCATTTTCCGTGTTTTTCCTTTAGTTAATTGTTCCTTTTACACGCTCCTATTTAAGTGCCTATTTTTTGCTTTGGTGTTTTAAGTTTCCCCTTTAAGAAAATGGTGTTGATTTTTTACACTTCCTCCTGATTAGTTCCCAGAAAGAATGAAAACAAGAGAAAGCTGTAACAATCAACTTTCTTCAAAATTTAACCAATACCTCTAGTGGCAGCAATGGAGGGGGGGGGGGGGGGAATGGAGGGGATGACACATAAGTCATATTTGACTTTGAGGCTTGAGATTACTATGCTCAACAATGGACAAGTTTGTTGTTTGTTGAGAAAAATGTAATTTTGACTATTGTCAATACAAGTTGGGTATTTTATTAGTGAATATGTGAAAATTCCATAAATTTGATGAAATTCCCTGACTTTACTCGTTTTCCAGGTTTCTGGGCACCCTGACTATACACACAACTTTGGCGCAAGAAATTTGTAATTGATCAGACAAACACAAAACATAATTTTAGGGCCATGTCCTTAAATTTATTTTATTTTGGGAAATAAAGTCTGTCATGAGGAGATGGTGAAGATTTTTTTTAAATATAAAATCTCTCTTGAAACAATATAAAGGTGTTTTTTTTTTAAATCAAGGTTGGTATTGTAGGCATGATGAGTTTTATAAAACGTTCATATGCTATTAGACTAGATATTGAAGAGAAATACAAAAATAAATGATAAAATAATACTTGGCGAGAGGGCGAGGGATCAAAAAAAATATACAAGAAAAACTTTCTCATCATTGCCTCGCATTATTTAATGTATTAAGGTGCCCTTTGCATCTATTTGTCCTTCCTAATTTCTCAGTTACAGTAAAGCATATTACTATACAATAAAAATATAATATTATAAGCAAATGTTTGGGGTTTATCCTATGTGTTTTGATTGTAATACTAATGAGTGCTGTAATTTGTACAAAATCGTTTAACACACACTTAAACCTTGAGTTTGTACAGTATAGCATTTTGTCTTTGGTGAATCGTTTCGAAGATAGCATAAAGACTGTTAGTCAATGTTTTTAATTTTAAAAAATTAATAAAAAACTAATTGAAAAGTAATTCCAACTAAGATGAGATTATAGATTTTAGAGTTGAAATTGTTCACTCTATTTGGTCCATTATTAACATCATTTGGAGATCCATTATTATTATTATTATTAAATAGGTACATCAACGTTTGATTTTGTTACACAGTAAATATGGATACAGTGCTATGTTTTTATACTAATTACTATATAATGTCACTAGTTTCTTTCCTGGTGTGAAAATTAAAAGAATACCCAAATAGTTTAGTCTAATTATATTAATTTGTTAAGTAAGTATAAAATATATATATATATATGAATTTTGAGCTAAGCCCATCAAATCTGAATCTAGGATTTATTAAGATTCAAAATTTTGAATCAAATTCAAATCTTTCCAATATTAGGATTCAAAATTTTGAATCAAATTCAAATTTTTTCAATATTAAGATTCTAAATTTTGAATTGAATCCAAATCTTATTAAGATTCAGATACGAAATTTCAAAGGTTCGCACAGGCTTAAAAATTAACAATCCCATTTTAAGCACACCCATTACTTTAGTTATGTATGTTCAAGTACATCCATTGCCATTAAATATTATTTAAACACCTGTTGTCTTTTGAAGCCGCAACACATTCATTACATTTAGCGTTAGTAGGGTCTACACACAATATAGTTGTACCTATGGGGAAAACACACTTTGTCATAGAACAAACATAACACACTCTTTAAAAAAAAATCTTTGCTCAAAAATGTTAGATTCTTGAGTTGTCATATTTAAGTTTTGAGCCACAGATAAAACATCTACCCAAAGCATGAATGCTCAGTTTTAAATATTATATTATAAGTAACTAGACCTCAAGAGATCACGTCAATGCGATTTTAAGTTAACTTTATTAATATTTTATTGCACTTTATTTTTTTTAAAGTTATTTTTATTTAAAACCATAAGAATGATTCAATTTAAGAGATTATTTAAAGCAAAAATGGCCAATAAATTGTCCTTGAGATGATTGATTTAAAACAGCCTTTGTTGAAGGTATGGTAGAAAATCTATCCAATTTAAAACAAATAGTTCTAATTCAATGTTAGGAATGAAGTTGTTTTGGGCAAGAGTTGGGGTACAGGGAGTTCATGAGATAATAGAGAAAGCAAGGGTGAGATGGTATGTACACATAATGAGGGTAGAAAAGGAGAGGATGCCAAAGAGAATCATGGAAATAAAATACATAGGAAAATGACTGCAAGGAAGACCAAGGAAGAGATGGGAGGAGCAGATAATAGCAAATGTGTGAGCGAGAGGAGAATAATGGAAGCGATTAAAGGAGGAAGAATGGTCGGAAGATAAAGGAAGATGGAGGCATTTTACTAAAATTATCTGGCCACAGGTTGGAAACAGATGATGATGATACATATTCGGTTTATTTTAATTTCAGGTTTGAACTGGGATCCCACCACCTCAAACTTTGTGGCCATCTTATTATTTGAATATCTATGTACAGTGGAACTTGGATAATTTGAACTTGAAGGGACTAGGAAAAAATAAGAATTATCCAAAGATTTGAATTGATTAAGTTTCTTAAAATTAATTAATAAGAAACAAAGTTAAGTTTGCAACCAAGCTCAATTTTTTTGTTTTTTTGTTTTTCAAAAATGTTGAAAGTGTGTTAGGGGGAATTCCGAAGGCCTTTGCCATTTCTAGTTTCTTTTTAACTTCCTTTTTCACTTCCTTTATCACCGCTACTGTTTCAGCCAAAGTTAATGATCTATAGGACCGTGACCTGGACAGTGACATCACGATACACACACTCACAGACACTACTGTACAGTATGTACTAAACAAAACTAAAACTAAACAAAAACTAAACAACAAAACCACATATACTTGCATGTCACAAGAATATTGCTACGACTCAATCACTAAGAACAGCGCATGTAACCGCTTGAGAGGTTCAACCTTGACTAACGGAGTACAGAACTGCACATGTAAACAAAGACGTGTGGGGGAGGGGGAGGGGCGTGAAGAAAGGTACTGACCGCATTCCATTGTTGCCTCCCCGTTTCCAAAAATAGAACACGGTGCCGCAACTAGAAGTAGAAAAACAATACTGCAGAGTACATTACAATTTACGAAAAATTTTAACTAACCTAAACAAAATTCGAATTATCCACGATTTTTTAACATTGTTTTAATACAAAATTCATGGGACCGGGCGAAAAATTCTAATTGAAGACAATTTTGAATCATTGAAGTTCGAATTAATCAGGTTCCACTGTATATGTTCTCTTGCAGTGGGTGGTGCGATCATGTGACACATATGGGTGATAAGAGGAGTGTACACAACATTATAGTTGGTAAACCTGATGATACAAGACCACTTGGTAAGACGAGACATCGATGGGGGAATAATATGGAAACGGAGGTTGGGTGTCAGGTCAGGGATTGGATGGAGGCGTCTCAGGATAGGGGTGAATGGCGAGCTTACATTCTGGCGGCCATAAACTTTCAAGTTCCATAAGATCAGAGAGTTAGTTACGTCTCTGTTCTCTACATGATTTTACAAGAGATTACATATTTATATTTGATTTGTTTTACCTCCATCTTCTGTAGGTTTTTATGCAACTTCTTATGTCTAGGACCTGCCCTAAGCATGTTCTCTTCCTGACCTGGAAACTCACTCAATTTTTTACTATTTATAATTACAATCCTCCACTTCTGTGCAAACATACTCCACACGAACACAACACTATTAATAATAAATACTAGCATTGGCAAGCACATGTACATTTAAGGATACACCCTACTTCTGAAAATAGACCACAACTATTTCCACCACCACTACTACTACTACTACTACTACTACTAAATATAACAACGTAATCCAAGTCAATAAACAACAAATACGACTCCGCCAAATAACTAGTTCTAAACATTTTTCTCAGTATGATAGAATCCAATCATTTGTATATGACTTTTTTAACGTCGTCACAGGCGTATACATTTTGATTAAAACAGATTTAAAAAAACAAAGATGCATTAAGAATGCAAGTTTTGTCTGTTGTTATAAAAAAAATTGACAGTACAAAAAATTAGCTTTTAAACATTATTTTAATTTTGATAGATGCATTGATAAGCGAAATTATTAATCAAGGTGTGTGTCTTTGCTTAATTTATCGTTACAATTTTTCAATAGGAGCCTTCTTAAAAGGGATTAAATAGCATGTTAGCTATCACAGCAAACGTCTTATTTGTACTAAAGCGATAAAGGTTGGGGAAGTTATGTTCTTTCACCATGCAAATGTTTAAAGGAAGTCTTCTAGAAGAAATATGAGAACATTTTAGTAAACATGTGAGATTGTGGGAATGAACCTTCAGGTTCTTGAATTAGCGATGGTGAGGAATATGACGAGCTCACACAGTAGTCTCCCGAAATATGCGCAGTGGTGAGTCATCTTGCTTGAAATGGATATAGCGGGTTATTGGCGGGACATCCAGCACGCCCATAGTGTCTGCCACACATGCATCCAGGGATGTGTGGTTCCACACCACGCCTGTAAAGCACATTCACATCACAGAGTATGTTTGCTGTGGAAAACTAAAAGTGCATGGTAAAGCATTAGGGGAAAAAAAAAAAAATTATAAGATTAGGCAGTTAAGTTGTTTGGTTTATGTATCTAGTTCTCACTCGAGATTTCAATCCCTACTTCTAATGTTTGAGCGGTTTTTATTACTTACCTTATACATTCTTCACCTTTGATCAATTCAACAACCATAAGTTGAGTATATCGATAACACAATTTTCAAACAAATATAGTAACAAGCAGTTTCTTCAGACGATATTGAAGGAAAAATGTTTTGAAGAGTGAAACTAGATAAAGCTTCAAGAGACAGTAACAATGCTTTAAGTGTAGGGGCACAGCCATATTTGTCCCTAGGATGTCACAAAGATACCCTATATTCCCGAGTGCATTCTTGAACAACTCGGGTAGTTTTACCTGTAAAGTTAAATGGGGGAAACCATTTGAAATATATTTATATATATTTTTTTATTATTTAGCACCGCGTCTTACTACCCGTTCGGGTTATACGCTTAAGTACTAATTACACTAATGGATTAGGAAGTGGGAAGGTTGAATTTAGAGGAAGTGAACCCGCATTTGCGTGGAGGGAGAGTGGAAAACCATTTAGGAAAAACCACCCCCAGTTCACCCGACCGAGATTCGAACCTTGATCTTCCCGTCCTCGAAGGTCTGGCTCAACACGACTGGCGCGTTAGCCAACTATGCCACCGAGGCGGGTGAAATATATTTAAATGTGCTCAGGAACCCCCCTGAGGGTTTCCATCACACAAATCCTGGTATCACACGAGCATTACCTAGAGAAAAGTGTTATGGATGCAAAAGGGAGTGACTTTGTTACATTTGCTGGTGTATTTCCCGTGGCGACCAGAACGTCCAACCATGCCCTAATGTGTAATTGTGTTTGTGATTGTGATTGCTAAACAAAGCTATCAAATCTAAATAATTTCTGGGAAGCTGTTACGTTTATTGAAAAGTATATGACCATTCTACATTTGTAATAAATAATAATATTATAATTGTATTAAAGGTCAATATATAGCACTCATCTACAATATAAATTCATTTATTTGTATTTTAAGTTAATATACTATGTAAACTAATATATTAAATTATTAACTTTTTATATTTGCACCATTGAGCTATAAATAAGTTATATTACTAATCAGCACCGCGTCTTACTACCCGTTTGGTTTATACGCACTTACGCTAATGTGTAATGGTAGGATGATTGTGAGATGAAATGGAGGACCTACAGTTTAACGTGGGATCCGAACCACGGTGGAGGCCTGGCATTCCTCACATTCACAAGTTGTGATTAATACACATCTTGTCAGAGGTGAAGGAAGGGTTTGGCAATCAGATAAATCTGTGCCGGGACCGAGGATTGAACCCTGGACCCCCAAAACATATAAATAAGTTCGATTTTTAAAATAATAATGAATTTATCATGCAAAACAATTATGAATAACTTAACAAATAACTTACTATAGGTACCCTTTTCAAATAATACCATACTATGAAGCCAATAGCAAAGTTGGATACAGAAACTTATAAAATATAATAAGAAATTTATGAAAATGACTAGAAATTAATTGTAAGCTACAGTCATTCGGAAAACACTAAAATAAATACATTTGATTGAACACAGAAAAACTAGTTCTTTGTTTGCCCTTTCCCAAAAGGAGGTTTTTTTTTCAAACTATAATAATTACTATAATCTATAGAAGTCTTAACTACATTTTCTAATTACTAAGCACTGCACTACCACTAACTAAGCAAACTTTTTGGTAACACTATATTCATGCAATATCTCAAATGACTGAAATAAGTGTAAATGTTGTCAAAAATTAATGCAAGGTTTTAAACACTAGAGAACTTGAGATAAAGAGCAATCAAAGGTTCTACAAACAATAAAATATTGGCTCTACATTTCAATATATATATATGTTTTAATTAGTAATTTTCACCATGTGGAAATGACGGGTACCCTCGTATTTTGGTCAAACCTGAAGTGAATGTGTCAAAAGCCATGCATGACATTTGTTTAAGGATCAAAATAGTTTAAATTTGGTGCAATAGGGTGTATTAATAGAATCCATGGTTTTAGAAAATTACTGTAGAAAGTAGACTTCATGACCATCATATTGTTACAATATTAGTTTTATTCATGTTTGTACACCTGATTAAAGTGAACTAGGCTATAAGTGGTCGGGATCATACTTCTATAGTGAACTCCAAATTACTCATACATCCTGGCTTCTTCTGCATTGTGCACAAAAAATTAATTTGAACCAACCAGGATCCAAATCAATATAATGTTGCATGCCTCAATTATCTTACTAATGGACATTTCTGACAGGTACAAACATTTATTAGATCTACTTTCACATATTAATATGATCTGCGGCTAACACTCTTGATAATTGGTGCACCAAGAAAATTTCCTTTGGGGGAGGAAAGAGGGGGGAGGGACCAGGGCGGCGAACCATCAGGGTTGTGTCCGGAATTAAATTTTGGAGGAGAGGGGTTTAAAGGTTTAGCTCCATAACCACTGGAGGCGAAGACAATTTGTGATTATTAAAATAACTCTAGATGCTATTTCAATTCTGTATGTGCTAACTAAGGGCAGCGATTTCATTAATCTAAGTGACCTCAGTTTAGATACAATGTAGCAAAGCTATTTTTTCAGTACTTTTTCAATTTGTAACTTTTGGGCACATTTAATATGTGTAATGGTAGGCTTAACATAATATTTTCCCCACAACTGGGGAACTTTTAGTGTTTTATTCAAAAGGAGAATCAGTGAATGCGAAACCCTATTTGTGTACAGGGGAAGGGGTAGTTAGAAAAATAGTTTACTCCTCCAAACTAAAGGATAGTTCAAGGATACTTTCCAGGAAAATGTTGCAAGAAAAATGGATCAAACTAAAAGCTATTTAGGTCTTTCCTTTGAAAATTTTGAAAATTTAGATGATTCTAAAAACTTTTTTGGAGTAGTCCTTGTCTGGATTTTAAATAAAATTAATTTCCTCTAGAATCTATTTAAAGTAGTGTTTGCCTGAGGATTTTTTGAAAATTACATGCCCCTAGAAGCAATTTGATAAAGTCCTAATCTGGCAAATTTTTGAATAAAATATATTATGAACATTTGAGCATTGTACAGGGTGAGGCAGTCAAACGGCAAGATTAAGAAAAATCGCAAAAAATTAAAACAATTAATTTTTATTTATGGCATCCTTGGTTTTACACACATTGTCGGAGTCTGAGAACGAAGCTGCCCATGACGTTGCATAGCATTTCCAACATAATGTTGTTGACCTCTTGTCGAATTCGCTCCTTCAAATCATCCCTGGTCCTTGGTGGGTTCTCCTTGAAAACCTGGGATTTAAGGTATCCCCTGAGAAAATAGTCAGGAGCCATCAGGTCTGGTGAACGGACAGGCCACGGGAAATCACCAAACTTACTGATGAGACTTCCAGGAAATGCATTGAAACTGGCAAGTTGCGCCATATTGCTGGAAAGGTATGTTTTTATCTGGGTCATAGTCATCGAGTGCAGGCAGGGAAAAAGTTGCCAACATGTCAGTGTAACGATAGGAGTTCACCGTCACCATGTTACCATGTTCATTTTCAAAAAAATAAGGGCCGATTATTCCACGAGATGATACTACGCACCAATCCGTCACTTTTTCTGAATGGAGGGGTTTTTCGTGGAGATTGTGTGGGTTATTTTTGGCCCAGTACCGAAAATTCTGCTTGTTGATGAAGCCACTAAGGTTCAATGAGATTTAACATCTGTTGACAAAAGCATACTCTGCTATTGTAATCTTGAGGTTTGAGTTCTTGCAATACCTGAGGTCATTCTTCAGAATCCTTCCTACGGTTCAATTACTGAGATCAAGTTCTACGCTGTGTCATCCAGCCGATTTTCGCGGACTTCTTGCTAAGGCTACACGCACACAAACAGTATTCTCAGAGGTCCGGCTGGTTTTTTCACTACCACCTCTTTTCTGTGTCATGCTAGCAGTGGCTTCAAAATATCTCACAGGAAGGCGCATTGAGGGCCAACGAAACTATCCTCATTTTTGTAATATGCCTTTACGGCAAACGTACACTGCTCACTCGACCAACGCTCCATGGCTACTAAATTCCGGATGTCTAGATGTCCAAGGTCGAGTTCCCCGCTCTCACAACCACCCACCACGCCCGCCAGCCCTTCCTGGAATCTTGCCGTTTGACTGCCCGACCCTGTATACGACACCAAAAAATAAAATAAGAAAATATGACAATGCATCAAAATCCAGGCCCCGCTAATAATATAGTAAAATGTTATCGTTGTATATTTGTATTTCTAAAAGTATTTTCCTATACAAATCAGTTTGTAAAAGAGAACACTCCAACAATGATCTCTTTCATCAACAATACACAGTAAAGCTTTGTAAAACAATGGAATAGTCCATTTTATTCAAATATTAAATTAAAAATAAAATGTTCTTGATTACTATACAAAACTACTCATTGCTAACGTTTATTCCTTTAGTTTGACATTAAACTTAACAGAGCTATATCTAATAATAATTGTTATGAGACTAAGAAAGCTGTGAATGACAGTTATTCATAACAAATGTAAAAATAAATACTATGAAAATAATGTTTACAAAATGAACAAGCTTTTGGAGTTCTAACAAACTACCCTGTCATATATTTCATCATTCAAACGTTAAATCTATTTATGTCAAGTTAAGTCATTACATATAAAAATTATCTTTAATATTATGAATAGATATAACTATGTTTTGTATTTTTTAAATTATATCAGAATTGTTGGTAATGTTTTGTTACATATTTGCATTCGGTGAATTTTTGGTGTAAATAAATTAACAAAGTAACAATGAACAAACTTTGTTTAGATTGGTTTACAAGATTCATCGAAATAAAAATCACATTGCTCAATATAACGAGTTTATTAGCACCTCTTGTAACAAAGCAAAAAACAAAAAAAAAGTTACAATAAAATAGTCACTGTATGGGATTGAATAAAAATACATAACCGGTAGCTTAAAATAAATAATTTTGATTTAAGACTTCAGAAAAATAAATGCAACAAAAAAAAAGTTATATCATGAATGTCAGTTTTTAGTACCGTAATCAAAAATGTTACTGTCCATAAGACAAAGGTTGTCAAATATGTGGTTCATAGATTACTGGTCATGCGAAGAGCTTCTGGGTGGTCACATGAGACTAAATGGAAATATAAAACTTTTTTTTTAATTAAGGCTAAGTTGTTGAACAATGTGGATGTGTTAAGCTAGGGTTACACCGGAGACAACACAAGCGAATCGAGCGTTCATATAATATGCTTGCGATCAGATACCTTTCATTATTGATTCATGAGTTTAAAGTAAGGAGGATGAGAGATAATCAAATTTGGGCAAGTAAATTTTTGGGGATAGGTCAAACAGATGGGAGTAAATACGCTACTAACCCAGTTACAACTTTATCGTGGACTGGAACTATTCTATAACTTTTTGTTGTAATGCACCTCAGTCCACTCCATTACAAACTTAATTAAAATACCACGGACAGCAAGAAGGAAACTGAACAACACTGAACTCAACCAACAGATGTTATATACGGTCACACTGAAAGAAAACGGAGCAGATGCAAACACAAATATCCTTTTATTATTCGTTTGAAACTGACAGTAATCTAAGTACAAGTGAAAGCAAATTTGCGCCTAATGCACACATGCAAAGCTTAGCTAAGATTATTTGGCGACATTCTTTGTGTTATTCACACTGAAACGAATTACGTGTTCACTACTGCTTGTTAGCTTGTGTTCTCTCCATTGTATCCCTGGGTTTAGGTAAAATTTCTAACACTTGTGGGATTGAAGGGGTAAAAAATTAATCATCCGCTTGAGAAGCCCAAACTTCCAAACTTGGGACAAAACTATTAAATGTTGTGCCAACACACAAAATATTCAGTCTTTATGAAAATCAGAAGAGAGTGAATATTGTGCCTCACCCAAGTGGCCCACAAACCAAAATATTTTAGAACTATTGTGATGGGGTGTCATAGCTGTATTATGTATTAAATGTTACATGAGTGTTTGTAATATCAGTTATACACTTTGCCATAAACAAAATTACCTCAGACAGACATGTTTATAATTTATTAATGAATAAAATATCTAAGATATATATTTTTTTCCAGTACTTAGAGCAAGTTGAAATGAAATTACTATAAAAACAAAGTATAAATAATAAGAAAAATATAAAATTTAGAGAAATTTACTTCAAAAAATAAAGAAAATAAATCACTAGATTAAGACTAGGCCAACCACTGATGCCGGTCATTAGAATAGGCCAATCATGCACTACATCCCTGATGATTGGACAATGTGTCACATATATTTACCAAAAATTTGTAAGATCTTACTGGTGTACAGCAAGAATAATCAAATTAGCAAAAGTGCTTCAAATAGACAAAATACATTTTGTTCGAATATGATTTTTATCTTTAGGATTCTAAGAGGATAACTTATTGAAATAAAAGTATATATATTAAATTTTCTAACTGATCCAAATGATTTTGAGGGGAACATATTTTTTTAAAGTAGAGTTTTTGGTACATGAGAAACATTTATTTCATATAAATATGGATTCACTCAGAAATATATGTGAATGTGTGTGAAGTTGATTTAAATTCCAAAAATATTTGTGATGTGAATGAATAGTTTACCATCTTTTTAAGTATGTTTTTAACCATCAGAAAAGGTCAACGTTACTGTGAATGGACAATACCAACTCTGGGGGATATTTTAGTTTTGTAATATCAAGAAAACAAGTTGCTTCACAAAATCTTTAACCCAATTTGAAAACACACTTAAATATGATTAAAAATATATTTATTATATGAATATTAAAACTATTATTTTTACTATTGATAGGTATATTAATACAAAGTAGGTAATTGCAAAAAAAAAAAAAAATCTAGGAAATTATTACAGCATGATCGGCTATAGTAAAATGAAAGCCCATTGAAGTGATAAACAAATCAGAAACCACCTTCCTGAAAACAAAATTATTATTATTGGCATCAGAAAAAGAATTAATTTAATGATTATATTTCTTTATTTTCTTTCTAACTCATGCTGATTTTAAATTGAGGACTTATTACAGAAAATGGGAAACTAAAAATAAAAGCTCTGCATTTTTAATGCAAAGGTCCCACAAAAGCTTTAAATGAGTGATGAAATATTCAATTTAACTAAAATTACCTAGAGAGGAACCTCAACTCGAAATTGATTTTCATCCCCTCCTTTTTATTATTTGTTAAAACCACACACAAACATTTCAAAACTTTTACACCTTGAATAAAACCTACATTAAAACAATGTAAATTAGAAGCCATATTTGGTATGAAACTGCTAATGAATAGAGCATAGAAGTATTCTAATAATCTAACTATTACATTCATGAGTAGAATTAGCTTTAGTACAAATTATATTAGTTTGTAATGTCCTAGCCTACAAAATCCGCCCACTACACTACTTTTTGTTTAGGCCTAAATAAAACTTGTCTACTCATTGGCTGTATCCCCTGAGTGGTGGGAAGGGAACATAACTGTAAGTATCTTTGAATTTGTTGATAAAAACAACTATTTTTTTGTTAAAATAGATCAAAATATTGCTTCAGTAGATACATTTAATTGTATTTATTTAGTAATCCCAACTTTTTTTTTATATTGACCTTGGACATCGTGGAATTTGAACCGAAACCTTTTAACTAAATGAAGATTAAAAGCTTCTTTTCAAATATAAAGATGCTCATTACAAATATTCAATAAATGTTGAGATTATTGTATGTAGAAAATTAAATTATTCCCAAACAATGGGCCAGTTTCATAGTCAGAACTAGTAGCCTATGCCTCAAGTGCAGTGCAATACTAAATACAAGCCAACACCTAGCTAGACCAGAATGAAATGGGCTAATTTCATATGCAAAACTGACCCATTCCATTAGAGTTTAGGTAGGTGTCGTCTTGTATTTAGTAAAGTGCCACTCTTGAGGCATACTCAGTCTATGAAACTGGCTCATTGTAGGGGTAATCAAATCTCGTAGGTTACAGAGGGTAGGACATTCAACACCAATGTAAGAAACTAAGCAATGTTCAAGGAATTGACTGGTAAACCCAATGGGAAGAGACAAGTGGAAAGACCTAGACAGAGATAGGAAAGAGAGGCGATGTAATGAGGTGGATTGGATATAACTAGCGCTCAAGATAGGAAAAGGGTGTAATGAGGTGGACTGGATAGAACTAGTTCAAGATAGGAAAAGGGTGTAATGAGGTGGACTGGATAGAACTAGCGCTCAAGATAGGGATAGGGTGTAATGAGGTGGACTGGATAGAACTAGCGCTCAAGATAGGGATAGGGTGTAATGAGGAGGACTGGATAGAACTAGTTCAAGATAGGGATAGGGTGTAATGAGATTAACTGGATAGAACTAGCTCAAGATAGGGATAGGGTGTAATGAGATTGACTGGATAGAACTAGCTCAAGATAGGGATAGGTGGCATACTTTAAGTGCAGCAATGAACTTTCGAGTTCTTAATGCATAGTGTGTTTAATAAAACTAAACTAAACATATATTCAGTGAAGTAGATTAAATTTTATTCAAAAGATTTTTTTTTTAAATTATAAAAACACTGATCTTAGCTCATGTTCCCTTTCATCCCAGCTTAACTCTTTAGCAGTAATAACTTTCAAACATTAGATTATATTCATTTTGAGAATGTATGACCACTGAGCTTATTATCATAAACTTAAATAAATTATCATAAAAAAAAGCTGTTTCTAATCATATAGTGTATTCATATGATTACATAGTTTGCTAGAAATAGACCCAAGTGAGAATTTCTGGGCTACTTTGTATATTAAAACTACTTTTTCATATCTAACTTTTTTAACAAGTCTAAAGAACTCTTCTAACAATAACTTTCATAATTTGTATCCTCAGATTTGTCTACCATCATTAATATTTACATATTAAATACCATATGATAAAGTTTACTATTTTCAACCAAACCCATCCCCTAAGCCACCAATTCGAAAATATTAACAGAACACGCACGCTATTAAAAAAAATGACAAATAAACACGTTTTACGAGAGAACTACTTTGATATCTATAAAGAGCAATTTTTCTTTTCAAAGTGATCAAAATAGTTTTTTCATTGTTTAGTTTTTTAGTTACCAAAACCTTCCTTTTAACACCAAAGTTAATAATGACCATATAAAAAACAAACCCCTGTGAACACAGCTAGGAACTAAACTCAGCCCTCATTTAAATGAGACAAAGTGAAACGCGAGCCTAGAAATGTTATTTATTAGTATCAAGATAGTTAAAATGGTACATAAAAATACCTACATGTTCCATGGACGTTTACTCTCATACATGTCTCCTAATAATGTGGTAATAAATTTTTTATTTCTATAAATCAAATGCTTTGTGTTTTCCATGAGTCTATATGATTATAACTGTGTATAAATGTAGATATTCAAGTGGTAGAACTACTTTTTATTTAAATTCAAATTTCAAAAATGAGTATGAATTAAGTGCGAAGTTGTTTTTTGAGCTATATTCACGGTTTTTTGCCTACCCCATAAGGGAACCGCGTGATTATGTATGTATTAATATTTCATCTAGAAAATTCGAAAATCCTAAATGCAGCTCTTAATATTAAAAAACATGTTAAAGGTTAGCTCCATTATTTTGGATTTTTTTTTAGTTTTGATTTTATTTGCATTAATTACTATGGTTGTATAAGAAAATATAAATAGTAACTAGATGTGAATCAACACTTATTTGAGTTTAAAGACGTGTGTTCTTAATTTCGTTTGGTTGTAGATTAATGATGAGAAGTTTGGTTGCTAAGTTTGTCCTAATATTATACAACAAAAGCTGCAAATAGCTCTAAAAAAATTCAGTTCTAATTCTGATTTTTTATTTGAAAAAGGTTTCTAGACTAATACACACTCTAAGAGATATTTCAGTAGAAAAATTTTTTAGGAATAATTCTGTCACAATATTAATCAATATTTTAAAGCAACTAACAATCATCTAAAAGCACACACTGTGAAACATGTCTGATTCACCAAATCCATATTATTTGTTTTATGAAAACACTAATATGATGGAAATTCCACCATTGGAATAATAAAATGTTACTAAAACTATCACTTAACGCGAGTACTGACCACCAATAATACTAATAAATTGAACGCTCAAAGGAGATAGAATTTTACACAAAGATTTCTCAAAATAACTTAGTGACAATAAATAAACATCAGATCGAAAATTAAACTAAACCAAGTTTACTAAGAAACATGGGTTTCATAATCAGGTACCAGGTTAAGTGTTTAATGCAGATTAAAATAATCAAAATATTAACTTCCCGTGTGTTCATTCTTTTGAATAATTCTAGGGGAAAGCCACAAGCTGTGATGTGTTACATCTTTTTGATTTAAATTTTTTGGTTAGAATGTGTAGCTGCAGATTGTATCCAACCCCTGTAAAAAATATTATAGTGGATTCATAAGAACAAATGAGGTAAATAAACCGTAAATGTTGATATAATTTAGCTAGAATCTTAACAGTCATAACATGACATATGACACATTTATGTTGTGCATAACATCTTATGGCTTTCTCCCAATGAGAAACACTAAGTAATCTGATTAAATAGTAGAGAGGGGGTAAAAAATCACAGCCCATTTAAAAAGGAACTGTTAATATGTTCACATGTAACACAGAAAAAAACCCAACCTTTGCCAACTAAATAGAAATTAATCGCATAAAAATAGTCACATAGAGGAGTAATACTTAAGGCATTAAATGACTTAGGTACAGTTAAACATGGCAAGAGGTTGTAATACCCCAGTTAAAGTTATTCTAAAACCAGGTCAAATTTGCATCTAATAACAAACAACTATAGCAATAATCTAGGTCTTAAAGAGCTATACCCTGATTTCGGTTGGAAGAACAGTAGAGATAATTCAAACATTCTTCTTTGCGGCGAACATTGATAACACTTTACTATATTATTTGTGTTTTTCTCTAGATATTGATAAATATCTATCAAAAGTGACATCTGCAGATAACATAACTTGATTTATGAATATATTAAAATTGTTTTAGTAACATTAGTAACTAACTTCTACTGTTCTTCCTACCAAAATCATACTATAACAAACGTTTAAATACTATATTTTTGTAGTGCTTTTTGGATACATGAGTAGATGATTAGAACAACGTGAAATGATTTGCCATGTATAAGATAAAAATGAGTATTTGCAATAAACATTCTCCAGCTTAACAATGTTGGATAGCTTTGCGGTAATCTAATGATGCAACAATGACTCAAAGCCGAAGGCTCTATGGTCGAGTTTAGCATTTAAATCTAGTTTATTTGTATTTCTTTTGTCTCCTTTTCTATTCTGTGATTTCTCTTTTGTTTGGCACACCTTTAGATGAGTATAAAGAACAAGGCTAGTGTTAAGATTTGTGCGGCCTTGTCTTTTAATACATCACCACCATTAATATTTAGGATGCAGTAGTACCACAAACATGACGTTAAAAATATAACATTTTAGCTTAGAAACCTTTTAATTTTGATATTTCAGTTGTAAAAAAAACTGTAATAAAAATGTCTGGACCGAGTGGTAGAGGAAACATTGAGGAAAAACTTTTAGGTAGCTGCCAAGTTGAGAGTTGTAAGACAAGATCCATTTATACATGGTGATAAAGTAGATCACATAAAATTTGTTGACGAAACTACCAGACAGAAAAATTCAAGCCGTGATTCTTAAGAATCTTGGAAGTTCCTAACATTCCTTTAAGGATTTCTAAATAAGTCTGATCTCCTCTTCTAAATATTCATTAGTAACATTGAAATATGCGTTAGATTTAATGTTGTCGTCCCCAACCCCCATAATGAAAGGGCTGTTAGAGTGCTTACTGACATTAATTTGTAGGAAAAGAGTAGCATAGTTATCTCATCGAGGCACTAGAACTAACCCTAACTTCTCAGAGAGTTGCTCCAACATACCACCTTGTCTTTAACAGATTTAAGAATGTTTATCTATAAACTCAATGTTATAATCAAAATAACATATTTCAAAACGTGTTTACAAAAAGTCTACATTCCAACAAATTAATAAATATATTTGAATCTTAACAAAACTTGACTTTCGCATAATCTTTTAGCCTATGGTATTGTCATGACGTATATTGTGAGGCTCAGTTAAGACACTAGAAATGCTAAATATTTAAAAAAAATTAGGATTTATTTTAAGTTTAGTTCTCAGAATCTAATATGATATATTTGACAAAGGTAAAAAATAAAAAATACTAAGTACCATCTAAGACATAAATTTAAATGTTTATATTACATCAAGAAAAATTCAAAAATCTGAAGAAGGTGCCCGAATTAGCTCTAAATCAAATTTGAAGAAATAAAAGCATTAACATTTGTTTCGGTGGTGGGTGCGAGGAGATAAATATAGGTATAATTTAGTTTTGAGGATTTGTTTTTAAGGTTTTTAGTTGAAAAAGGTACTGTAATAAAACAACACTTTGCCCTCCTCAACCATTTGGCCCACCATATTTTGCAAATATTTTTTTAATAGCTTGTCTCACAGTTTGTATTGTCCCAATTAGGACAAACACTAATTGGAGAATAAAGTAGTGGAACATGTGATTAGTGATTATTAGTGTTGACCGAGAGTGCTTAGGACAAGGACCAAATTTTCAAATGGACAGGTTGTCTAAATTTGAATAGTAGTTTTTTTTATTATAGCTATGTTATTTTTTTGGCTTTATCTGGAATATGAATAATTTTGTTATTTGAGTTATCTAATTCATGTAGCTTTAGTACAAGTAATCTGCTTTATTCAGTGAGTGACAGGTTAGTTAATTTTTCGGATTCTCCTTTCCCGACACCAACATTTTAATAAAGCTTCCCAGTTTTTAGCTTGAAAAAAATTGGATCCCTAAGGTTTAAAATAGTAGTGATATTTAAAAAAACACACAAAATAGGAAAAAGGTTTATGTTATGTGGGCAATGACATGAATGAAGTTTGTTTTAGTGAGTAAACCTTTTAGGAAATCAAATGTAGTGTAACTTGGCTGCTTTAATAGCAATTGTTGAAATCAATAATTTAAAATTCATTTAATATGTTAAAAAGTTTTTAGTACTTTTCAATTGTTTAAAAAGATATAAGAAGAAGACACAAAAGGGTTAAAACAATTTTTAAATAAAGCAAAATTTAAAAAAACGCCAAAGTAAGACAATTGTTTTGATAATATTTTGTAGGTCTCTGTGAGTACTTGGATTTCAAGCTTCGAGCCAAGCTCATCATTAAAGCTCAGAATCAAGATTGAAAGTTTTGTAGGCTAATCATTTTAGAGCTTTCTTAAATTTTTAAAACACAATGGTGAATATAGGCTGTTTAATTCAGATGGAATCGGCAGTTTTACTTATAAATCGTTCAGTAGCTTTACAAATTGTTTAAATTAATATACAATTTTATGTTAATAACATAAAAGAGCTTTAAAACTACATTCGACTGGTCAACTAATACAATATTTTCATCCATTTTGAATTATCCTTGATTGAAGTTGCACTGCCATGATAAGGAAATGAAAATAAAAATAACAAGGCATTGAAAATAAAAATAGGCCTAGCTAAGTAGATCACTAAATACTTGAATCATTATTTTTACTATTTTTACAAGGTCCCTTTCTAAGATTATAATTTAACATTGAGAATACGTATTGATTGTTTTCAACCTTAAGATATTTAAAACTTGTGTTAATACGTTCAACTACAAAACTAGCATTAGTTACTATTTAGTTACAAAATTACATTGGTTAACCTGTCTAAAATCAATGTTGATCACCATTGCAATAAATATCTTACTACACTTAGAACATTTAAATAAAAAAGTAATAATATTTTAACTGTCTTTTTATTTTATTTTAAAGTATTAACATAACTTATAGAGAAAGCAAATATAAGGTGGATGAGCAACTGAACATAGTTGAATGGAATTGGGACAGAATAAGGGATCAAACGCAGTTATTACATAAAGGACTAATAAATGTATAACTGCTTTTGACTCTTGGGTTTTCATATAATGTACAAGTGCTTATTTTGAGGAAATATAAGCTCATTAAAATGTCAATTATATTAACTTTTTATGTAATTTTTAGTGTAGTTTTGATGTTTTTAAAGACATGAATGTTGATACCATTTTGCTTATTTATTCTATTATATTTTTATTTGAGTGGTGTTTTTGTTTTTAACTCCTTCCTTTTTAGTGTTATTTCTAAATTAAAAACCAATATTTCCATTTTTTAAACTTTATAAGTATTTACTATTTATAAAAAAATAATGTATTCTTATTTAATTGTATTATTTTACTTTTAAAATAAACAAATATATACTCTTAGCATTTAAAATTATGAGTATAATCGAACTCACGAGCTTTTTGAAATACTTGACTAGAGTTCAACTCGAAGGAAAAAAACCAAGCTCACGGACACCTTATTTATATGTATATATTCTTAGCATAAGTTTGATAAAGTTAAAATAAAAGGTTACCAGAGGAATGCTGGTTACATTATATGTTTAGAAATATAATTATATACAATTTTGTGGGGCTTTTTAAATTATTATTTATGTACACAGACATGCACATGCACACACACACACATACACACACACACACCATTGTTTTGATTTGTTGACTTTTTAAAGCTTCCTTTTCATAATTATTTCTTGTTAGCCAATGAAAAGAGTTTATAAAAAAAACTCGTGCATTATATTCAACCAATTAATCAAATTTCAAAGAGAGATTACATTACTATAATTAAAACTAAATACACCTAAGAGGAGCAGATCATTATGTTTCCATTCTTGTGTCTTGTGTTGCTAAAAAAAAATGCACTTAACTAAATTAAGTCCTATGTGTCACAAGTAAAAGGTGACAGGGGGGGTGAGGAGGTGTAGGCCCAAAGCTTTGAAAGCAAATTATAAAGTCAAATCAAATATTTCTCAATTTTGATTTTAATTAAAATGATTGACTTAAAAATGTTTTTATTTGAGGAAAATATATTCACATAATTTTGATCCATTATGTGTAGTAGCATAATAATTTTCCCCATCAAAGTTTGATTTAAGAGAAAACTAAGTGTAAAAAATATTTCCTTAACAAAGAAGAAGGTATAGGTAGGTATAGGAAAGAAGAATATGGAAAAAAAAAAAATATATATATATAATATCTTACTACCCGTTTGAATTTTCACTTATGTACTAATTGCGTTAATGTGTTTGGGATGAGGAAGGTTGAATCTAAAGGAAATATACCCATATTTGTGTAGAGGAAGAGTGGAAAACAATTAGTAAAAACCACCCTCAAACCAGGATTCAAACGCCTATCTCCACATCAATAGGAGTCTAGTCTATTGTAAGTGATGCCTTAGATCATTTTACCACCGATGCAAGTGATATGAAAAAAAACCACTTTACACTGCTGCCACTGGATAAGTGGTAATGTGCTAGTGTGTAAACTGTGTTCCTGTTTTTGCTGTAAAAGTGTGAAAGGGGATTTTACTCAAAGAGTAATAATTTATAAAATATTATGTTTAGCTTATTTAGAAATAACAGCTGTCCTAAAAAAAATACAAAAAAATAGCCAACAGTTCCTAAGCTTGTCCTGGAATGCTTAACCTAAAATAGATCTCTGAAAGCAAACAAATGCAAATATTTATTAATTTTCTGTTTCATATCTTATATGATCTGACACCTTAGCTCAGTCGATAGCATGTCTGTCTGCTGATCCAAGGGTCCTCGAGTCGATTCCCGGCATGGCTGAAAATTTATCATTGGTGAAATATAGGTTTACCCTTTCATAGTGATAAATTAACATCCGGGGACTGGATGATGTGTCTGTCCTAGTCTTAAGTTAGAATTGTTACTAAAAATTATATTAATATATATTTTAAGCATACTGTGGGATTTTAAAACAACCTAAATCCTTACCGATTTTTTTGTAGTTTGGTGTGATTAAAGTTATAAAATCGAATAACATAAAACTCGAGTTTATATCTATATTATTGAAGCATCACAGACCCCTAGTTGATCAGTTTGCTAAAATGTAGCCAAAGCTACCTAAGATCATTAAAAGAATATACCCCTTTAATAATTTGTTTAGAATTTCTACACCTGTGTGTTTATCAAATTTGTGAGAAATATTGGTTGGATAATGTTTACTCAACTTTCCTATTAAAGTTTTCTTTCAGAGATAAAAAAAAATCCATGAATCAATTTTTTTCAGTTTTATAATTATTTTAGCTCTTGAATTAGTAAATGGATAAGAGAATTTAGAATGAACAAATAATGAAGAAAATTATTTTACATTTATATATCAAAAACAATCTTGCTAGAATTAATAAAGTATACCCCTTTAAAAAAAAACTCTTTTCATTTTTTGAGGTACGTTATGTTATATGTGAAAGGAGGGAGAGTAAAGGGGGATGGAAATACATAAAAGGGAACAAACATGATATGGCTTTAACAGTGAAAAGAAGAACATAGTTTACCTTTTACACTGCTGACAATGGACACAGAGGTAATGGATGTTTCTTGAAAAAAATCAATCGGTATACCTAAGTTTCATTCTATCAAAATGCATCAGGAAGAAATGTAATGATCTACACAACTTCCTTAAGAGGGAAACCAAAAAACAACAAAGGAAGAAAGAGGAGATTAGTAAAGATATGATACTTTTACAGGATGATTCACTCGCCAAGGACCCCAAACTTTTGTCATTATAATCTCTTTTTATTTAGAATTTGTTAATTTATCATCTGTTGACTGATTTACAAGTTCACTGAATATTTACAGGTTGATTTTTGTTGTAACAGTTCTTTAAAAAAATGAAAATAGGGCCAACACTGCAACATAATAAGGTAAGGTATTGGAAACTTGATTGTATTAACAAAAATTTGGGACTTCTGGCAAGCGAATCCCCCCGTATATAAATTCAAATATTTGCTTTGACTTTCTTTAAAATAAAAAATAAATAAAAAACAGGCTTCACACCCCCTTGCAACTTCAATAAGCTAATCACAGTATCAAACTAAGACAAACACAATTAAATCAACTCAATTGTGAACTAATATAAAAGTTAAAACTAAAAAGTGCTAGGCCAACATTTTCTTATGACTCCGATGGTCTAAAAGTGACAATATCAGCTCATAAGAGTGTGCAACATCCAAACATATTTGTATTTTTACATTTTGAGGCTTTCTCTGACTCATCTTTCACAGACTCCAGTAAAAGTGTGTCATAGTGAAGTTTGTCATCTTGTGAAAGTGGAGCCGCTGTTTCGTCTTCTGCTTTTCTCATGGAACACTCAAGAAGCAATGGGTTGATTTGGTCGTCATTCTGAAAATTTTCTAAAGTTTGACAGTCACTCACTCTCTCGATTTTATCATCAAAAGTATACTTTACCAATCGATCACACTTTAACACAGGAAATGCTTTACAGAGTTCGTTTTGTTGTGTTCCACAAGTACTAGTTTTTTCCGTCGAATGAAGGAAGTCCGCAGTTATAAGGAAAGGAATTCTATTTGTTTCACAATTTTTCTTCCAATTGTCACATAACCAATGCAAGTTTTTGTCAGAAAGGCTTCGTTGGTTCTTGAGCCAAAACTGTGAAGACGGACACAGCTGTCCGCAGAGTCGGCAGATCTGCATAGATTTCCTCTTGAGCAATGTGTCACTGTGACATCTATTTACTTCTTGCTCACGAGAACCCCTCCAAGTGTCATATTTCTTCGAGATAAGCCATGGCGCAGTTCTTTGAGAGGGAGAACATATGTCATCATTCTTTAACAGGTCGTCCTTTACCGCATTAGATGATTGATCATCTATGAGCGAAATATTCTTCCTTATTTCTGGAGGTTCATCTTCCATTGACGAAGTATATTTATTGTGTTTAGGAGATGTTTCATCTAAATGAAGTGGCCTATCACCTATTGTGAGATTAGGCTCTAAAATATATGGCACATTTGTATCACAATGTTCCATGACAATCCATGTATCAATGACATCATTGGTGTCCAAACCGACATCATTGGTGTTTAAACAAGGGCAATTTGAATTTTTGGGATCAATACTCTTTGTACAACTTAAATTATGCGAGTCTATAAAATCACTTTTTAAACTAAAATTTGAAGATTTTGTGATGTGGGCATCAGTAAATTTTGTACAGTTAATTAATTGTTTATCATCACTACCAACATCAAGCTTGAGGTTACTATCGACTACATCGCCAGACTGTTGCTCTACAAACAACTTGAGTTTGTCTTGTAAAGACTCGACATGGAGTGGTGAGGAGGGTGCAGGGGAGGGCGTGTCCACGCCTCTCGGGAGTGTAGGGTTCATGCGTGGTACAAGGTAAAGGGAGGTAGTTGACATCTACACTGAGACTAGCGTACAGAGGCTGGTGAGCGTCGGGCACAAACAGGTGGTCTGCCTGCAGAGACATGCTGCGCGTGCAAGGCCAGGCATTTTGGTGCGGGGACGTGCAACACTCGACCCTACCTGCTCCCGCCGCCAGGAGTAGCCTCAGGTACACGGGCTGGAACAAAACACAAAGTCAAAACACAGTGGTCACTGCTATCATAAGGAATGATTGAAAAATGAGTTTTAAAAATAAAGGCACTAGGAAATATAAATCTTAAAATGTACTAATTATGTTTGGTACAGTTTGAGTTACAGCAAATATAACTTTTATTAAACAATTGTGATCTTTTTAAATGGTTTGATTTAGCTTTTTAATAAATAAACAAATCTGTTTAAAATTCTTTGTTATCATAGTTTATTAAATTATAGTTATATGAGTTATGATTTGATAATTTTATTCAGACTCTCGAGGAAAAAAATAACAAAGTCAATATTTAATTTTATGATTCATTAAAGTGAAAGCGCAGACTTTACTTTCTCTGATTTACTCACCCATAAAAAAATAGTTACAGGGTTTATTTAAAGCTATGGATTACTTATGTCCTTTTGTTAAGTCAGAAAATATTATTAATATTAATATTAATATTATTATTATTATTATTATTATTATTATATTATAAAAATAATATAATCATTTTATATTATTATCATCTCAATTTTCTGAGAAGACTCAATTTTTCCAAACCAGTTTTTAGGATGCGGTTGTTGGATTTAAAGAACACAATGATTAAAAAGCTTAGTTTGAATATCAATCATGTTTATTTTTTTAACAAAATTAAGATTTGCTTTGTTAATGGAACAGTTCTGACAGAGAAATTTAATTATTACGCGTCAATAGGTAGTTGCATGTGTTGTGAACGGTTTCCGAACTCTTCTCATAATTCTTAAAAAAATTATACTCTGACAATATCATGTAATATGAAAAAATAATTTATTTTTAAAAGCTATAGTGAATATAACAAATATTTTTAATTTTGACTCAAAATTAGGGATTAAAATTTGATGTTTCAAAACATGAATGAAACTGTTTATCAAAATTTTGAACAAAAAAAAAACTGAATTTATTTTATTTTTACTACCTTGTTTACTACAGTTTATTATGTAATAACTAATAAATGATAATAACAAATATATATTAATAAACCAGTCAAATCATGGTCATAACTTTAAAAATGCTAATTTGTTTTTAGTTATCTTTTAAAGAATGTATTTTTTATGAAAAAAAGTTTTTTTACTGTATTTTATTTTAAAATTGTGACTGTTAAAAATAGCATGTTTCAATATTTTACTCATAAAAAAGAAAGATAATTTTGTAATTTTTTACCTATAGGTAAAGTATATAAAATATAATGTCTTGCATACACAAAATTTACCAAAATATTGGAGCACATTTAAAAGTATAGATCTTGAAATAAATAAAATAAATACAAAAATGCATGCTTAGAAGATATTTTAAAGTATCATAAAAATGGAAATAAAATCAACTTAAATAGCATTGGCTGGATATTATTTTTGTAGAGATGGGTCAGATCCTATTTTTTTCGAATATGAGTACAGCAGTACCTCTGTCTTTCGACATGTTTGGACCACAGACCTGAAGAAAGTCTAAGAATAGCCTTTATTTAACTTGCAAATGCATTAGGTATGAATAGTTTGGTTATTTTAATCACAAAAATAAGTAGTATTAATATGTTTGCTCACAAATATAAGAGATTCAATGCATACAATTTCCAAAAACAGTGCACACCGAACAACTTCTATTCAAAGACTGAACGAACAAAAAAATAAAGATCCCATGCACTGGTGACGAAATTCAATGAAAGAGTAAGTCAAGTGACAAAATTTGGAAACATAGTTATGATTGAAATCATGAAAGAGTGAAACGAAGAAACTCGAAGCAGTGTAAAATCAAGGTATTGCCGAATAAAGTAATAGTCGTACATTTAATACAGATCTGGATCGTTATAGGAATTAAGAGAGATTGCTAACACACCTGAATGATACTGGAGTAAAAATTGTTTAGATAAAATATCAATAAAACCATAAGAACATTTATAAAAACAAACTTTTACTACCACAAGCACCTTCTTCAAGTTCAGAGAATAAATTGTTGTTCTTGGTGTAATTGCAAGGTTGACTGTCAACAGCTTGTTATGCTGTGTTATTGTATAGATGGCAGCAGTTGAACTAGATATGTAGATATTAATAAAAACTAAGCTGTGTTATATAATAGAATATATTTTTTATTATTGTGACATCCAAATGGTTAAATATTATTGGTAGGTGTGCTGTCAGGAAAGATAGGAGTTCACCTAAGGTTGAAGTTAGGGGCCTGTCTGGATTTGGTGATACATTGAAGGGCCAATACCCATATTATTAGTTGTAAAGGATGGCAGATTTCTTTGTTGAGATATTTAAGAACAATGATGGTGAAACACTAATTAAAGTCCAAATTATGGGTTTCAGTATATCATCATCATTATTATTATTATTATTATTATCATTATTAATATTAATCTTTCTATAATTTCTTCATTTTTTCCTTCTTAATGTTTATATTGTGTGACTTTATGGTATGGGGAGGATGAAGAGGAACAGCTTACGGATGGAAAGAGAAAGAGTGTGAAATGAAAGTGTGAATTGTTGGTGATGACAAAGAAGAGGATTGGTCTTAGTAAAGCAATAAATTTGGATGAAGTAGAGCTGAGAAAAGTACAGAAAGTAAAATATCTTGGAAGCTAAATTGAGGCGAAGGGTGGAAGTAGGAAGAGGATCTAATGAGAAGAAGACAGTAGGGGGATTTGTTATATAAGTGTTTATGAGATCTTCTTTGGAGAAGAGAAGTGCACTTGAAGTGTAGGAAAGTGTTGTATAGTGCAAACTTTGTACCCATAAGCATATATGCAGCATAAATGTGGACATTGAATGTAAGAAAGACTAGAAAAGTGGAAACCATGGGAATGAAGTTTGTGAGGAGCATGTTAGCTGTCATGAGGAGAGACAAGATTAGGATTAAAGTTATCTAGGAAAGATTGGGAGTACAGGGAGTACAGGAGATAATAAAGGAAGCAAGACTGATATGGTATGGGCATGTAATGAGGATGGAAAAAGAGAAAATACCAAAGATAATGATAGAGATGAAGTATGTAGGAAAAAAAGACCACAAGGGAGATCAAGAAAGAGATGAGAGGAACAGATAACAGAAATTTTGCAAGTGAGAGGACAAGAATGGAAGTGATTTAAAGGAGGAAAGATGGAGGAAGATGGAGGCATTTTACTAAACTGACCCGGCCACAGGCTGGAAACAGTTGATGGATAAGTTTTCAAGAGCATGTGTTTGGCAGTATTTTAATGGGTAACGTATTTGAATCGAGTTGTTGGCTTATGTATGGTGCATACAGGAGGTGGAGTTTCAGAGATATGAATGATTTAGTGATAAATAAAATGATAGAATATTAGGAAAATGGTAGAGCACAAAGAAAAGTAACAACACTTCCTGCTACAATAGCATCGAAATATTGAAGTGTGTGTAAATATGTGTCAGTGTTGTTACTTTTCTTTGTGCTCTACCATTTTCCTAATATTCTATCATTTTATTTATCACTAAATGTTTTTGCTCAATGCACTTTTTTCATATATAATATTTTAGAGATATGAATGAGTCAGAGACATGTTTGGATTTGAGTTGAATAGTTAGATTTGGAAGTTTGGGTCTATTAAGTATACTGCATAGATTGGTTGGTTGTTAAGGACATTTTATGTAATGGTGGATGAGTGAGGTATGGATAAACCTGTTGTCAGTAGATTATTGAGCTTGTGAATTCTGGAATGTTATATTGTGACCAAGAAGATGATAATTCTTGTTTCTGTTCTTCCAGGTCTGTCATTTATGTATATTTGATTACTATGTGGTTTGGGGTAGCCTTGTTAGTAAAAGCATGTTGCAGTTTTTGGTAGTGTTTTGAGAGTTCATTGTTGTGAGAGAATGTTCTTTTAGTTAACGAATATTCTATTATATACCAGAGCTGCTTAATTTGTCTATCTATCTGTCTAGTTCTAACTGTGCCATCTATATAATGCAATTCTAACATTAAAATAGAATTAAATGTTAACAGTCAACCTTGCAGTCCAACTAAGAACAACAGTTTACTCTCTAAACCCAAAGAAGCTGCCTGTGACAGTGAAAGATCGTTTATAATGATGTAAGTATGCTAGCTACCCCGCCTAATCTAAACAATTTTATTTGCTTTAGCATTTTACTTCTTTAGCACAGTGCTTTAATCTAAATAAATCAAAATCTTTAAGCTTAAGTAATGTACCATTTTAGTAGAATCTTGAAAAAAAAAAAAAAAAAAAAAAGAGATCACATACAAAAAACAGTTTTGTTAATTTGTCATATTTAATATATTTAATATATTGAATCAGGATTAAGAATTAAATTTATTAACTATTTACAGTTATTTTACTTATTTTGAAATGTTTTCCTTATATTTAACTATAGGGAACTAAAAGGTTGTGTTTTCTCAATTATTTAAGTCAATGTTTTACAGCCGAGAGCATAAAATGTGAGAAGTGACTATACCAAGTGCAGATCAAGTGATTCAAAATCGTATTTTTCCAATAATTTGGAACCTCAAATATAATATGATTCAAGCTATTCGAGGATTTGAACGTCCCATCTCTATGTTTATTTAAAGCACCTATTGCTTACTCAGTTGACAATAATCATACAAATTTACAATCATTTTCCTCACAGAAAAAAAAAAACTCATGATATATAAGAAAAACTAATTAAAAAGGGATATTTAAAAAATAAATATAAAAATGTTTGATGCGCTTGTACCTGTCTGAGAGCAATAATTGAAAGCCCAGGAAAACAGGCTGCATGTGCAAAGAGAAGAGAAACAATAAGAGACAGGTTTAGAGGAGAGAGAGAACAGAAATCACACTTCATATCATGTCTCTTTAAGGAAAACCTGTTTTCGCTTTTTGAGGTATTTACATTTTATTTGGAAGAAGGTATTGGAGAGGTGGATAGAAATATAGAAAAGGAACAAACACAATATGGCTTTTACAATGAAAATAAGAACACAGTTCACACCTTACATCGCTGCCATTGGACAAAGAGGTAATGGCTGCCTCTTGAAGAAAAGTGATCGCTACCGCCCAGCCCCCTTACCTAGGTTTCATTATATAAGAGCTCATCAAGGAGGAGTGTGAAACGCTCAACGCAACTTACTAAAAGAGGAAACCAAAAAAAAACACAAAAGGGAGAAAAAGGAAAATGGTAAAGAATGATAGGACAATTAGATAGGAACATGAAAGCGGAACAGATAACACAAACGACAAACACATGTGTTACAGTGTGCTAGTGATTAAAAAAATAAGTGAAACATTAGTCTAAATGTGTGCACATTTCATATCCCTTTCTTAATCGTTAGAGATAAATTACTCGAATCGTCAAATCTCATCTCTGTATTTAAGTACAGCTATTTATAATTTTGGCATGTGGCACAAAACAGAAAAATTGGTTCACTCTCCTTTCACTGGTAACAAAGAACAGGATCGGCGGGCAAACAATTTAAATGCTTTGTTTCATCTGACTCTGTGTAAAGAAGAAATTAAACCTTTGTTGATATATGATTAATTTTTATGATTTTAAATACCTAATCAATTTAATTTGTCAGTTAACCGGATCAATGGTCATGCAAAATAAGCGTCAAATCTGTCTGGTTTGCTGATGTTGGGTTTTATAAATCCGAGATGGGTTTACTGAGGACGTTTTCACCCATAATGGTTTACCACTCTCCCTCCACACAAATATGAGTATATTTCATCTTATATTCTATCTTTCTTATCCCTACTCCATTAATGTAAATAGGAGGATAGCCCAGAAAGATAGAACGGCACTGTGAAAAGAAAAAAATATGTCGCGTGGTGTGGTGAAAGTGATTGACAACCTGCCGAGGTTTGTCCGATGTCCGGTGGAGCTCACTTCAGTGACATTATCTTCAAAAAGTGAAAAATTGTAAAATGTACTTTGCTTTTATTTATCCACTGAATATTTATTTTTAAATTAAAGTGTTAATTTCCAAGTTACTAATCATCTAATTGTTTCAGGCCCACCTGATGTGTGTCAGTGTTTTTACTTTAAATTGTGCTTCATTTTATTGTGTTTATTCAAGTACATATTATAGTATGCTTAAGGTCTTTCCTTTCATTAATAGATTTTAATTTTAAATTCAGATCTAAAATAAAGTTGAGTTCAACCTATCTTCACTGCAGATGGAATAAAATATATAGAACCATATTCCTAAATACATGCATACAAATAATTCTGTGACCTGAAAAGTGCCAAAGAATTTAATTTTATTATAATATTCTGTGCACACATTTAAAAATATTTGAACACACGAACCAGTGAAGCATGGAAACATCAAATTCCAAACTTGAGTTAGTATGTTGTATTTTATTAGGTTTTGATTCACAATCATACTTCAAAAAAAATTCAGAGAAAAACATAACATCATATAAGAGAAATTAAAACTATAACCTGCAAAATTAAAACTATAACCTGCAAAATTAAAACTACAATTTTTTTTATTAATAATTTATAATTTTGATTTGCTGTTAGTGATAAAAACATGATTTCAAGGAACCATTTCTTTATTATGAACAATCCAGCTCTTTAAATAAAACCTCTTTTATCTTTTTGAGGTAAATTTTATTATATTTAGAAGAAGGTAACAAAAGATGCAATGAGACATATAAAAGGGAACGGACAATAAAAAGAACAAAGTTCATACTTTACAATGATGCCATTGGACGAGGTAATGGCTGGCTTTTTGAGAAAATCTATTGCAACTTCGCATTTCATACTTTCCTCTGATTAATTCAGATATAATGAAACCTAGGTCAGGGGATTTTGTGGTAGCGATCGATTTTCTTCAAAAGGCCACCATTATCGGTTTGTCCGATGGCAGCAATATAAAGTATGAACTGTGTTATTTTCATTGTAAAAGCCATATTGTGTTTGTTCCTTTTATGTTTCTATCCACCGTTCCTGTACCTTATTCCAAATGTAATAAACACCTATATAACAACTCTCTCTGCTGTCCTCTTCTTATTAATCCTCTCTGTAGTTCCACCCTTCACCTCAGTCACACTTCCAAGATATTTTAAATTCTTACCTTACTCAGTTCAACTCCATCCAACTTTATAGCTTTACTAGGCCTTTTCAAATGTAGATGGTTTTTAATTAATTTTAAATAAATTAGCCATTGTAAATTATATAGGATTAACTTATAAATATACCTTTGATCAAAATATTAACTATGATTCAATTTAATATTTCTTAGGTGCTTTTTTTTTAAAAAAAATCATTTGTGGAAGCAGTTTTGGGTACACAAATTTATGAATTTTTGTTATGGGTCATCCACAACAAAATATTGGGCGTGGGTACAGGGGAAGAGCTCTAATTTCTACATGGTGTTACATGGGGGTAGGGTGGCTACATCACAGTGTTATGTAATGCAGATCTTATACGTTCTAATGTTGAAAAATAGTATTACGATTAATATTTTTGCCATTACTAAAAATACTTATCTTTGACTTCCAATAATGAGTAGTATTAAATATGAGTCCCTATGACCTCTAACAAAAAGCTCAACATTTCTGAGCCTCTGTCTATTAAGCTTAAGTAGCCATTTAAAGCTCAAAATTCAAGCACTATAAAATCCTTACTGACAAGTAATAGAACTAATAAAGAGCTATGCACTGTATGAACTATTGCTTAAAATAAATATCTATATATTAATAGAATATATTTTACGCAAAGGTTAACAAATGCATTAGGGACTAAGATAATATAATAAAATTAAATGATCAGGTTGGTAATGTTCTCCCACAGACTAGCCGAGAGTGTGGTAGTCTGATTTTCATAGTAAGCCTGTTATCTGAAAATTGGAAACTCGTGGTGCTACAATGGTGGGAAAAGAATATTTTAAGTGTATTTACATTCTTAATCTGTTTTAATTAGTGATGTAAAGAGAAACTAAACAGTAATTATTGAAATATTTTGATCACTTTTTAGATTAGCTTCATCAGTGATAAATCAAATAACATATAACATATTTCTATAATGCCACATTTTAGTGACTTTCAATCAATGTTGGTGGTAGAAAGTGGGCTTCTTATAAAAATCAGGGTTTACCTTGTGATCGCCCATGCAGGTGTTGGGTCCAACAAGCCCGTATTCAACACTGCCTGGCTCCAAGATCTGTGAACAAACACACCAATGGCTGCATTGAAAGCGCTCTTTCCTGATTAGTTAGTATGTGGAGGAAAAAATCAATATGCATTTTATTTTAACTACATGATAAATGTATGCTCAAGCTCAAGCAAAATATTTTTCATATTATTTTTCTGAAGAAGTAGGTAACAAGAAAGGATAGGAACAAATAAATTGAACAAATGCCAGATGGATTTAGTTATGAAAAGAAGAACACAGATCATACTATAATGCTGCCACTGGACAAAGCGGCGATGGTCATCTCTTAAAAGATAATTGGTTTATTACTGGTCAACCTTGCAGTCCAACCAAGAGCATCAGTCTACTCTTAAAGCATAAAGCTGCCTGTGACAGTGAAAGCTTGTAGTTAAAAATGTATATTTTATTTTTTTGCGTTTTAATTTATCCAAACAACTTATAATTCAGTATAATTGAGGTAAATATGCTGGCTATCAGGCTATCCCTTCTAATATAAACCTCAATAAAAGAGATCCAAATCTATTTTCAAATGGTAGATTTCCAGTCCTATCAAAACCAAGCCCTGGTACAAGCATTTTAAAGTATAGTTAATTTTATATATGAAAAAAGTGCATTGAGCAAAAACATTTAGTGATAAATAAAATGATAGAATATTAGGAAAATGGTAGAGCACAAATAAAAGTAACAACACTGACACATATTTACATGTGTCAGTGTTGTTACTTTTATTTGTGCTCTACCATTTTCCTAATATTCTATCATTTTATTTATCACTAAAGTATAGTTAAATAATATTTTTAATGTACCATATAGTACCAGGGGTCTATTTTGTAGAATATTTTAGCTATACTGATGGGTCGGCAGTAATCAGCACGCATGTACACTTAAGCTCAAGGTCAAACCCGAAGTGAGAAACCAGTACAAGCGCTGGAGCTATCACACTCACATGTGTCTAGTAATAAACGCATGGTCAAAACAGAGAGAGAGAGAGGGGGAGGATTGTAACTGTACTGGTAATTCAGTAGGTCAGTGTTAGTTGGTGGTAGAGTCTGTGCTATGTTGTTGATGTTAAAAACCACACATGGCAGATCCACAAGTGAGTGATCAAGTTGAAAGGGAGGTTTCCTTGGTGTCTCAAGTAAACAAGGGAACGAGAAGAAGCTACGATATGAAGTTTAAATTAACAGCAATACGCAAGGCGCAACAAACAAATAGCGTGCGTGCTGCTAACAAGTTTGGTGATTCCTAGGCTAATGTATGACTTTGGAGAGAAAATAAAGAAAAGTTTAGGAGTGACTGCACATCAAGGAAAGCATTCAGAGAGTCGAGTAAAACTGTGCCTAATTTGTTAAGTTTCTACCTCAAGGTATATTAAAGACCTTTTATTTTTCATGTAGAACACCTTCAAAATATTAGGGTCATATTATGTGGGGGGTCGTACTATATTCGGGAAAATAAGGTATCTAGAGTTGGATTATCAAGGTATCTAATCCGTCAAGCTCAATTAACTAAACTATATAACTTTGATATATCTTACATTGTTGACTAGCGATTTGGCAGAGCTGCTGAGCACAACTCGGTCACACCAGGATGGGCAGCGTGTCTGCATGTAGCTCCTCGGACCCTTTTCCTCTTCTTCCTCAAAAGGATAACTGGGCGGGAATGAGATGGGGAACTCATAGAGCCGGCCCTCAAACGGCTCCAGTTCACGGTCAAATGCTTTCAACTGAAATGGATACAGAGGTTCATTGTGGCTTGTCACATAACTAATGGTATATTTTGTTTGGCTTCGCTTGAGAAGCGTAAAAGAAAGAAAAAAAATTGGGCTTAGTACACTCCTAGCGGTCATCATAAAACAATTTAACGATTAATGAATAGCACTTCCCACCATTATCATCTTGTCACAAGGATTGATGTCAATGAAATGACCCAACATCTTGAACAACACTCCCACAATCCCCTACAACCCATATCAAATAAACTTATTCAAAATTGAAGATCCAAGGAGGAAGAGTTATAAGCTATACAGAGTGACAAGTCCTGACATAGAATGAGCACGCTCCTTATATCACTACTTCTGTTACAGATTAAAGTCTTTCACATACCCACGAGGCTTCGTTTTCTATGAACAAGGTCTGGTGATCATGATGGCTGAATTCTTTTCTGCCCAATGAGAAAATAACCTGGAAAAAACAAAATAATTCAGAATAAAAGTATTTCTACACATGGGTTCAATTTTAGATTAACAACAATGGGAGTAATCTTTTTGCAATCGGGTAAAATTAACTTCTGATTAGTCAGCATGTGTCTCTATACAACTTCATTCCTACAGTAACAAGGAGAAACAGGTTAAATAATGAAGTTGTTTAGGCAAGAGTTGGGGTACAAGAAGTATATGAGATAGTATAGGTATACTCCATTCACGGTAGGAATTACTCTCTGAAAGGTCTTTTTTCCTATCAATATCCTACTATATATTAGATTTCTGGTAGGGAAAAAGACCTTTCAGAAATCAATTCCTAAGCTGAACAGACTCTAGCAAGGGTGAAATGGTAAGGTCTTGCAATGAGGATGTTGGGATGTATGAGAGAATAGAGGAAGCAAGGGTGAGATAGTATGGTTATATTTATAGGAAGTGTACCCCCATTTTCATAGAGGGAAAGTGGAAAACCATTTTGGGAAAACCACCCTCAATACATCCGACCGATATTTAAACCTCGATTTCCCTGTACTCTGCAGTCTAGTACACTGTGAGAGTAGCGCCTTAGACCATGTGGTCATGAAAACGAGTTCCTCTGGTTTTACCTAGTAGTAAGTACACATATTTTTCCTGGTACTTTATTTTCAAATACTAATAGCTTTTCCTCCCTCTTCTTACTTAATATCCTAAATTCAGATCTGTAGAGTAGTATTAATCTTAGTATTGTTTTATTTTCTCTTGTTTTGTTCTTCTACACACTACCCTTGTACTGAAACTTTTATTTAAAGCGCAAAAACATTTATTTTCAGCCTATATTCGAGCCAATATCTGCTTCTCCATGTTTTCATTTACTGGACATACAAAGTACTTGAAGGATCTAACTTTCTCGAACTTTATTTCTCAAACTACTAAGGTTTCACTCTCATCTGGTTCTATCCTTAGAACCAAATATTTGTTTTTCTATTGATTTATTACCATTCCAACTTTACAAGCTTCTTCTGTTAATACAGCCGATGCTATTTTTAATTAATCTTCTTTTTTATCCTACCATTATTACATCGTACACAAAAAGCATTACTTTTTTATTTTTTTATTTTCACACCATCCCAAAATTCTGTATCCATTCAGAAAACTTTTTCAGTGCTTTTCCTCAAGTTCAGATTTATAAGAAGACTAAAATGAAGATATTGATTTGTATAATAGTGTATTTGGCCCATTTATACCTTGGAAAATGAGTGTTACCATTTGTGCAACATACCTGACTGGCTTCATCCTGATATTGTAGTTTGGTGTGGTCTGTTTTGTTGCTCTGAAGTCTTATTGGCTGAAGACCTTCACACAGTTTCTGTGGGAGATAAAGTAAATAACTTTACAAATCAAAGAACTTTAAGTAAGAGGTCTGTCTGGATATTAGCAATTTAAAACTAACTAAAATATTAATTTTAAATAGATGCTTTCACATGAAGTGTTTTGAAGGACAGCGATCAATTCTCTTCAAGAGGCAGCCATTGCCTCTCTGACCAGTGGCGGCAATAAAAAGTGTAAACTACTTTCGTATTTTCATTGTAAAAGTCATATTTTATTCATTCCTTTTTAATTTGTTCTGTACTTTTTCTGTAACTTTTTTCATATATAATATAATAATTAATAATAAAATACTCAAAAGTTTAACAAGGTGATGCCATGCTGATTCCTTTTCAAGCACCGAATCTTACTAACTGTTCGGGTTTAAGCTTATGTACTATAACACTAATATTTTTAGGGATGCAGTATGTTATATTTATATAAACCGTACCCACACTTGCGTGAAGGGAGAGTGGAAAACCACTCAGTACACCGGACCAAGATTTGAACCTCGATCTCACTGTTATCAGCAGTTTAGCTTACTGAAAGAGTAGCGTGTTAGACCATGCAGCCACCAAAGCAGGTTCATGCTGATTTAATGCATTATTACTTTCTATAATACACGGAAGGTACAGGAGATAGAGATGGGAGCAAATACAATATGGTTTCAAGAGTGAAATAAAGAACATATTTCACAATTCACACTGCTTCCACTGTATAAAAAGATAAAGAAATTCTGTCATTACTGTCTTATTCTTCCTAAGCCTTCTTCTAAGTATCATATTATCTTGCCTACCTCATAAGGCGAACTTAAGTTATCTTTAAAATAATTATTTAAAAAAACAGTTTTACAAACATGATCTTATGAAAAATGGCTTCCCTTCATTAGCACAAAAAAAAAGTATTATATTTATTGGTAGCTTACTTGAATAACTCCTTTAGAGTCTGTCCGAAAGTTAAAATCACCAAAGAGAAAGAATGGTGCTGTTCCGTTCTCATCACTGTGAAACCTGTAATACATAGAAATAAAATTAATAGAAAAATATCATCAAAAAGGGATGTTTCAAGCACCACTTAACTCTAAAATAATTCAAACTTTAAGAGACCATTTATGATTGTACCCTATTTTTCACAAATTTGTTAGGCTGGGCTTATATCCATCCATAGCGAATAGTAAATAGTGCGTAACATTGTCAGAATTTGTAAGAAAAATACAACGATCTATGATAAAACTTATGTTTAAAGCCCTGCCTAAATTGGTTGTCTTTCATCAAAAATGGCCTAACCTCTTTGCATTGCTAGAAACCGAGTCTAAAAATACTTCAATTAAGGGTTCACTCGATAAACAACATTAAACTGTATCTTATGAAACTTGAAATTAACCTAATTTAAGTTTTGTCTGTATACATCCAACCGAGATTCGAACCTCGATCTCCCTGTCATCGACAGTCTAGTCTACTGCGAGAATAACACCTTAAAACATATGGCCACCAAAGCGGGTTATATGAATATAAGCCCAGCCTTAGAGTGGGCATAAAAGAAGCAACATGTGTGTTTTATTTTGAGTGTGTCTGTACACTACCTGTCGAGCGTGTGTTCCAGCGCTCGTCGTCTGTTCTTACAATAAACGGAAGGAAACTGTAACATATAAGTACATTTCATCAAACCATGTAAAAAAAATTCCTTTTTCTTAGCAAGTCACATTTTTAATAGCGATGTGGATCCTCAAACTATCAAATCCTTGAGGATATTGAAGATTCGAGAATTTAAGAAAACAATAAATGTTGAGATAAAATTTGTTTTAGAGCAATAATATTGCTCATTGGTGGTTCAGTCTCGGCCTAATTATAGGAAAAACTTAACAACCAGACTCCATATCATTAATTTAACACTTAACCAAATGTATGAACGTTATAATGGATGCATTTTAGAAACAAAATTGATGCTAAAATTTAGTTACTATTTCTATTTTTCTTCTATATTCCTATTTCCTCTTGTATTCATAATTTTTCCTAAGATTTAGATTTAAATTCGAGATTTGAAGGTAAAACGAAGATTATGATTCAATGTTCCGATTCATAAAAGAGTAGATTTGACCCAGCTCCAATAATTTATAAGCATGCAAAATTAGCCCAACTCTCATGCCCCATTTTGATGTTTCGACTATGTGGGTTTAAAAATATTGTTTTAGAAGAATTTGGGTGCATTTCCTCTCAGTTAACCTATTCATCTCTACTCATTACGATTAAGCCATTAATCTGCTTTCAAGAAATGTATTAGCCAACTAGCTACAACATGACTCAAAGAATGAACGAACACCGTATCCCAAATAATTTCTAAAATACCAACCCAGAAAAAAAAGAAGACTTGGCCGATCATTAAAACAATTTTTGGACAATATCCACCTGGAGTCCAAAACAGATCTTTAAGGTCTATTTGTGAAGGATGATGATGATAGATTTGAAAATAAAAACAAACATACATGAAAACATTTATAATACCACAACTAAATTATGTTTTTATGTGGAAACAAACACAAACTCTCTAGGTCGTAGCCATTTTTGTAATCTGATTGCCACCAACAAGATGTTAGAATGTAAATCAACATAATTTATGTGGGTAACCCAAAGTCACTCACTTATGAGGTAAGATTGCTGTAGTTAGTAATCATAAGGTAAGGTCACCCTCGTGTAACAAAGTTTTGCGTGGTGGCATCCTTGTCACCAGAATGGACACACCCTTACTTATTATAGACAGTTTAACATTGAAAAGAGGATAGAAGAGCAAGGCCACCACATTTACCAGAAAATTGTAGGCTTCAAATTTCACACATAAATGGAAAAAAAAACATAATTATTAAATTTTCAGGGTGCAACAGTCTCCTTCAGCAGAAGAGAGTAAAAAACAGATTGGCGTACCCTGAAAATTTCATAAAAATTTAATTTCAGCAGAAGGAAGTAAAACACAGATTGATGCACCCCAAAAATATAATAATTATGTGTATTTAATTGGGAACTTTGAAATCCACAATTTTCTGGTATGTTTGTTTTGAATGTTAAATTTAGTACAGCCATTTTTACTTTATTCTAAGATAATGATAGTTTTATTCAACTATTGCTTGCAAACATTTTCATTTTAGTTCTGTACTGTGTGGTCAATTTGGGCGAGATCTTGGCCATGCATGTACAGGGATATCGTAAGCCTGTCTGAAGGCTTGACAAGAAGTGTTCAATTCCTCTGGTACACTCCAGCGGTGTTGCCTGTTCGACTAACAATGGACTTCTTGTTCACACGGTGACATCACAAAAAAACAAACTTAACTTGAATGAATGCATGCCTTACACACATAGCCACAGTCGTTGCGAGCTAGTGAGACTCACAGACTCCATGGCGATGAAGTTGGATGCGTCATGGAACAAGTGAATGTTGATTAGGTCTAACACTGTTCCGTGGAGACTCCATCTCGTGCGCAGGAAACCTTTACGAGACCACTTGCACTGGGGGCATAAACAGCGCAGACATTAACTAATGGAGTTTGGAGAATTAGCATGGTATTTTCAACACCAGCTGAGACAGTTTCAAACAAATTAACATAAGTTACACTAATTATTTTATAAATAATGATAAAAACAAATTTACACAAGAAAACCTGGTTCAGACAAAGAAAAACCATGCAAAACAAACACAGAGAATTTAAAAATAAAAATTGCCTGAGCTATTTTTCTAATAGAATAAACTAAATATTGCCTCTTGGAACAAAATTATGTGAAGTACAAATGAGTTTCATTCAAAATAAATTAATGGTTAACCAAAGTAGCTGACCTCTGGGAAGAAATCCTGTGGAAATTTTGATTTTTCTTTTGTGCTGATTGCTTCTATGTTTCCTGAGAAAACTTCCTTCCCAGTCGCTGGTACAAACACCAAATCTGTAAAAGAATGGTCAATAATCCAGCCCGGAGATTACATAGAATAGCTTGATCCTAAGCACAATTAGTTCAAACTATGAAACCTCGTGGTGTGAGCAAGATCAATACAAGTTGTCCATCAACCACAGAGAGATTATTTTGGTTCAAATAATGGTGGGGTTTTAAGAGCCTGTCTCACATCACAAATAGCACCTATCTTAGTTAATACAGCTTGAAACATGCGTCACGTCGTGGTGCGGTTTTCTATATTCCACTTAAAACGGAGGAATTAAGACTAGTAAAAAATACAATATATTTGAAAGTATAATTTAAAAAATTAAAAACTACTAAATGGATCCCAATATTTTTGTTGTCTAATGAAAAATTGCAGAGAACCGCACTCCAAAATGGTTTCTGGTTCGAGTGTTATCATTATTACTAGCACCACGTCTTACTACCCGTTCGTTCTATACGCACTTAAGCTAATGTGTAATGGTTGGGTGATTGTGAGATGAAATGGAGGACCTACAGTTTAACGTGGGATCCGAACCACGGTGGAGACCTGACATTCCTCACATTCACAAGTTGTGATTAATACATGTCTTGTCAGAGGTGAAGGAAGGGTTTGGCAATCAGATAAATTTGTACCAGGATCGAGGATTGAACCCCGGACCCCCAGCAAAGAAGTCCAACACCTTACCCCTAGACTGCCAGGTCACCTTCAAGTGTTATCATCATCATCAACAACAACAACAACTGTTTCCAGCTGGTGGCCGGGTCTATTTAGTAGAATGCCTCCATCTTATTCTATCCTTCCACCATTCTTCCTCTTTTAATTACTTTCATTCCTCTCCTCTTACTTGAACACTTTCTGCTATCTGTTTTATCATGTATCTAATTTGATGCTTAATCAGCCGTGAGTCAAGCTCTTAAATATTTACTACCCTCAAATCCTTGAATCCTAAAGAGTTTTGAAATTAGACAATTCAAGAAAATTTTAAATATTAATTTTTAATTTCCCTCTTTAGTAACCTTTTCTTTGGTCACCAACAATAATGCTATATACTATTATATGGATATTGTGTTCATTAAAAATAATATTATGATTAAATATAAGATGCAAATACGACAAAACACAGTTTATTATTTACCTGAAAAATCCCATATCAACACATCTGTGATCGATTCATGGATAAAATAAAGACTACCTAATGCCTGAAAAATAAGACATGCATTAATAAATAAACACAATTCAAATAAAATATAACAGCTGTAAATATTTATTTATTTAAATCTTTATGCTCAGGAAAACCAATCATCAAAAAGTTGACTAGGTTAATTGAAGAAGGTGGAGGAAAGAGGGATAAAAGCACATAAAAGCCAACACACAATATGGCCATTACCTCCCTATCCAGTGGTGGCAATCTAAATTGTGAACTGTATTCTTATTTATTTATTTGAGGTATTTATTGTGCACTTTCTGAACCGACTAATTACATCAGCACACAAGAATTTCTTCGAGAGAGAACAAAAGGGCCTATCAATTTTGCCAAGGTAATTTCACATGTTGCAATCAACATGGGACCAACAGCTTTACCATCGCCTCCAAAGTAAATTGTGCTCAAGAAAGGTTTGTCGACCCTGGCTCGGTTTGAACCCACGAACATCGAGTCCTTAGGTCATCACTTTACCCCAAGACCACCAAGGATGACAACCGTATTCTTCTTGTATATTGTGTTTGTTCCCTTTTATGTGTTTTTATTAATTCATTATTATGATGATGACTTACAAGAAATTATCCTAATAAATAAATAATGTTGTATTCTACAGAGTGGGATAATATATCTCTTTAAGGAAAACCTCTCATCATTTTTTGAGGTAGTTTGTAATATATATTTTCCTTTTCCTGTGTTTATCTTTAATGTTATTCCTTACATGTTTCTTTCTAGGTGTCCTATTATCCTTTACCAATTACCTTTTTCTCCCTTTCGTGTTTTTTGGTTTCCTCTTTTAGGAGTCTGTACAGCACATTTCACACTTCCTCCTGATGAGTTCTGATAGAATGAAATCTAGGCTGGGTGAATGGGCGGTAAAGATCGATTTTCTTCCAGAGGCAGCCATTAGGCTTACCTCTTTGTCAAGTGGCAGAAATGTAAAGTATGAACTATGTTCTTCTTTACATTATAAAATCCATATTGTGTTTGTTCCTTTTTATATGTTTACTAGACACCTTTCCTGTACCTTCTTGCCAATATATATTACATAGTGGGATAAAAGTACTCGAAAGTTTTTACAAAACTAGCTCATATAAACTAAGCAATTAAATTAAGTTGTTTAAACTAAGGGGTTAAAAATAAGCATAGTAAAACTTCATGAAATGTGTACATACAGTGAAATTTTCTGCGGAAGAGTAGTCTTCATCAAGATAAACACGAACTTTATCAAACAATCTAAGTTCTTCACTGGACATTAATAGCCTGAAAACAATATTAATTAAAATAATTTGTGTGATATTATGTGAATAGCATAAACAAGGTAATGTTGTACATTTTGTGATAAAAAGAATATAATTACATGAGTAAGAGTTATTGCGACAATTAAAAATTGTTTTCTTCTATTAAAAAAAATTGTATTTTGTTCAACTTTATAAGCTATTCTTTATTCAACGAGTCACAAGGTATTACTGTTTACAAGACAAATACACATAGAATAAATCATACAACAACCAATTTGTCTCTAAAACAATATTTATGTAGAAATGTATTTTATTTATTTATTTTACTGTTTTTTGGTTCTATACAAAAGTTTTAAAAAGCTAACTTCCATTTATCTTGAATGATAGCAAGCTTACCTTACATTGTTTCACTATGGTATAGCTTTTAATACAGGGCCATAGTGTAGTCCATCAAGGTAAGGGCTGTATGCAAGAGCTTGACTAAGTGGGTGCTTAGTGGACACTAGCGTGGGTTTGCTTGCGTCATCATAGGTTAAAAGGTGGAGCAATAGTGTGTTCGGAACCACACAAATGGTCCACTAAGAATTCACTAACGTTCTTGCATACCGCTAAGACTATTGCCGTTCAGGTTAAACAGAGTGTACATTGTATAAGTACATAGCTAAAACCCCTCGCAACCCAAACAACACAACCGGAGACTGGGTGTTGTGTCTGTCCCTAGTCTTAGGTTAGATTATAAGGCATACGAAGCTATGACAGGCCAAGCCAGCCTGTTGTAGAAAATATATGGCTTGGATAAAAAACTGACCCAGACCATAGGTTGGAAACAGTAATGGATGTAAAGTAAAGTTAAATATAGCTAGAAAGTGAACCAATTCAGGTTTTTTTTAAGAAATCCATGGTCTATTCTCATCTTACTTTCTCAAGTGTTCTAATGCAATAATTAAAATTATGGAATTAAAATGCAGACCTTTGGCTTGATGAACCAATGCTCTTACCAATGAGCCAGTCAGAATCGCTTCATTGCCAAAGTGATAACTCACTAATTATTAAATATAGTTTAAGGCCGAGAATTTTGGTCCCTAGTTCAGTTACTCGCTTAAGGTGTCATTTAACCCAGTTTCAGTGGCCAAATAGTCTGAGACATCACTCTCATATTAGACTCGCCTGCTGATGACAGGTAGATCAGGGTTTGAATCCCAGTCAGATCTAATGAGTGTTTTTTTCTAAGTGGTTTTCCACTCTTCTTCCAAGCAAATGCAGGTGGATTACCTTTAAAATGATTTCTTCCTCATCCCTGAACGATTAAAGTAGTATAATTTATGCATATAACCTGAACAGGTGGTAAGACAGTGACAGGGTGTCTACTGAGTTGGAGAAACAAAAATTAGTGGCTATATGGTGACTTTTTTGACCCCAAAATTCCGCGGTAACCGATTGAAAATTAATAATGCATTAATATGCATAATTAACTCATAAGCAACATTAAACTTTAACTAGATGGCGAAGGTTAACCTTGTAATTGGTATCACAGTACAAACAATCAGGCAACTTGCGGCTAGCGCATGGCATCATGGGTAGTGGGTGGCGCGACTTTTGATGCGTCCGCATTGTTACAATGCGCAGGAAGTTCAGCCATAAAATATTTTCGTGACTTTATGACCAAAATATTGAACATTCGTGAATTTTAAGGGACTTTTGTGACCTTTTATGCAATTAGTGACTTTTCATGACCTGATAGACACCCTGAGTGATATATATATACATTTGAATAATTACTTAAGAGATGATTTAAAAAATCAATATAATCTATATTAAATTAGTGAAAATAATTTCTGAGCGTTGGTAATGTCATTTGATTTTTAACTAAACATGAAAAAAAACTGCATCGGAAAGTCGATATCTCTATAAAAAAAACACCAGGGTTTATTATGTGTGGCCTGATCTTAGTTGTAAGGGCCAAAAGCGTGCAACACACATTGTCGCCCAGTTTCCACACGTGAGAGATTGACGTCATTCTCTGCCTTATCTTGGGTGGCTATGCTTGTTAACCACTGGAAGTGGCGACTGAAATAAATACAATCAATCAACTTCCTGTGATTGAGATAAAGAAACCTCTGGGCTCTTATTTACTGTTTACTATAATTATCTCACAATTATTTGTACAGTAATAATTTATTAGGTCTTTTCTCTCAATAAATATTTGAAGTAAAATATTCATGAAAATCATGTCTGTATGTCTTTGCATGCTCAAGGTTTTAAATAGATTATTTATTTATGTTTGTCAAGAAATATAACTATAGTTTTATTGTAATTTATATTGGTATTAAATCTTCAAAAATTAATCTGCCATACTTTAAGGAATCTTAAAGTCCAGGGTTCAAATCCCATACCAGTTTATAAGAACTAACATTAAAGTGTTTAAGCTTTTGCAATCTTATAAATAGTCATGTATTTGCATACCAATTCTAAACCTTTATAAAAAAAAGTAACCTGGCGGTCTAGGGGTAAGGTGTCAAACTTCAGTGCTGGGGGTCCAGGGTTCGATCCTCGGTCCCGGCACAAATTTATCTGATTGCCAAACCCTTCCTTCACCTCTGACAAGACGTGTATTCACAACTTGTGAATGTGTGGAATACCAGGCCTCCATCGTGGTTCGGATCTAACGTTAAACTGTAGGTCCTCCATTTCCTCTCACAATCACTCTACCATTACACATTAGCGTAAGTGTGTACAACCCAGCCAGGTAGTAAGACGCGGTAATAATAATAAACTAAATTAGAGTGGGCAAGCTAGGAGTCCTTTTTCTCAATCAAAAATATTGTTTAAGTGCTTCAGCGGTCACATGGTTTAAGGCATCACTCTCGTGTTGGACCAAACAGAGAGATCAGGGTTTTGAATCTCGGTCAGGTGTACTGAGGGTGGTTTTTTCCAAAATAGTTTTCCATTCTTCCTCCACACAAATGTGGGTATGCTTTCTCTATATATGAACTTTACTTCTCCTTAGCTCATTAGCGTAATTAGTACATATGTGTAAACAGAACAGGTAGTAAGACGAAGTGCTAGGAAAAAAATTTTAAAATGTGTATAAACCAAAATATGTTGATATACAGTGGATTCCGGTTAATTGGGACATATCAGGCTAGGTCACTCTGGCCCAATTAAGCAGCTGTCCCAATTAAACGAAATTTTAATGGTACAAACATTTATTTAAAAATACTGCAACTAAAGCGAAAAGCAAACAACATATACATATGTAAAATGAATATACAGCACATACTTGTATGTGTCAAGTAAGGGTTACACATTACTTAAGAGTTCTTTCTTTGAAAATAATTATCAAGTATACCCTGATGTGTTTTCTTTATTGACTGCACCTGTACAAAGTCGGCGCAGGTATCTAGTGCTGATAAAGGGCTGCCTTCGTCACCTTCCTGCATGAAGTAGCATCTCAATTCAGCGATATATTTGCTGGCATCCTGGTTAGTCACTCGCTTAGGTGTTTCATTGTCATCATTTTTTTAAGAGTAAATAGCCAGAGCTATATTAATGGTAATTACTTCAGTTAGATATCATATTCTGAAAATTGAAAAATGACACCTGGACACGGGAATCGAACCCGGGACCTTTGGCTTAGTACGCCAATGCTCTAACCACTGAGCTCTGGCTATTGACTCTTAATATATATGCATTGCCTTACAATTATAATAATTGTACATATGGCAATAAGCCACTACCGAGTCGCAGATGGCTGCGTTATCTGATGGCTTGTGATACTAAAAAAAACACATAATTGTAGCTGACGATTTCCACTAAGCCCATCATAGACTCTGCCTTAAAATATGAGTGAAGAATGACCCTGGGCACGGGACGAATCCTGGATAGCTCAGTGGTTAGAGCATTGGCGTACTAAGCCAAAGGTCCCGGGTTCAATTCCCGTGTCCAGGTGTCATTTTTCAATTTTCAGAATATATAATTTTTTTTGTTTTTCTGTTGTCTCAGAGTGTTTTTTCCGCAATGTCTTCAATAATTGTATCCTCACAATCTTTATTTTCATCATGGCATTGAAGGTTATTGTCAATGCTTAAAAAATCTTCACAATTTTGGACGTGTTGCAGGTCTAGAGACATTTCATTGTCTGTGCATATAACTGCATCTGAATCACAATTAGTCGTGAAACCACTTTTAGCAAAACAATTCTGAATTGTTTTGCTGCTTATTCCTCGCCAGCTATCGGTTATAAATTGTACACCTTTTAGCAGTGAAACATTTGCACTAACTTATATTGCTTTTGAAGATGATGTCAGAAGATTTTCCTCAATTGCTTCAAGGATGTGATTAACCAGCTTTCCACAGTAATACGTCTTCAAATTTTTTATAATTCCTGCATCCATAAGCTGTATCAGGGATGTGGTGTTAAGGGGTAAAAATTCCAATTTAATATTTTTTAAACCATCTACATGAAGGTGTGCCGTACAGTTGTCCAATATCAACAGAATTTTTCTGGACTTACGTCGCAGTTACATGATCCATCGCTTTCTTTGAACCGGACAGTGCTATGTGTTTATAGCTCTAGGAACCATCACAATAATACAAGCTTGTTTCATCAGCGTTTTAAATGTCATCTGCACTAAAAAATTTTAAGTATCTCTGGTAATTTTTTAAATTTCCATTGGTCAACACTCATAGCGTCAGTACTGTCCTTCTCAACGTGTGTGCTTTTTTGTAACTAATGTCATATCTGACTTCCATTGAGAAAACCAACCATCAGTTGCTTTGAAATTTACATGACCTAGCATTTTGGCCAACTCTTCCGACTTGGTTTTTAGCAGAGAGCCACTCACATGCACACCTCGTTTAGTTACAATGGAACACCATTGATTTGAGGCATCTTCAACGTCTGGATCTTTGCCTTGCCTCTTTCGCTTATAAGATGTTTTATTAAACCCACGCGCAATGTCCACTCCTAAGTTTTTCTTGTTGCTGAAATTGTAGATTTCGGCACTTTAATTATCTCCGCTAGCTGACGATGACTGATGTTAGGAGGTTGACTTTTTATCTTGTCAAGAATAGAAATTTTTTAGGAGTGTGTCAAACCTTTAGGTGGCATCTTGACAGGATTGTTAAATGTACTGAAAAAAACTAACTCAGTGCACGGTTTGTTACAGTTTTTAATTTATGTTAGTCCACATAATGAACAACTATACATGACACATAACTTTATTCTCATAAATAATTGTATACTGCAAGCATAATGTCAAACAGAATATGATTACCACGACACAGAACAAACAACACAGCTACTCTACAGCACTATTTCAACTCTACTGACTCAGCTGCTGCTTGCACAATTTCCATGTTACCAGGGCAACCAACATGACATTCCCTGCCACCCCACAGAACAAATGCAATACACAATATGACTTCACAATAACAAACTCAGCTGCAGTCTGCAGAATATCTATGCTACAAGCTTGTGAGCCTACATTACCTTCACTGCCCCAATTAAGCGGAGAGTTGGCCCAAATAAGCGGAATAAATTTAAGGTAAATACTTGTTTTGTTTCTGTTCTTAGAGTTTTGTCCCGAATAAATGGCTGCCCCAACTAACCAGAATCCAATGTATTTATTTCTTTGTATTATAAATGTAGCTAAGCCCTTCATGTGACAATACTAGAAATACCCTATATAATTCAATTAATTAACTTTGGGCACCTCGGGCACCAAAATGTAGGGCCAAGGGAAGATCAAAATCTTTGGTTTTCTAGTAAATGTCCTATGTATTCCAAGTTTGATTAAAAAAACTGTTTTAGTTTAAAGGTCACAAAGTAGTGAGGGTGCAGGTACAGGAGATAGAGAAATATTGATTGTCCAACACCTTAGCAAAATCAGTAACGTGTTTGCCTACTGAGTTAAGGGACCTCGGCATGGCTGAAAATTTATCATTGATGAAAATATGGGTTTGCCCTTTTACATTGATAAATTAACAGCCGGGGACTGGATGTTGTGCCTGTCCTAGTCTAGTTTAGTTAGATTATAAACAAATAAAGCTATGACAGGCCTAGCCAGCCGGTAGTGGAAAATGTATGGATCAAATAAAAAAAAAGTGACCAAGGCCACAGGCTGGAAACCGTAATGGATGTTAAGTAAAGAAATATTGATTAGAAAATGTTGCTCAAGGGAACTAAAATAAATAATAAATAAAGTGGTTTATAAACTCTTTTTCTGTTTAAGTTTTGTTTTCAAGTTATCTTTAAAAACAATGACCATCCCATTTCAATTAGTAGAGAAAAGACACTTGGAAATGGGAGTCGATACCCGCGACCCTTGACTTTGGGCGCTGATGCTCCACCGCTGAGCTATCAAGGATTCGTCTCATGCTTACGGTCATTCTTAAAACTATGGATTAAGAATGACCCTAGGCACGGGATGAATCCTGGATAGCTTAGTGGAAGAGCAATGGTGTGCTAAGTCAAAGGTCCAGGGTTGAATTCCCGTTTCCAGATGTAATTTTTTCACCAGTTGAAAAAAATATGCCAGTGGCGGCTGTACCTCTAATCTTAACTCATTTCATCTTTAAATGTTTATCTTATTGAATGCTAAATTGTATTTTAAGTAGACACAGTAATTAATTACAATGATTACATAAAAAATATATTTCTATTCGCCCAGTAAGATTGAATTCAAAGGCTCAAACGTGGATTTAGCAAGGACTATCTATGTTAAATTCACACTGTAATGATAGACCTTAAGGAAGTTAGCAGGGCATTATTCACAGGAAAGGAGGTGAAGACACTATTAATTTATTAAGAGAAAAACTTTTGATAATGTTTTTCATTACCGGTACATCTTATCAAGAAAGGTCAGTAAGCTGATTGGGGAAGTAGCACAAAATTGTACAGCTCTATATAGACCTGCCTACATACATACTTAATCCTGTTCCCTAATGGGGTATGTATGAAACTGTGCATCTAGCTCAAAAAAACATCAACTCTGTACTTTACTCATCCTCACTAACTTTCTCCACTCTTCCCTATCCTTGCATACTCGCTTCACTTCAACAACAACCATACACAGAGTCATACATGCTCTTTTATTCTTAAAACTCTTAATGGTTCTGTTTCACAGATTCGTCTACAGCACTTAGACACATTTTACATGGTCTAACCCGCCTCGGTGGCGTAGTTGGCTAACACGCCAGTCGTGTTGAGCCAGACCATCGAGGAGGGGAGATCGAGGTTCGAATCTCGGTCGGGTGAACTGAGGGTGGTTTTTCCTAAATGGTTTTCCACTCTCCCTCCACGCAAATGCGGGTTCACTTCCTCTAAATTCAACCTTCCCAATTCCTAATCCATTAGTGTAATTAGTACTTAAGCGTATAACCCGAACGGGTAGTAAGACGCGGTGCTAAATAATAATACATGGTCTACCCCTACACTATCTACCTTCATATATATGCTTCGTCAATTGGTCCACACTCATCCTCTCAACACGCCCAAACCAGCGTTAAGAAGGTAAGATGCTTTTTTCACAATGACCTGTTGGATTCCCTTTCAAAGTGCACTCCTTAAGCACTCATTCATTACTGACTCTGTCCATAATGAATGGGTGCTGAAAAAGTATTTACACCCTAAAACATTGATGCCTCATAGCATTTATCATTTGATATTTCTACTCATTTCAAAGTTAATGAGTATAGTTAGTAATTATTTAGTGGTCCATAATCTTTATCTTTATTTGAATGAAAAACCTAAGCTCTCAGTCCTTTAATTAATACCATCCACATATTTTTCATAGTCCAACCCAGAAGAATACCCAACCAAATTATTGTTAAAAAATACCATCTAACCATTCAAAGGTATGCTAACTTAAATGATACAAAACTTACTTGACAAAAAACTCAACATGCTTCATACTCCTCTCGTAATTCTTCCCGCCCACCTCTTGACAGTGGAGCGCTATGAATTTAGGATCCAACCTTGTCACTGTCTGTAAGTCACACATACAGCTTCGTTAGCAGTCATATATTACAACAATAATTAATTATTAATTAGTTATTTTCATTCAAACAATCTTGCATTATAGCTACACACATTTTAGGTAAATTAAACTACCATTAATAAAAGTAACTAGAAAATAAAGAGCGGAGATTATTTTAAGCGTTTAGTCTACTGACTATTTTTTATATTTAATCAATATGTATGAAATGTGCATATTAAATTTAATTAAATAATAATATATCTAACCATTTGTCAAAAACATATTTTAATGGGGACTCTGGAGTAGGCTATTTTTTTTTTTAACTTTTACCATTGCGAATTTGATAATGAACCTACAAAATATTTCAAACTTTAACCGCCAGACTTCGCTACCTACTATGTCCTATGGCTCAAAATAATAATTAAAATTCATACACAAGAAAGATTTTAATACAAAATATTATTATATAAAAGATAATAACTAACTAAAATAACTTAGTCATAGCTCATATAATTTGGTATAGTCTGTAAGCCTATGAATCCTAATTTATCTTTTGACCTTTTAGTGGGAGAAGAAGATGTATCTGTTTGTAGGTCAACATTTACCAAATTAGTAGGTAATAGCTGACTATGGTGATATCGTTTTTATGATGAGGATGATGACCCGTGCGTGCGCCACAGTTGGGCAGCAATTATGTTGATAATGTTGATAATGTTTTTACGTTCATACGTCCCAATGTTTGGATACCAGTTGTCTTACTGTGCACTTGCTACCACACGGCTATGTGACGATCCAATTATATGCCTAGCCCACTGTAGGATTACTTATTAGTTATTTATGTTAAAATTAATAAATTTCAATGTTTATACACGATTTATTTAATTAATTACACCTTCAATAGTATGTATACATTCAACATTAAAGTGACATAGTTCTCACTCGTTTAAACAATTAACGCGGAGAGCCAGAGCTAGAGCTAAATTTTGCTATAGATTGAGATAGAGATTGCTATATACACACAAGCTGCTCCAGTCCCTTATATATGACCTACCCCTTGCTTCTTGGACAGCTTGTCTTCAGTGTTAAAAACAACTAATAGGAGAACTCCTGGCAACCTGATGTTGTGAAGAATAGCTTCCTATTGGGTATAAGGTAGCCAACTCATCACCAGATTTTTAAATAGAACGAAAGAAGTTTTTAGATTTAAAACTTAGTATATTTGAATTTACTTCTGAAAATGCCTTAAACTGTGCTTAAAACATAATGAAATAAATTATAATCAATTAAAGTAATATTTATAATAATGATATAATATGGATTTAGAATCTTGTACTGAAATTAAATCGTTCAATTTTGCCTACTCATCCATGGATGAAGTATTAAAAGGAAAAATTACATATATTTATTTAGTTTAAAAGATAAAATCATACTTAATCCAAGATTTTCAGATAAGTAAGAGGGGCCCAAAAGACTAATATTACACTAGATAACTCAACAAATGTAGATCATTTTAAGCGAGTTAATACGATATGCCTTTCTTTTTGTGTGAATGGAAAATATATAAATATTTTTACTTTACTATTCTTGTCTAAATTACAGTAGGCATACAGTAAACTTTTAGAACACATATTTGAGATTGGCCATTTACAAATGAATTTTAAGTGTTCTTACAAATGTAAAGATTGTAACACAAAAACTATAATAATATTACATGACAAATAAACCTTTCTGATACTTACAGAGAGAAACTCTTCAGTCCATACTTTGAGCATTGTAGAGGGCTGTAATAAGAATCAACAACATTATTATAATTTACAATAATAACAAAATAAAAGAATAAATAAGCCTTACTCAAATATAACCTACTGAATTCTATAATATTTGTTCAACAAATTTCAGATAAGATTAAGAATTGGATATTTGGCTTAAAGTTATCTGAGTAGGTGATGGCATCAAACCTCCTTTAATAAAATTATGCAGGGTGTTTCGCTCGCTCTCGGACCATGAGTTTGCCTTATAATGGATGTAATTGGTGTATGTGAAGCACTCAGGGGCCGAGTGTGAGTGAAAGATTCTGTACAAACTAGCCTAGCAAAAATTGTATAAAATTACATTACAAATATTTTACCATAAAATAATGTTACTAGAAAATATATTACAAAAATGGAAACTTATACTTCAGTCTGATTTTTGTAGATAGACAGTTATTTGAAAACTGAAACTCGTGTCAACCCAATGGCAGAATTTTTTTTTTTTTTAAGATTTTTCAATGATATTTGTTTCTGCGTCACTTAAGATAGGTGAGTTTGGTTTTGAATTGTTCACTATACAATTTATTTTAAAATCTTGAATTTAGTATCATTAGAGTCTCCATATTAAAATAAATTTTGCTAATTTTGCATTTTTTAGAAGAAGGAAAATAGCCTAAAAGCTATGGTTCTTGGGTTTCATTTCCTGTCAAACTATGTAGTCTAGGTCTATACATTCTAGTTCAGTTAACCTTCCATTATTTTACCTGAACATTTTCTGACATAAAACATATGGCTAGTCATAAAATGTGTAAAAATAATATTTGGGTATTTCTTGTTTTCAGCAGTTATTTGGCCACTCAATTAAATTTAAATAAGCTTGGTCGGTATAGCTCGATTGATAGCGTACACCAAGGATTTTTTTTAATAAAATGTATTTTGAGAGTGTTATTTAATTTAATTGGATGTGCCCAGCCAGTTTTTTTTAATTGTGTCGCTTTACAGCGATTCAGATTTTTTTTTAACTCAAGTACTTAAGTATGATAATATTGTAAAAATCCACATGGACTTTATTAGAATATTAATTTTTAAACCAATCTATCAGTGCCAGGAATAATACCCATAGTGAATTATGAATCCTTAGTAAATGTATTACTTTCACACTAAAAACATTTTTGCTGCCAATAATACAATCTAATCAAGTCAAGAGAGTTGAAGAAACAATAAAAGGCAAAACGACTAAACAATATTGTCCACAAAAGAAGGCCCTTAAAGACAAGTTTTATAAGTTCCTCCTTAAAAGTCAACGTATGTGTGAAAGAATAAATCGAAAACATATTAAAGTTAAGCGTGGATATCCAATGAACAGTCAGTAACTGTAATTTCATACATAAAACTATTAACTTGTACTTACTTCTTCAAAAACTGAGCCAACATTTGCAGTTACCAATAAAACTGGAGTACCTTTTTCTGACATTGCAATGGTTTAAGTGATGTTTTTTATTACAATGACAACTAGCTACGTGGACAAAACAGAACCAAGCTGAATGAGGTATTAACCTGCTAAATAATTAGATTAATCTTAATAATATTTCATTTTGTATGGTACTCGGACACTGTTTTTCATTTTTTTTTTTCCTTGAAAGTATCAAAACAAAACATTCCTAGACACCACTTTTAAGCCACGCCTACTTTAGAAGACGTCAATGAAATAGAAACTTAGATAACAGCTATATAGGATTAAAGTTTTAGTTTAGTAAAGAGTACGAAATAATCATTTTTGCATACAGCGCGTTGTACAAATTTAACGAACTAAAATGAGTCAACAAAATAGTAGATTTTATCAAGCCTTTCAAATAGGAAAAAAGAACGTTACAATATTGTACAGATTTAATAGAATAGTAATTTTATCAATAAAATTTAAGGAACGTTTAACTATTTAAGTCCAACCGATAAAATTTGAATAATTATTGTACCATCCCAATTCGTACTAAGACTCATGGGACTAATGACAAAATTTATTATTATTTATTATTATTATTAATTATTATTATTATTATTATTATTATTATTATTATTATTATTATTATTATTATTATTATTATTATTATTATTATATAATAATTAATATTAGCACCGCGTCTTACTAACCGTTCGGGTTACACGCACTTATGCTAATGTGTAATGGTAGGGTGATTGTGATATGAAATGGAGGATCTACAGTTTAACGTGGAATCCGAACCACGGTGGAGACCTGGCATTCCACAAATTCACAAGTTGTGATTAATACACGTCTTGTCAGAGGTGAAGGAAGGGTTTGGCAATCAGATAAGTCTTGGCCGGGACCGAGGATCGAACCCCGGACCCAATAAATAAAACTGCGTGTTCTTTTATCGGGAGTAATTATTAATCAAAAACTTTTTAAAATACTCCCGCTTGAAATTGATGAAATATGTATTATGTTGAAATATAATTTTTAATATAGTTTATTAGTTATTTTAAATTTTCTTTTGGTAAATTGGTTTTAACACATTATTTTATAAGGATATAACAGTTCAAGGATAAATACATCGTAGAATTTTTTTTATTTTTTTTTTGTGACAATACCGCCATAATCAATACTATTCAACAGTCATTTGGCTCCATTCAAATTTCAAAGTTCAAACAATTTATTTTCACTTGCAGTACTTACTGATCCGAGGAGACCGGTCATTCTTTACAAATAGTTAAAAATTATCACACTTGAGACACTGTCTCTCAGATTGTAGTTGCACGCTATCTTTGATTCCACTTATAGAAAATAAATAAATCATAAAAGTGTTCAGGTTAAGGGATATTAAAATAAATAGAATATGGTTGAGAATAGACATGGGCTAGTGTTAGTATTTGAATAATACATATACTAGGTACTAATTGAAGAAATTGACTCAGGCTGGGTTCAGTTGCTTAGGAAGCTGAAATACATACACGATAATTATATTTATTACATCCTATCACTAAACCAATTTGTATTTTATTATTTTATTAATATTTTTGTTTTACTTTAATTGCTTTTAACGTAGGGCCTATATATTTATTTAAGATATATTCATGATATTATTTAAATACCCACCTTTACTTTTATAGTTCACACTATTTTCTCAGAATGAACACTGTATATTTTATTGGAATCCTTCTCTTCACACACACATGCACATGTGAAAATGTTCACATGACAAAAGTGTTCATCCTGCCTATCGAACCTTCAATGTTTAATTGGACTTTCCAAGGTAAAATGTAACAGTCATGTTAGTAGACGTTAACTAGCCTAGTTACATAACTAACACATTTGTTATCAGGTTTGCGTATTACCCTAATGGGTAGTAAGACGCGGTGCTAATAATTATAATTATTATGTTATCAGGTTTTTAATTTAAAATTATAGCTGCATAAAATATGCATACGCTTTAACATAACTCCCAGGACTAGCCCCACAAATAGTTTGTCAAACTCACTTAAGAAGTAATGGGTGTTGATGACATTACCTTCCAATTTTTTTTTCGAAAGGAGTGGTTTTACAATCTCGTTTCAGCCCCCTGGTTTTAAAACTAGTGATTGGTATGTTATAGTCAAATAATTTGCTGGTAATCTTACAAATCTTAGGTGTGTAAGAGACCTGCTATGGAGAAGGGAAGTCCCCTTGAAATGTAAGAAAGTGCTGTATAGGGCATACTTTCTACTCATTGTTACATAATATGCAGCTGAAACATGGACATTGAATGTAAGAGAGACTAGGAAAGTGGAGGCCATGAGAATGAAGTTTGTGAGGAGCATGTCACGAAGAAAAACAAGAGTTGGAATGAAGTTATCCGGGAAATAGTAGGGTTGCAGGGAGTATATGAGATAGTATAGGAAGCAAGACTGAGATGGTATGGGCATGTAATGAGGATGGAAAAAGAGAGGATTCCGAAGAAAATGTTGGAAATTAAGTACCTAGGAAAAAAAAGATTGCAAGGGAGGCCAATAAAAAGACTGGAGGAGCAGATAACAGAAAGTGTTTGAGTGAGAGGAGAAGAATGGCAGAAATTAAAGAGGAAGAGTGGTGGAAGAATAGAGGAATATGGAGGCATTTTACTAAACTGACCCAACCACAGGCTGGAAACTTGATGATGATAATGATTACAAAAAACTGTTATGAATTTGTCATGACGGTGGTGAGCTTAAGGCTATAAAATGGTCACACACACATCCAGTTTTTAAATTTGTATATGTATTAATTCTAACCAAATTGTTCAGAGTAGTTTATTTCAGTGCTGTGGAGTCAATACGCCAAGTCTTCAACTCGGACTCCTCTATTTTTCAACTGTCAGACTACTTCAGAAATGGCTAAAGTATATTAATATTAATAACAAATTCACCGCAAAAAAAGTTGCAACACAGATGACTTCATGGGACGCTTCTTTGACATAGGGAATTTATATTTGAATAAATTTGTAAATCCAAATTACAAATCATCATCAACTGTTTCCAGCATGCGGTAGGGTCTGTTTATTAAAATGCCTCCATCTTCCTCAACTTCCACCATTCTTCCTCCTTTAATTTCTTCCGTTCTTTTCCTCTCACTTGCATACTTTCTGTTATCTGCTCCTTCCATCTCTTTCTTGGCCTTCCTTGCGATCTTTTCCCTACATACTTCACTTCCAACATTTTCTTTGACATCCTCTCTTTTTCCATCTTCATTACATGCCCATACCATCTCACTCTTGCTTCCTCTTCTATCTCATGTACTCCCTGTACTCCTACTCTTTCCCGAATAACTTAATAAATATAGGTCCTAAAGGATTTAAAAAAAAGTATAAAATCAAAATGATAAAGCTACCATATAGTGCTATAATATTATAAGTTTTTCATTTTGAAGCCAGGGTCTCTACATTTTTACCAACTCTGATTCTGCCCAAAAATGTATTCCTACTTAGACTCCACAGCCCTGGTTTATACGTTCTTAAAATGCAAAAGTTCAAAACTGTTAAAATTGTATTCAAGCTTTTACATTTTTGTATATATGTTTGGATTCATGATTATAAATGGGCTTCACTTTCTAAGGATGTTTCGCATCCAAAATCCCAACACGCTTGTGCCCCAGTTGTTTTTGTTAACTCTACAAACTGATGTAATAAATAAATAAGATGTACAGACTTACAAAGCATGGTGTCCCCTACCATTCATTATACAATTTTGCTCTCTCTCATTACTTGGTCATTTGTTTCAGTCTTATGATTATTGATTGAATGTATTTCAGGAGAGACAGACCAGTATTCGTATCGACCTTCTCTCCTCAATGCTCCAGACCTCCCATCCTGGATCCACTATACATACAGTAAACATGAGCATATAGGTTACCTTTATGGAGTCCCGCCACTAAAACATAATGATATCGACATTGAGATTGTCGGATTGAACCAGAAAACCTACGAGACAGGACAAACGACAGTCCATATGAAGGTGCATGAGAAAGTAGATCCCGCAAGATATGAAGTCCAACTAAAAATAAATAACATGAATGTGGAAAATATGTTTGATACTCAACGACTGAAACGTCTTCTTGATGTATTCAGGCAGAAATTATGGAAGGAAAGTGAAGATGATTTGTACGTAACGTTCCTTGCATCAGCTGTTGAGCTTGGGGCGAGGCTACCATTACTTCCTGATGAGAAAGAAGGAATTGTGATGAGAATTGGTAGTCAAGCCACCTTTTCATCACTTTTAATCGATCTGCAGGAAGAGGTGAAACCTCTGTGGAAACTAAATACATGTCCGCGGAATTTCAAACGTACTACGGTGGAGTGGTTGTTCCGAGATGCTGGATTTGCTCTGGACTGGTGCACATTCAGATTAGTGGAAGACACCTCTTCGTCTTTAAGACAGCATGCAGGCCATGTGGACACAGGCATCATCGACCAGTACAAACCTCTCGGCTTGGGGAAAGAGGATCGCTGGTCTAGACCTACCAAATCAGGTATAGTTTAATGTAGTTTTATATCCTGATGTGTTCAATTTCAAGCACCACTAAACTACTTTGATGTCAGTGTGTGAAAAGAAATTGTCATGTTTGTTTACTATAGTGCAGAAATATATACTAGAAACATATACCTCATAATGTAACTAAACAAGGCAAGTTTTCTAACTTACAGGGTTAAAGTAGGGTACAAAATAGATGGAAAGAGTATATTTTTAATAAAAACTGGCATAGTAAAATCTTTCCTAATATCCATCATACAATACTAAAATATAATAATATAAGTGATATGGTTGTCATTATAATTTTCAGTGATTTAATAAATATGAAAATACCATTATAATTCATAAGTTGTAATTTTTATTATTCTTTCCCTGAATAAAATATTGATACCAATACTTACTGTTATTGATTCTTTTCTTTCGATACTATAAATATCTTTAATGAATAGAGTGATATACTTTTGTTTGGATACCACATCTCTAGGTGTGCCGCAGCGAAGTTATGTTGGAGAGTTTGTTTTGACCCTGCTGGTGCCAATGCTTGTGATGCTGGTGCTAGTTCTGCTGTTGTCCCTGATATTGTGTTTCCACCATGAGGGCATTACCAAGAGGAACAATCAGACCCCGGCTACTCAGATGGTACAGTACACCGCAGTTCAGAAAGCATCACACACACTCAGATCACTGTCGAGTCAGCGGCAAGTGTCCATCTCGACGTCGGAACAGTGTTCTAGTACTGTTTCTCGGTCACGCACAGGCAGCCCCAACAGTTCCCTGCCCCGTACCGCCTCCCCTAGGTAATATTCTGGAGTAATCGACTTGTCTTTAATATGACCTGATCTTATTCAGTTATAAAGTGTAATACTAACCTTCATATAATCATAATTGAGGACAGCTATCAGTAATGAAAATAAAAGGTATTAAAATTGTTTATAAGGTCCTCTATTCCTAACAATAGTTGGTTTTTTTGGTCACAATTTTGTGGTGAAGCTGACTTCTGCCAAGACATATATGACTAAAGTTTGATTCCCACGTTCACTGAAAATAGAAAGAATTTGCCTCAGAGGCGCAGCAATTTACACACTTTAAATTGACCCATGATGCATTTCAACACTAATGTAAAACAGCTGACTATCAACAGATTTTATTTTCTAGTAGAGACATATATTTTAGATCATTATCCCAATGGATGTTTACAAATTATAAAGCTGTGTTGTGGCACAATCCATTACATCGATACACACGCTTTACATTAATGGTTATTTCAAATCTCTTCGCAACGGCCAACAAAGCTGTCTGCTAGTTTCTGGCTGTAGAGTGCATACGTTTTCAAATTCACATGCGCACATATTTAAGAAGGTTGGTTCTGAGATTTGATTGGTTCTCCTGTGCCTAACATCTTGAGCAGAGCTGACACAGTAGAGAATAGTTGAACTACAGCAGAACAGCTTGCACCGATTAAGCGGAAATTTTGTGATTGGCTTAGAGCACGTCACATGCCGTTTCTTTTCTGCGCTATTTTACACAATCTACAATTTTTGAGATTCCCTAAGGGTTTGTGTTTGAAACTCAAATAGACTTATAAAACAGGGTTGCCATTATTTTCTTACCTCCAAATTCCGTGTGCTTTCCAGGAGTTCCCATCTTTCCAAGCAGCTTAGATTGAAGAAAAGAGTAGCCAAGTACAATTTCATTTTTATCAACCTGACCGAGTGTAAATTTGTGCAACTTATGTTTAAAATAGGATGATTTAAGATTGATGAGAAAATACATCTTCTGGCACTTGACAACCCTTGTTTAAGGGTTAATGAGAAATGTTTGATTCATTGTACTTATTTCTTCGGTTAACTTTTTCATATATTTAAAGACCTACTAATTTAAGCTTTCAGTGGAATGTTCCAAATTAACAAATATTCCATTAATTTTATTTTATTTTTCAAAAGTCCCTGTGTTTTCACGGGTTTTCCCCTAGACACCAAAAATGTATTGGTTTTTTTTTTCAATTCTCCAGGTGCATGGCAACCCTGTAAAATTAATATTCAATAGGTGGAATATGAATGATTTGAATTCTACTCTAAAAACAAGATTCTCACAGAAAATAGGATATTTGTTCCACGACTCATAAAGTTAGTTAATTCCTTTGGCCAAAATGTTGAGAATAGTATGCACGCTTTCTTTTATTTTAGGTATTAGAGGTATTTAACATATACTTTCTGAGCAAACTGATAATTTCAGTTGAGAACAAATAAAACACCAAAACCTCAAGCTGTCAATTCAGCACTTTAGGAAGTAAAACTCCAATTTTACTAATGATATTGCTAACAGAGTAAAAGTGTCATACTACTTTGTAAATAATACTAACTTTATACATAGTTCTGATTGTATATAAAACTAGTAGAAGTACCCGGCGTTACCCAGGGCAAAGCTTTTCTTTGCTTCAAACCAACATAAAAAACAGCTCTTAATTTTATTTCTTCAGACTAAGTTTTTAATAAATTTAGAAAAAAATATAATTCAGAATTTAAAATTCCAGTTTCGACGTGCACATGTTTGTGCACAGGAGCTACTAATTTTAAAATTTCAGTCCTCCCCATTCGATGATTATCGCACAATGTTCATGACAAACTTTCTATTTTATTAATATAGAGGAGGGATTAACATTGACCCTTTTTTTTCAACATTATGTCATTTTTATCCCTTTATTATTTACAGGTTGTCAGTGGAGCGTAACTCTTTCTACCGCCCTAACCCTCCCCCTTACACCGGACCAGCCAATAGGTAGGAATACTACCATTTATTAAAATCTTATTGGTTCAAATAACAGAGAGGATTTTGAGTAGTTGCAGGTCCAAAGACTATTATTAATTACTATCAAGCGCAAGGTATCCTAGTCTTAAGAAGTACTTGAAACCAATATATGATCAAAATTGTATACCTTAATTATCAAGTCACCTACTTCAATGGAGGAATGGTCTAAGGTGTCATTCTCACAATAGACTAGACTGCCAATGACAGGGAGATCGGGGCTTGGATCCCGGTTAGGTGAACTGAAGATCTTTTTTTTCCTAAATGGTTTTCCACTCTCGCTCTACACAAATGCTGGTATGGTACTTATAAAATCAACCTTCTTTATCCTTAACACATTAGCATAATAAATTCATATGCGTAAAACCTGAACTGGTCGGAAGACATGGTGACAAAAGTTGTTTATATCAAGTTACACAACTAATTATAGCAGACTACACACTAGAGCAAACGATACCTATTATTTTTTTAATAATCATGGCACAGTAGTGTGTGGTGGCATACCTAGCTCTGACTCGAGAGGTCATTGTTTGAACACCCGGATTATATCTTGTACATTCTTCATCCACATTTCTTGAAAAATAAATGTATTTCATTACCATAACTGGCAACTATTTATTACTAAATATGGTCATAGTTTGTAAGTGTTTCCACTTGATAATGTGTTTAAAAATATAAATGGCACTCATTTAGAGAATACTTGGTCATTGCTGTACTTTGAAAGACTTGGATATACCTTGTATTTGTTTTGTTTTCTTCCAGCATTGGCAACCATGCTGGCTTTTGACTGGAGGAGAATGAGGACTCTAAGACGTGGTATTGCTAAACAGAGCGAGTAGACTCGACTGATGTGAACAGCTCCACTTGATAATAAAATTAGAGCTGATCCCATAACAATAGGCAAAATATTGGTACCTATTATGAATACATGAGTAATACTACAACTGAAAGACAGAATCCTGGATAGCAAAATTGCTTCAAAGTTTAGTAACCAAATGTTGTTAACTAGCCCACTATTCTTTGTTACATCATCATCATCATCAACTGTTTCCAGCCTGTGGCTGGGTCAGTTCAGTAAAATGCCTCCATCTTTCTTCATCCTTCCACCATTCTTCTCCTCTAACTTACACACTTTCTGTTATAGCTCTTCCAATCTCTTTCTTGGCTTCCCTTGCAGTCATTTTTTCCTACATACTTCACTTCCATCATTTTCAATCCTTATTACATGCACATATCATCTCAGTTCTTGCTTCCTCTACTATCTCATGTACTCCCTGTACCACCCCTCTTTTTCAGATAACTTTATTATCTTGTTTCTCTTTGTGACAGCTAACATGCTCCTCTCAAACTTCATTCCCATGGCCTCCACTTTCCTAGTCTCTCACATTCTTTGTCCATGTTTCTGTTGTTGTGTGACAATGGGTACAAAGTACACCCTGCACAGCACTTCCTTACACTAGAAAAACACTTCTGCTCTCCATAGCAAGTCTCTTACACACCTATATAATAACCCCCCACCCCCTCTTCTCATTAGATTCTCTCACTCCCACCCTTTTCCTCACTAAGGCTTCCAATGTATTTTATGTTCTCTACTTTTCTCAGCTACTCCTTCCAACCTTATAGCTTTATTAGGGCTAATCCTATCATTACTAGCAATTCACTCTTTGCCCCGCTAAATTTCATTCCACTCTCTTTCACCCCCATTCCCCCCCCATACCATCAAGTCATCTGCAAACATCATTGCTTTCATTTTATCCTCACCCAGTTTCCCTGCCACTCAATTTATGATAATTTTCATCACCAATAAAAATAGTAATGGTGAGAGGGCACTTCCCTGCTTGACTTTCATTTTTTAATTGGAACCACTTTGTCCACCCTCTCTTCGTCTTTACACAACTCACATTATTACCATACATATCCCTTACTTTCCTAGCCACTCCTCTTTCTACTCTAACCTCCTCCATTGCTTTCCATACTTTCTATCTACATACATACATGCCATTACCAGATCCTTTCCAAACTCTAATCTCTTTTCCATCAACTGTCTAATTCCAAATATTAAATCTATCTCTCTGAACCCATTTTGTTCCTCTCTACATCTTCCATTCACACTTTTCCTCATTCTCCTTTCCAGAATCTTTTCGTACATTTTCACGCATTGACACATCAGTGTTATCTGTCTATAATTTTCACATCTCTTCCTAGAATATTGGTTCCTAGAATATTGGTTCCTATAATATTGGTAATATAATACCTTTGTCCAATCCCACGACATTTTCTTCTCCCCCCACATTGCCCTTACTACTTTATTCATCACTATAAACCTATATAATCATAAGCAAAAAGAGAATACTTAATTGTGAATGTTGTTTGTTCATATGTTGAAGCAATTTACCCTAGGGTTTACAATAAATTTAAGATAGTAGAAAAGTTGTTAGTGTAATAATTGTCTAAGTCATTTAACTATTGGAGGCTTATGTGATTGCAAAATCTTGATTGTTGTTAGAAAATTCTATTCTAGTCAAATTGTGATTAATTTATACCATTAACATTTAAATTAGAATCTAATCTCAGCATTAAGACTTAGTGAGTATGTTGTGTCTATTATACAACTTTAATTCTTATCAAGATAATAAAATGTGTAATTAATATGCAAGTAGTAAAAAAACAATAAGCAACATGGGTCAGAACTGCTTGGCATTTAAACTAACTATAAATTATACAAAAAATTAAGAAGACTCCCTTAGGTTAGATAGCATAGGAACTGTGGAAATAAACATGATGCAAAACCGATATTTTATGCATTGCCTAATAAATGCACCTTGTTCATCATCGTCATTAACCAAAAAATGTGTATTATAGTTAGTTTCCAAATGAAATTGATATAAATGTATTAATGTTAAATATTTATATATAGTCATGTGATCCACATATTTCAATTTTTATAGATAATATAAACAGCTATGAAATAATTTAATAATTAAGTAAATTGTTTTGATTTTCTTAAAAGTTCCTTCCTTAAAAAATCATACTATAGTTTAGTAAAATGCATTATGAAGAAATGTTTATAAAAACAATTACTCAAATTGGTTTTTTATTCATTAGATTCGCCAATTTGACAGTTTAACCTTTTCTAATGTTTTTTTAGGTTAATAAATCTATCGTGCATTTACATGCTATTGTATTTGATCTGCAGCTTTTACTTTTGTCAGATGTGTCTATCTAAGAACAGGGATTCCAGCCCTTTTTGTTGGAAGGAACCCTTAAAATATTTAATAAAATCTCGAGGATCCCTAACCTGGCTGACACATTTAAGTTCGGAAGGGATAAATTTCAAAATATACGTGTCAACCAGTAGGGTTGTCAAATAATATTAGCTCATGCTTTTGAATAAAATATCTCAAAATTATTTGTCTATATTTACTGTCCTTGCTTGGCCTCTTAATATTCTTACTAACCTCATTTAACACTGTAACCGGCACTCTTCTCTTAATCTTCTTCGAATACATGAGTTCTCAAAAAGTCCATATTTTATTAAAATTAGGGGCACACCAATAAAAAAAGAAGCAAGCTTTTAGCAAGTTCTCGTGGAACTCTAATTGGGAGTAGCTGATCTAGAAAGTCGAATTAATGAACTTTGTCATTACTGGCAATTTTAAGCTACACCAATATCATGTATATTTTCTAAAAGGTCCAAAGTATAGATATTAAATTACAGACATAAAAATTAATCTTTTTTCACATGTATTATGTAGAAAAATCCCAAAAAAAAAACCAATTCCTGAAAATGTCAATTCCAGACACCAGTTAGGTTTCCTTTGCAAGAAATATATTGGCCCTAATAATGCTTGAAAGTAAAAACGTTTCAAATTCATTGTTAATAGAAAACAAACTTTCTCTAGTCATAGCTAGCTAGGCCTTATAAGTTTTTCTTTTGCACAGTATTTGTTCAACAATAGGAATTTTTGTATCTAGTCATTTTTTATTGTGTTTAGAATGTTTTATCATGAGCAGTGTATATGTAACCAATATACTATATAATAATGATTAAATGTCTACTTCATTTTATATGTAAAGCCTACTGAAATAATCTTACAAAAACAATGATATTTAAATTGGTGTGTCCATCTGGATCCACACCCCAATTCATGATAGAAAAAGGCACTAATTCTATGATCGCATATTCGTATGTAAAGTCATGTCGCTTTTGATGGATACTATTATTACCTATAAAATAACACTAATAATATAGTAAAATGTTACCAATATTGGCCACACAAAATATGGTTGTATTTTCTAAAATGTGCTCCAAATGCCCATTCATTATAAAATCAAAGTGTACCTGATGCCTTAATTTTAAAACCATTGAAGATCATTTTTAACTATAGGCCAGTTTCATAATCAGATTTAGTACGCCTCAAGTGCGGCGCTATACTAAATACAAGACGTCACCTACCTGAAATTGAATGGAATGGGCCAGTTTCATATGCGAAACTGGCCCATTCCATTTTGGTCTAGGTAGGTTTTGTCCTGTATTTAGTATCTACTCGCACTTTAGGCATATTAAATCTGACTATGAAAATGGCCCTAAGTCTTTATTTCTATAGGGGCTGTCCTTAACTTACTTTGGCTGGGTTTTTTTTAATGATTTTCGACAACCATCCCCACATTATGATTTGGTAAATTAAATTATTTTAATCGTTTGGTTATTTTTATACATAAGAATTGGTAATAAAGTAAGTAATGTGAAATTTTATTAAAATTATGTGTAACACTTTTGTAATTAAAATATTTACTATCTTAGTTTTTTATTATTATTTTTTTAGATTTTGTCTTAGCCTATAATAAACATGTATTCTGTCTGACCCCTCCCCTTGTAAGAAAATACTGAAACACCTCTCAAAACCCTTAATTTAAGGACTGCCCGACCCTATACATGTTTTATGTTGTGTGTGTTTAAGGTACCTAATTTATAAAACAATTGACAAGCAATAAGGTGCAAATATGATGAATTTATTAAATAGTACAGTTCTAGAAGCTACACATTACAAAGATCATAAAATCTTTATCAAGATATAAACAACGTAATGCCCTCCTGGCAAACTTAACATGGAAACTTAAATAATTCACACACTAAAATTAAGTTAAAAATAAAAATCACTTCCAATTTGTTTTGTTTGCACCTGATAATCCTAATTAACATTTTATTTGTAAATGATTTGAATTCTCTCAAATCTAGTTTTAACAAGGTGATGACTGCAAAGTGAAATGCACACAGAAGATTCCACGAAGCTAGTAGATGGCTGGGTAACATTTATAGCCACGGCTACTGAAAATAAATAAAAAAAAGACACCTTATTACTTCAATGACTTTTTCAGATGTCTGCCAATCCTGAGACTTCTAATTTAAAAGCCACAAGAGGTATAAAGATTGAACCAATATTTAAATGTTTAGAACACATTTTCCCACTTCTTGAAAAGGTAAATCTAAGCTATATGCTTTTCTACGGTAATGTATCAAGCAAGAATCTAAACCCAGTCTAACAGAAGTGACCCTATACAGAAATATCAGTCTGAGTAAGCAAATATGATCAAGACCATGAAACCATATACCATAAACCATTTCAATGATGAGGCTTCTGTAACAGTACACAAAATACCTAGATACATACTACCATATGCGATCTACAGCAGGATTGGATTAACATAATAAAATCAGCCACATGGTGTATAATTCCTCAGCACTCGCTAGCCTCATTTCAAAGTGTCTGTTAAACAGAGGGGCTGCGGAATGATTCCTAGTGGGGGGGAAAGAGGGTTGGCTACACAACTCACATCTATTCATGTTTGATTATGGTTATAATCTGTGTGTGAATATATACACATCTTTAGAATATGTCTCTTTTTCGATCTGGACCATCTAGCACTTTTAATATTCTGATGTAGCCTCCGCTCATTAAGTTTGGGGACCACCTCTCTAATACATAGTTAGGCCTACTATTTACGCCGATAAATTTATGGTAGCCTGATTCATAGTGTAAATTTAAATTATGTATAGTCATAGTTGATATATAGTCGAACACTGAGAAATGTGTTAAAAACACCTAACAGGAATTGAACCTGTGTCAAATATTCTAAGGGGAAAGGGAGAGGAACATTAAACAAATTTTATGTAGGCTACATCATATTTTTAAGTAGTAACATTCAAATCAGTATTTTTCAATTAAATTACATAACAAAATACAGTTGATGATGTGTTTTGAATGCAGCTACATGGCTAATCCAATGTCTTAAAACACTAAATTACAACAGGCCTAATATGCACCTGGATGTGTTGTGGCTTGTTTACAAGAGAAAGAGGAGCTTAGGTAGGAGGATTCAAATACTGCTATGACGGTGACAGCTAGCAGGAGGTTCTTTATTGCAAACATTGGCTGAAAGTAGCTAATGTCAACCTATTTGGAAATAATGATAATATAGAATAACTAATAAAATAATAATTACTTCCTATTAGGTTGACATTGGTGACTTTCAGCCAACGTTTGCGATAAAGAACTTTCTGCTAGCTGTCTGTCACCACCTCTCCTATCGTAGATTGGGTATAACAAACATGATGAATAATGGTAAATTGATGCTAATCATGATATTCTGATGTTATTCTAACAAAGTTCAAAAGTCTGTCATAATATGTTTAAGGACCACAGAACCAGCAAAATACTGACCACTTTTAAAAATTAAACTTGTTGCTAACAAAACATAAGTTTTAACGTCACATAATGAGCTTGCATTACTTAGAAGAAATCAAATGTGATTAGATTCACTATTGCTTCTACCACCTCAACTCTTTTTAGGCTTATCAATTTTCACAACAGATATGTTGTCTAGAGAGTACTAAGGCCTATATCTAAGCCCTCTTAAAATAAAACATGATACATGTGAAAAATACAACTTATGTATCATGCTGTATTTTTACTTTAGATGTTTAGATTTTATAAAGGTGAGTGTAAATATAATAAGATCATAGACTTTATAAAAAATTGAAATGGTAAAGATATTGTATTTGAATAGATATCACTAACTATTGTAGTTTGTTCAGAACTTAAACATTATTTTTTTATATTGTTAAGTGGTTGGGGTTTTAGGCCGTTAGCTCTAGAGTCTAGGCCATTTCATTTATATAATTATATTAGTTTGTCATTGTTTATTTTGTTAATTTAATACCATTATTAAAACCACTAAATTCACAATGGTCGTAATAGGCTTGCAAGTGCCCAATATTTCTAATATTTAAAGACATTTAGTAATATTTTATATATCATTTTACAAATACCCCCCTTTTAGTTTATTAGAAATCATGTTAATATATTCAAGATACTGAGAGTACTAAACTTATAGCACATTGTTGTTTTCCAATCGTTTAGGCCTATTTTAATAAATAGCCTTCAGCATCTTCAATTGTATTATTCTTTTCTAGGTCTAATTTAATCTCTATATTACTAAATTAGTCAGTTCAAATGTTTAATTAAAAGAAAGTGTGGGGTTTTATGTTAATTATAAGTTGTCCAAATCATAACCAAAGTTGTAAGCACTATATGTTTTAAATTTCAATTCATTAACTTCATTTTTAGGCCTTTAATTTTTAAATTTAGTAGTGTTCATCCTTGTAAAGTTTTTGTTGAAATTATAGCATCGTTTAGATTTATTACTTTTACCTTTCACTTTTAAGCATCGTGATATTTTATTTTATCTGTACCCGAAAGCTGTGAAATTCCCCTGTGGCCTCACAGTGGAAAGGGGAGGTTTTACGAGAAAAGCTAGCCAATCAGCACATCTGATTTAGCATCTGTGTTTTGATACTATGTGAAAGGGAAGCGTCAGACGCAACACACTTGCCGGTTAGAACACAAACTAATAAGACGTATGCTAAGAGGTACGAATAGTCGCGTTCTTTTCATGTTGGTCAAAGATGGTTTAAATATGGGTGGAAGAAAAGGGAGACCATTTGACTAAATGAACACAGCATTAACAATTTATCTATCTTCATGTACTTTTTTTTTCTTTTCATTATGTAACTAGTGGTTTAAAATGTAATAAAATGTCTTAACTTTTCTCAAAAATAAAACTTGTGAATCTACCTCATAAATTTCAATTTCTTTAATAGACTATGTTCTCCACCCCCGTCATTATTTAATTAACCCCGAGAAGCTCTACTGAACCCACTGGCTGCCGCGGACAATATCTAAAGAAGAAGAAAGAGAGGATATTGGAGAAGTTCGACTGGTTAGAATAAATATATATATATAAATTAACAAAAGTCACGTGCCCGATTGTAACTTTTGAACCACCATTAATTACCATATTTTGGAACCTTGGTGTGAACAAAGCTCTTTTTTTAAGCTTCACACCATTTATTAAGTTTTGAAGGCTTTAGTGGACAGAGTTTAAATCAAAACTATTTCCAGGTTTGAACCTCATCAATGAAATTGTTTACAACGTTGTAAATACAGCCGAAACATTGTAATCAATTTAACAAATCTAGCCTGGAAATAATTTTAATCTACTGAACTAAGCATGACCAAGCTCCAAAATGAATAATTTACATTAATCCAAGTTCTATGTTTATGATTAACGTAAAATTTTTATTGATTTTAACTTTTTTTTACTGACAGTTTTCTTTTATATGTTATTAATAATCTGATATATGAGTTCTCAATATAATTTGTTTGAGAAAGCCTACTACTAAAATCTAAATGTTTTGTTCCCCCCCTCCCCCCCCAACTTTTGACAATGCTGGTCAGATGATCCTGATCTTGTCTTGTAGCAGTAGTAGTAAATGACAGCTAGATAAAGTTACCAGATCTACTCTTATGTAACCATTCACCAAACCATAATATTATGTTGAGCTGCTGTCACTCTTGGCGTCAAAACTTTCACAACACTGCAATTTGTTTTTAGTTATTTTGTTCCAAGCATTTTTTTTTGCACTGAGTCTTACTACCCATTTAGGTTATACACCTATGTAATATTTACACTAATGGTTTAGAATGGTTTAATTTAGAGGAATTGCACCCACATTTAAGTGGAGGGAGAGTCGAGAGCCATTTAGGAAAACTTCTCTCAATGCACTAGACCGGGACTGACCCCTGATCTCTCCATCAACAGCAGTCTAGTCTATTGCGAGTGTGGCGCGTCAGACCATGCAACTAGTGGGTGTTTTTACATTATTGAAATATGGACATATAAAAATAACTGAATTTGAATGTTTCTTTTTAGTGGAAGCGGTGTTTGTAGTTCACTTAAAAATACTTTACAAACAAGAGTTTCTAAAAGGCTGTCTTCTCTTCATAAATAAATATGGCAAACTGAAATAGTAAATAAAATTGGTTGATGACATCATACAAACCGTGTTTGGTTGTGTTAATGTGCGCATGTTTACAAAAGAGAAACTTTGAATTTTAAAACTCTTATTTGATTTATGAATTATAAAGGTTATCTACAAAGTTATCAAAATCTTCCAGTAATAAATCCTTAAGGATTATTGTATGATTTCTATTTCTCTTTAAACTATTATTTAAATGTATTAAGAATGTAAACTACCTACCACTCTAATATCCCCCCTAACGAGCATCCTATTAAAATCAAACTGTAGCATTACTAATATAATATTTTCAAATAGGCCTAGGTTGACATTAGTGACTTTCAACCAATGTTTGCAATAAAAAACCTTCTTCTGGCTGTCACTTACCACCTCTTCTTTACTGGATAGTCCATAGAATATGCGTAAGTATGGGGCCTATGTTTTTATTATTTGATGCCTTTCTCCAACGTTAGTTGCTATGCTAGGTTATTTAAAGCTAAAAACCCTTCTGCACATCACATAAGCATTGACAAGCTTCTAAAGCATCCCACTAATGAGGTTAAAATCTATTTGTATGTGAGGTCAAATGATATTGTTTGAATGCAGTTGGTTCCTTGCTAGGTTAAGATCATTGTCTTCATGCCGAGAGCACAATCAACTTAACGTAACAACTCAAACCTAACATTTCCATTTTAGATTATGTCTTTTGATCTGTGATTTGTACTATTTGAATTAGTGTTTATGATCTGTGAATATTTACTGTTTTCTACCAATAATATTGATATTTATCATTAAATCTTTTTGAGCAGATTTTAATGCTTTTACAATCATGATTATGTTAGGGTTGATTTATATATTAATAACAATGATCTTTTTTGAAAGCAATACATTATACCATTTATATAATAAGAGCTTTGTGGTTTTAACTTCTGTACAATATTTGAATTAAGTCTATTATATAACATTCTATAATAATACGATACTAGTGCTTATTTTAATTAAATGTCCGATCACTAGAACCAAAGCTAAAGAGTAGACCTTGATCATAAAACCAACAAATGAATTACTAATTATCCCTGTAGAAGTCACTCGCATTGGCTGGCTAGATCACATGATATCCTTCAAGAAACGTTCACTTAACATGAAAGACCTCCCAGGACATCTATTACGTTAAGTTAACTGTATCGTGATCGCTTCCATTTAAAAACACGAGATCCTTTATGTTAAGTTGATTGTGATCCTAGCATCAAGATAAGGCGTTGCATGATCAAAATGTCTCATATCTGGAAAGATTTGTTTATAACAATTCTTTATAACTAAAGAAAGAAGTATTTCAGTGTTGTGCCATACAACAGAGTGGTGTTTTATGTCATTATAATTGGAAACAAATGTACAAACTAGGACATTTTCATTGAAAACTATATCTTATAGGCCTATTTATTATTTATTTAAGGCAGGCATTTAACGTGTACTTTCTGAACCGACTGATTATATCAGCACACGAGTATTCCTATGAGCAGCAGAGAAAGGGCCTACTAATTTTACCAGGAATGTTATTTTCACATATATTCCAGGGTTCTTTTACATACCACAGTCGAAATGGGATTGACTGCTTTACTTCTGCTCTGAAGGAAGTTGTTAGGGATCTTTATCGCTCAGCAAAGATCCGTCGACCCCGATTGGGTTTGAACCTAAGGACATCGGGTCCTGAAGCACTTTAGCTCAAGACCACCGAGGTTGATGGCAATAACTTTTCATTCTCAAGCATGAGAACAAAATTGTAATAGCATGGAAATTTATTTTAATGATCATCTCTGACAAGACGTGTATTAATCACAACTTGTGAATGTGTGGAATGCCAGGCCTCCACCGTGGTTCGGATCCCACGTTAAACTGTCGGTCCTCCATTTCATCTCTCAATCACCCTAATATTACACATTAGTGTAAGTGCTAATAATAATAATAATAATTTAATGATAGTTCTTATAGTATTCTAGTATTTTAAAAGCCAAATTAAATCGCCAGCTTATTTAACAAGTGTTATCTTTAATGAACTTACCTCTTCATGGTAAAATATTTAGATCTGCCTGATGATGAGGTTCTATTTCTCAGGCTTGTCCTTACTTTCAACACTCGTCGACTCAGGTTTGTCTTTCCCCTCAAATTTGTCATCGAGAGATGTAATTTCTACTTCTTTCGGCTTGACTTTGTCGGCCAAAACATTGACTGGAAGTTCTTCCTTACTGGCTTCGTCAAAATTCTCTACAAGCTCCGGCACTTCATCATCCTCATCGATACTGGCTTTTCCACCAGCCGCACTATTGGCAACACTAGATGCCAAACGCTTCAATTGAGTTAGACCTTCTGGACCCAATTGACTCAAAATTCCTGGCAACATTTCTGTGATCTGTTTATTTTCGCCATGGCCGGTAATGGCAAAAGTGTTGGCCGCTAACGAGGCCTGAGCCTTAGGGTTGTTGAAATGTATTACTGTGCCGTCATCTTTGATCATGTTTACCTCCTCAATTCCAGGTATAGTATTTACAGACAGTTTCTTTAAGGAACTCTGAAGCTTTTTGTCGTCCGTAGCAGCAGTAGCATGAACGACCTTCTTCTTTCTGCGTGGTGTACCTTTCCCTCCAATACGTACTTGGGCCTGCAGTTTCTTCAACTTTTCTTGATTCATAGTTCAAAATAACACCGGAAAGTGGAAGTTCACTAAATGTTCACCTTCCAAACACAACGTATATAAAATTACTGTGAAACTTAACTCAGAAATCGAGTTATAATTAACTTTAATCTATTGAAATAAACACGTGCTTTACAAGGTAACCATCGTATGAGAAGAAAATGGATGCCGGCAGACGTGCAAGATGACCCGTTCGCTTTGCTTTATTTATTGATAGCCCTCAACAAGCGATAAGTTACAGCCAGTTGACGATCAAGTGTGCTTCATAACTAGAAGGATAGCTAAACTAAAATAAAATCTGCACTGGGGAAAATGGTGAAGTTTTATACATTTTTGTGTATATCTGTGAAATAAACAGATAGATAAATGGAAAACGAATTGAACAAAGTTTTATATAAAACTATGTACCTTAACTAGCACTGAAATATTGCAAGCTTAATTTGCATGTTTAACTAAATAGCAGGGGCGTTGCACGAAATATATTTTGGGGGAGGGTGAACTGGTGTTTTTCCCAACTCTTAAGCATTTAGAAATTAGAAAAATTCCCAAGTGGCAAAGGAGAGTACAAGGGGGGCAATGTTGAGAACGTTGGGGGGGGGAGGGGGCAAGTGCTCCAGATTGTTTTTTTAAATTTGGGGTTATAATTAAGCCTTGAACCGAGCTTTTAGAAAAGTTTATTTTTTAATTAATTAATTTGTTCATAATTGGTTTTTTTAGGCTACAAGGCTTTATCAATGCATAAAGAAATAAATTGAATTATTATTTATTTCAGATTTTTTTTGCAGGTATTGCTCAGATCGTGTAATTTATATTAAAAAATTTAACTGACTTTATTATAGCTGTTTCAAACATTATGTATTTTATGACTACAACTTTTCTCTCTGCGGCCATCGCGACCCTTTGATAACTTAAAAGCGTTCAAATCCTGTTTTTTTTTAAGTTTTTTCACTGTGTATTTCTACCAGCCCGGACTATCCACAGTTAACTACACCAGTGGGATAGGTAACATTTAGAGGAAATGTACCCTTATTTGCTTGGAGGGATATTAGGATAAACTACCCCTGGCCAAAATTAAAATCCTTACTTCACCTTCACCAACAAACCAAACCAAAAGAGGAAATGATTCAGTTTGTTTGGAGATATAATCGGTAGTTATGATGATACGGAATTATTGTTGAGATATAATTGCCCCGCGATTGGGAGCCAATTACAACGTTACGGAATGTTTGGAGATATAACTGGTTTTTATAGTCCCGTGATCGGGTTCTAATTATGATATTACGGTATTATTGAGCCCATGATTGGGCGTCAATTGAAACGATACGGTTTATTGGAGGTGTAATTGGTTATTATAGCCGCGTGGTCGAGCGCCAATTATTTATGTTACGGTTTATTTGACTTCAATAAATACAACTGTTGATGTTGCACACGATTTATTGGAGTGATTTTATCTTATACAATTTTACTTGAAATACAGTATTCTTTGTATAAGTTTAGTAGTACTGTCGTGATATTATATGTACTCTACTAGTCTCTGGCATTACTCTAGCAATAGACTGCCGATGATATGTAGATTGGGGTTCAAGACCGGTTAGTTGCAATGAGGGCAATTTTTTGTAAATGTTTTTCACTCTCATTTCACACAACTAGGGATGCACTTCCTCTAAAATTAGTCATCCTCGCCCCTAACAAATTAGCGCAATTAGTGCATATGGCTATAAACCGAACGGGCAGTAGACGCGATGCTTTAAAAAAAATTAGGCTGGGAGTAGTTTTGTATATAGGGACTGTGACAAAAAGAAGCAGGTAAAAGGAACAGATCAAGTGGTGGAGCAGTAGCAGATCGCTCCCGCTCCACTAAAGGAGCAGTTTTTCCCCATACCTATTAGCCAGTCGCTGGAGACGAACCACGTTGTTGATGATGATTTGTTTTGATGTTTATTCAAATAATCAGTGGAAAACATGGCCGATGTTATTTCTTCAGTTACAATTTCTGATGAAGATTTTGTTGTGTTGTGTGCAAAACAATTTTTAAAGAGTGACATATATCGTGCTAAAGCATGGATGATGACTGGAAAAACTCTTTTTTCAGAAAACTTTGGGATCCAGGTAAGTGTCGCATATTTTGTCTCTTAAAACATAAGGTTATGTTTACATTTTTTTTAAAGATGATTTCCTTTAAGACTAACCCACACTGATAACACTGTCCACACACAAATGTCTCAGAGCCTTCATTTAAAAACTATGAAAAGGCAATTAATCATTAATTTATGGACGATTCAATAGTTTTATCATTTGTTTATTTAATATACATATCATTTACATTAAGGTAATTTGACATTGAAGCGTCTTTAAAAGTTAGTTAGATCTTTTGAGTACCGGTAGGCCTATATAGCATCTTGTATGTTGACAAAGGTGAAAGGGGGGGGGGGGAGCAGTGGCCTTGAATAGCTAACATCAACTAGGCTAGCTCTTATATAATTTAGTTTGGTTATACTGCCAGGAACTCACTTCATTGCCCAAATGGTCTAGGGCACCACTATCGTGTTAGACTGGCCTGCTGAAGACAGAGAGGTTGGAGTGTAGATTACCACTAAAATGCTTCCTTCTTCATCTCAACCCCATTAGAGTAATAATTATATGTGCTTATTACCTGATCAGTTAGTAACACGTTGTGATAAAAAAAAAAAGCCTGAAGGAAATTGATACTCTGACTTCTTTTTATATGTATGTCATTGTAGAGTGTCACTCAGCTCTCGCTGACAAAACTGATTAGATAAAGAAGGGCAGCATATGTTGTCAATGAACATAGGTTTACTTCTGCCCACACAGCCTACACACTGGCGTGTGTGCGAGCGAATGTATGTTTACCATCCTCAACGGAATACAATTTGCGTACAAACACTTGCCTACAACATATATTTCTATTTGCGGTTGGATGCCCAAAACAGTTTTCTTAACAATATTTAAACGGATTTTATAGGCCTACATCTGCTTGCATGTTTATGAGCAAATGTATACTAAGATTTAGAATTCACTGCATTTCGGAATGCTTAGAAGGGGTGTTATCTGTTGCATTTTTGTTTTTAAGTATTTCATATACTATGCAGTTTAATACTGTACAGTATTATTCTTTTAGAAGAAATACACAAAAATCATAATTAATGCAGCCCAAGTTTACCTGCTTCACATGAAACCGCTCAATATAACTTAGTACAATTTTATCATGTTGACCATACATATTGTCAGATGACATTCTGATGAAGTGTTTGTTTGGGATTTGAGGCCCTTTAAATTTGGACGACCAGGGTTCATATTCCTGTCAGGGTGTCATTTCTCTATATTCACACAATGTGTCTGTATGATCTTACTGTGCACTATAAACTATTTTCATAAGAAGTTTTTTTTTGCTTAAAATAAAGCATTTTATATTAAACTAAGTAGGCCGTTAGTTTTTTAAATTAAAACTCAATTGTATTAATGGTAGATACATACAGCGTACTTTTTTAATTAACTTGAAATATCTCATAACTTAAAGCTATTAAACTAATTTTATTGATTCAAACAACTATATTAGATATAGATTAGAACTATATTTACATTGAATCATATAGAATTGTTTTCTTTTGAAATAAACTCTTTAGATAGACTTGCATTACTATGAGACCTCATATTAAAATTATAATTTAAAATATATTCTGTGATTCAACACACCATTATGAAATACACAAGTGAGCAATTTTATTGTTTTCTTATTTGCAGTTTGAAGCCTACCATATTCAAAAATCTATACTAAATGCTCAAGAGGCTGCCAAATGTTTCAGTGAAGTGTAAGTGAAATGCCAGTATTTTAATGATGAGCTAAGTTTAATTGTGGCACAACTGTAGGTTTAAACCAAAGTTCACTTTTACTAGCAAACATTGTCAGAAGGTAACTATTATTATTATTATTATTATTATTATTATTATTATTATTATTACTATACTGTATTCATAATTATTTTTGTCGCTGTTAATATCTGTCAAACATAACAAAACATGATTCGACAGATGACTAATGGCAGGCGCTACTCTCGCAATTGACTAGACTGTCAATGATGAGGGGATTGAGGTTTGAATCTCGTTTGGGTGTACTGAGGAGGGGGGGGGGGAGGCGTGTTTCCTAAATAGTTTTCCACATCTCTACGCAAATGTGAGTACATCTCCTATAAATATAACCTTCCTCATCCCTAAAACCATTAGCATAATTTTTGTATAGGTCCCTAAGTAGGTATTAAGACGCGGTGTTAAAGTAAAAAAGAAAGTAATAATTCAACCAATTTAACAGTAATATTATTTTCTTAAAATACCAATAAAATCTTGATAAATCTTCAGAGGACAGTTATAGTGCCCACTTATTACAGATCAAAAATTATTGCTATGCAATAGGATAACAACTTTTTTGAAATGTATTCTTTCTTATTATTAATAAATATGCAAGGTAAGCCTCTACCTTTCTAGGTTAACAGAGTGGTTTCCATTGCGTCAGTCCACATTTGAGCCATATCGACTCAGAGGCCTGTCACCAACTTCTGCATATAGAGGCTATCATGTGGTCAACACAACTAACCCACTGGCTGTTAATCTCAGTTTTCTAAATTGGAGCCACTACTTTTTTTGTTCAAGTAGCTCCTCATTTGTTCTCATGAGTCTTAGTTGACTCCGTTCAAGACGACATTGCTTTCACAGCAAATTTAGAACCATCAGGGATAGAACCCAGAACCTTTGAAGCCAGGAACCATGACCACTAGAGTGTAGACTCGGTCAAAAACGGAATGTACATTTGCTTAAAACGTTACCTTCCTTAGTCTTACCACATCAGTGAGGAATATGTAATGGTAGTAAGACACAAAATAAAACACTTTCAATAGCTTAGCACTCTTCATCATTTATGGAATACTGTGGAACGATGATTATGTTCTAGGTGCGAGAAATTCTCCAGCAAGCCTGAGCTATGGCAGGAGGTTGAAGCTCTCACTAATTCATTGCGTTTCAACAGTTTTGAGCCAGAGGCAGTCTTTTTGCGTGAGATGTTTGGTTACCTTTCTCAAGGTAGGCTCCTCTGAAGTACCAACCAACCTCGCTAGCAAGGTTTTTATTCTGAGCTCTCTTGGACTAAAAAGTTAACCTAATTAATTTTGAATGTTTTTTTAATCACTAAATATATAGAGTTTGATATTTATTTAATTTCACTATGAAGGTTCTAAATAAAGAGACCATTGAATGTAAGAGAAACTAGGAACGTGGAGTGCATGGGAAGGAAGTTTGTGAGGAGCATATTAGCTGTCAGGAGAAACAGGATAAAGAATGAAGTTATCCGGAAAAGAGTGGGAGCACATGGGATAGTAGAGGGAGGACTGAGATGGTATGGGCATGTAATGAGGACGGAGAAGAAGAGGATGCCAAAGAAAATTATGGAAGTGAAGTATGTAGGGAAAAGATCGCAAAGGAGGCCAAAAAAGAGATGGAAGGAGCAGATAACACAAGTTGTGCAAGTGAGAATAGAAGAATGGTAGCGCTTAAGGGAGTAAGAATGGTAGGAAGGAAAGAGGAAGATGGAGGAATTTTACTAAACTGACCCGGACACAGACTGGAAACAGGTGATGATAGGGATTTGTTTGTTGGTATAGTAACTAATTAAGTTGCCTAAGTTTATTTTTGTCATTTGATTCTATATAATACAAGTTGTGAGCCATATAGAACATGTCTGGATATAATTTACTTCAATACATAAACTAGCTGGCCTTCTGACACAACATACATACATCAAATTTGCAACAATAGCTTTCAACTGAAGCCTCTAGATTATAGAAATTTAAATTGGAAATTCTAATATTCTGGATAGTATATTCTAATTTTTGAGCACGTCCTCAATGTATATAAGCTATCATTTATAAACAAATGAGACTCAGTTGGAACACCAGTGTCGAAAGGGATCACCTCACATTTTAAATACATAATAAAACACTCCCCTTTGAATATATGGACTTTAAAACATATTCATATATTCTATGGTTGGGTTTATTTTTTGGAGGTATATAAAGGTAAATAATGAGATTGTTGGAACCTCATAAAACTCTTTAAACTTTTGTTTTCTTACAGAAGTCCAACATAAATTGCTTTTGATGACTGCTGATAGAAGTGAAGACACAATGGATCACTGCCGGCTTCTTTTATTGCTGTTGCAGAGGTTTCCTCAGTCAGTCTCAGTGCACGGGGTACGAGCTTCGCTTTCAAGTGCTTTTTGGTCTATACTGATATTCATTTGATGTTTTGGACATGAAATATTTATTGATATCAAAATAGCTACACATTTATACACTGATTTGTTTATTATTATTTCACAATCATATAATACTAATATTTTTGTAAAAAGTAGACCTTGCTCCCTTCGTGTTCTTATCATTATTACAATTTTCAGATTTCTCTTTGGATTTGATGTTGAAGTATCTCCCATAATTTAGCCTTATATTTGATATTGTCATCTTTACTTGATGATCAAGTTCAGAAAACAAATTAAGACTATCAGTGGCATCACAGTGTTGGTGTTGCAGACAAACGCATATTGAAATATACTCCTAAATTAAATAATAATAAATTAAAATAAACAGGAACAAATACATATTCATTTCAGCACTTAGTGAACATTTCAACTAAATCAAAATATTTCTTTCCTGGCCTTCAAAGCTGCAAACTAGTGAATCACTTCTTCAAAATTAATATTGTTCATCATCTCACTTTTAATCGATAATATAGCAAGATCGGAAAGATTTGACTGTCCCCTGGTAGATCCCAAAAGAGTTCTTTATAAGTTTCAGCTTTTAAAAGCTCCTTTTACATGAAGCGACAGACAACCAGATCGTCAAAAATAATTTTAGGGTTAGCGTAAGGGTTTAATAGACATTCATTTTGGTATAACCCCCTCTGAGGGTGTCACCTGATGCAGGTCCTCACCACTCTAGTGATGCCACTGAATATGATATCTAAACGTACATTATACTCATAGAGAATGATTGTTGTTCACGCAGTTTAGGAAGTCAGTCTTGCAATATATGTCAAAATTTAAAAATAGATTCCTTAGGTACCTATTTGGTCGATTGCTTAAAATTATAAATTCAAATCACTTGAGATGAACTACTAAAAGAAAAAAAACCTTCTGAGCAGCCACCATATCGAAACGACTAACCAGATTGTACATACATCGTTCAGCCTAAGTTCAAAGAAGGTCTCTACAAAATTTCGTTAAAATTTTGTCCTCGAATTCGACAGTTATTACATAGCAAAGATTCGTACAGACAGAATGACGAAATGCCAAATACTCAAATTAAAACGGAATCTCGCTTTGCATAATTGGTCAACTTATTTTCAATACTGTCAATACTGTTGTGACAAGAGTCGATATTGCTCGAATCCACTTCACTTCTCTATAAAACTATTTAAAGTGAGGGGGAAAAGATAATTCCTTTTTGATAAACTGAAAAACACAATAATTTTATATTAATAAACTGGTGGCAACCATGAAATATGTATGATAAGCATTAGAGGTGAACTTTCCCACTTTAGTATGATTTTTTTTTATTTTTCACATTGATTTTTAATTGTTATAGAAAATATAAGCGATAGTTAAATTATAGCATGCTTTATTATAATGTGAATTTACATTCAGTTAAGTAAGTAATTAATGTTCTGTACTGAAGTCTGTTCTTAAGGTTTGTCCTGTTATTATGATGGGTTAAACCAACATTAATCATATTATTTGACTCGGTGGCCGCATGGTCTAAGGCGTCCCCCCCTCCTCCCCCTCGTGCAAATGTGGGAACATTCCCTATATATTCAACCTTCATTTCTAATCGAATTAGCGACATCATGTGTATAACCTGAATGGGTCCTAGTAAGGGACCCTGCTCTTAGAAAAAAATGAAAAACAACATATTAACTACATAAGAGTTCATCCAAAATTTGATATATTTTTTATTCTTGAATATGAATATTTTTAAACTCTCATTTCTTAAATATTATTGAGGAGTCGAAGTTTATCATAAGGACATGTTCTTATTCCAGCCTAAGCTTTTGGAGACACTGATGACTGCAGAGAAACACAGTCACTACCAGAACTCGGTCAACTGTTACCGCAAGCTGCTCGGTGAGTAACTTACAACTTTTAAATTAGATTATTACACCGCGTCTTACTACCTGTTCGGGTTATATGCTTAATTACTAATTACTATAATGGGTTAGGATTTGGGAAGGTTGAATTTAGAGGAAGTGAACCCACATTTGTGTGGAGGGAGAGTGGAGAAACATTTAGGAAAACCACCCCAGTTCACCCGACCGAGATTCGAACCTCGATCTCCCCATCCTGGACAGTCCAGCTAAACACGAAACCAGCGCGTTAGCTAACTACGCCACCGAGGCGGGTAACTTACAACTTAGAACACCCTCTCTCAGTTAGAGAAACTATCATTTTAAGCTTGGCACACTTTGATCAGATTTAACATACTAAACCAGAGTTTCCCAAAGTATGCTATGCATACCTCCCAGGGGTACGTGAAGGATTTTAGGGAGTACACGACATACCACTGATTTTTATCAGTCATAAAATGTTTTGATATTATTAAGTCTGACATACAAATTAATGCAAACTTGGACATGGAGTCAAGAACTTTAGAAAGCCTTTTTTTCCCCTCTGTCACGATTTTGTCTGGATTAGAGTTTTTCAAACTGTGCTTCACGGAGCCCTTAGGTTTCTCCAATGCTATCTCAAACTCTGTGTGGCAGTTTTTTAATATTTCATATTTGTTTTTCAATTAAGATTGCAAATTTTTTTCAATTGGTAATAAAGGACATTCGCCAAAGGTACAGCCAGAACATTTGATGTTTTCTGTTTGTTTTATACTAATATACTTGTAAAATTTAACTATCAATATTGAATGTTCATTATATTGTTTTAAACATTTTTAGGAGACCTCCAGAATATATTTTTTTAACTGCAAGAGCTCTTTTAATCTTAAAAGTTTGGGAACCTCTGTTCTAGATTACCTTTAGATATTTATTGAAATTAGGAACTACCGTCTATACTTTACAAGTTAACAAGTATTTGTCTTTTTTTTTTTTATGAGGAGCTGTAAGGGTACATGACTGGCGATAGTTTGTGAAACATTGATCTATAGTTATTAATCCTTGCATGTTGTCCTAATTTAAAGTTTCAGGTACTTCAATTATTTTCATGTTGCATTTTATTACTATTCCTACTGTAAGAAATACATATAATCAGATCGTAATAGCTGTGTGATACCAAATGCGTAGTAAGGAATGCACGGGTCCACATTATTATAATCATACGTTGTCATCATCATAAAGACTGGAATCAATATAATTGCTGCCCAACCGTGGGGCATACACGGGCCCACATCCACATCCACATCATAAAAATCTGGTATCGATATAACTATTTTGTAATTGTTAGTGTAATTTTAATGTCTTAAGAACATTGTTGAAATCATCTTAACAATTTTTTTTTTTGTGACCTGGCCATCTAGGGGTAAGGTGTCAGACTTCTTTGCTGGGGGTCCGGGGTTCATTCCTGCTCCCGGCATAGATTTATCTGATTGTAAAACCCTTCCTTCACCTCTGACAAGCTCGCAGACCCCTACAATACACACAAATGTAAATACAAGGATGATTTGTAAAGTATACTCGAAGCCGACTTGTCGTCCATTATGCAAACCTAGGCGGTGGCCTCGGCTGCAAAGGTACTAAGGTTGCATTTCAACAAAATGAAACTTTTTTATGTTTAAAAAATAATTATTTAAATTAAAAAATTAAAAGTTAAGACTTAGATAGATTGCTCTAGAAATATATACAAAAAATCTTGCCGTCGTAATAACACATCGTGTTTTTCACAATCACTCAATTCTATGAGTATGGTACCATTGTACCGAAACATATCGGATTGAAGTAATCCAGCATCATTCCAGTGCTGGATATCATAAAGAAGTAATGAGACAAGGAAACAGATAAGACTTAGATTATTCAACATCACTTAATTACTTCATTAAATTTGTTTGGCAGATGTTAACCTTACAGTTTTACCCTTTTATTTCACAACATATTTGAACTTATAAAATATTGTTTTGTACCAAACTTATTGTATATTTTAAAGTTTTTGTGACAACATTTTTAACGTGTAAACATATATTTTAGACTTTTCATCAACTTGTGTATGGTCTAGTTGATGATGCATTATTAATTGCATATAAATGTTCATATCTGATATGTTTTTTCACCAGAAATAAATTCTAATTATACATAGTGACTTGGAAGTTCATCTACCAATTTATCAACTGTTTAATCAATTATTTAATTTTTTATGTATATTTCTAGAGTAATCTATCTAAGTCTTAACTTTTAATTATAACCACTCCTTACTTTCAACCATTTTTAGAATGTTTTCTAAAATGTTAAATCAAATAAGTTAACATTTTTTTCTAAATAAAGAAATAACATCTAAATATTATATCTAATACTAAGAAGATATTTTTTTAATATAGATTGGTTAGCACACATAATAACTTTTATGGTTTTATGATGCTTTGTAAGGGAATCATTTTGATATTTAACAAAAAGCTTTTGAAAATATCAAGGGAGGGAAGAAGAGATATTATTTTTGCACACATTAATCATTGATTTTTTTTTTCCAGTGTGTGACTTACTTCCTTTACTAGTCAGCAGTTCGGTGTCTCTTCCGCCCAAACAGTTGTTCCGACTCCTCAACAAGGCCATAGAGTTCTCTCTGAATTACCTCTTGTCACCCACAAAACTCATACAGGTAGTAGAACATTTTTTTTATCACATCTTACTACTGGTTCAGGCTATACGCATATGAACTAACTATACTAATGGGATGAGTAAGGTTTAGGGAAACATATTCACATTTTACTGGAGGTAGAAGGGAAAACTGTTTTGGAAAAAAAATACCTTTAGTACACCTGATCGAGATTCAAACTCTGATTAACCTGTCATCCGCAGTCTAGTCTAACACGAGGGTGATGTCTTAGACCATGTGAGCACCGAAGCAGGTGTTGAACAAATTACTCTATTGGTAGACATCTTAGTGAACATTTAGTTAGTTGTTATTCTGGTATTACTTAGTGAGAGCTGAAGACAGATAGACAGTAAGCTATTGGTTTTTACTTTGAACCTAATGGAGCTATTTGTTGGTTTTTACTTTGAACCTAATGAAGCTATTTGTTGGTTTTTACTTTGAACCTAATGGAGCTATTTGTTGGTTTTTACTTTGAACCTAATGAAGCTATTTGTTGGTTTTTACTTTGAACCTAATGGAGCTATTTGTTGGTTTTTACTTTGAACCTAATGGAGCTATTTGTTGGTTTTTACTTTGAACCTAATGGAGCTATTTGTTGGTTTTTACTTTGAACCTAATGGAGCTATTTGTTGGTTTTTACTTTGAACCTAATGGAGCTATTTGTTGGTTTTTACTTTGAACCTAATGGAGCTATTTGTTGGTTTTTACTTTGAACCTAATGGAGCTATTTGTTGGTTTTTACTTTGAATCTAAAGGAGCTGTTTGTTTTTTTAAATTTATTTTTGCCCTACAATTGTTTTATCTCAATCATTTGTTTTCCAGTATTACTTAGGTGAATATCCTTCCTACTTTGAAATATGAGTTCGTCATGTCCTTTAATCCATATGACATATTAATACCTTTTTGTGACTTGTATGGTCATGACTACATTTGATAAGATCCAAATAGTTGATATGAAATCTTCAAGAAAACAATAAATTAGGGGTGTTCATGTACTCTAAAATCTAAGTTTGAGTCAAGATATAGTGAATGGCTTGAATTCGACTCAAAGCTTTATACAAAACTCTAAGAATTCGAGTACTCGGAATATTTGATCTTTTTCTCAAAAATTCCTAATTTGAATATTTTTATTCAATTTTAAGATATAATTTCATAGCAAATAGAGTCCCTCAATATTTACTTTTATCTAGTTAAAAAAATTGTACAATTATATTAAATCTATTTAAAAATTCAAATTTTTGTGATTATACGTATTTTCACCCAAAAAAATTATGTGTATAACTCTTTATGGTTTATGCGTGGATCTATTACAGAAATTTATCTTAAAATATTTATTGTACAAATATTGCTCTATATTACTCAAACTGTAAAAAAACTCACACTTGGTAAATTACAAAAAAAAGTCCGGGAAATGGGGTTTTACTCAAAATACAAAATATAATAATCTTTAAATTACAATGTAATTCAATTTTTTTTTAGCTGTGTAACACATTTTATAATTTTTATAATTCCTAGTAGACTATATTAATACAAATACAAAATTTGTTTATTTACATTTTAAAACTTAAAATTATTCATAAAAAAGATTAACAAAAACCATGGGGGATAGGGGGGATGAAAGGGTGTGACATAATTTTGAGTTGGAAATTTTAGGAAATGATCAGGGGAAATCAGGAAAAAAGTCAGGAATGTCATTGATCAATTTGAGTAGACACCATGGTTTGTGATACAAAGTTAAACTTGTTTGTTGGAAGGATCTCCCCGAGCTGGAGAGTAAGATAGAGGATCCTTGGGTGCATCTGTTCCTTGTGGTGCAGGGCAGCGGTAAAAAACTGGGCTGGGACCTCAGCACCATGTTTGGAGTTCCCTGGTGAGTAGGTGCTTAGCCTAGGAATATTGTAAAAGTCAGATATCCTTTTCATTAATATTTATTTTATTTGCAGTTTATTTCCATCACTTAACTATCTTTCAGGATTTTCATGCTTTTCCCTTTTTTTTTACAGCAAATAAAATTGGATTTCTTTTGAAATGTCACCCGCCTCGGTGGCATAGTTAGCTGACGCGCTAGTTTCGTGTTGAGCTCGACTGCTGATAACGGATCTTGGTCGGGTGGGTTTTCCTAAATGGTTTTCCACTCTTCCTCCACACAAATGCGGGCTCACTTCTTCTAAATCCAACCTTCCCAATTCCTAATCCATTAACTTAATTAGTACTCAAGCATATAACCTGAACAGGTAGTAAGATGTGGGGCTTAATAATAATAATAATAATAATAATAATAATAATAATAATAATAATAATAATAATAATAATAATAATAATAATAATAATATTAATAATAATAATGATAATGATAATGATGATGATGATGATGATGATGATGATGATGATGATGATGATGATGATGATGATGATGATGATGATGATGATAATGATAATTAAAATTATTATTATGTTTGTTATTTATTATTATTATTATCATTAATATTATTATCATTATTATTATGATTGTTATTATTATTATTTTCAGTAAATTAAGAATTTTTAATCTGGTTCATGTAATGTAATTTTACTGTATCAACTAACATAAATGTATATGTAAAAATTGGCTCCTATTGCATTTAAAGTGTATGATAAGAAATTCCTTATTTGAAATTATTGCAGCCACTTCTTTTTACACTCTATTTTAATTGATTAATTATAATACCTATTATGTTTGACTAGAATGAATTCATTACATTGTGCCACAATATTTTTTAGGATGAGACTTTCGAATCTTGGAATCCTAAAGGTTGTTATAAATTTAAAAAAAATCATGTTTGAGATTATAAAAAACATTTAAATATTTATGGATCATGATTCACGCTAGTTAATTCTCAATCCGTTAAAAGAAAATCCTAACATTCACTTAAAAGGTCGTTAATTTAACATTTAACTGGATGGAAATTGACATAACAAACAACTGTGGAAAAGTTAATCTTTCATGTTTACCGTGTTATGGTGGCTGCATGGTCTATAAGACATAACTCTATCAATAGATTAGACTGCCATTGAAGAGGAGATTTGGATTCGATCCCGGGCGGATTTACTGAGGGTGGTTTTTCCTAAATGGGTCTCCACTATCCCTCCACACAAATGTAGGTACACTTCTTCTAAATTAAACCTTCTTAATTCCTAACTCATTAGAGTAATTAGCACATAGTTGTATAACCCAAACAATTATTAAGACACAATGCTTTAAACAATTAAGTTAGAAGCCTATTGAACATCATTACTACTACTACTACTACTACTAACTACTACTACTACTACTACTACTACACTACCCACCATACTACTACTACCACTACCACCACCACTACTACTACTACCACTACCACCACCACTACTACTACTACCACACCACTACTACCACCACCACTACTACACCACTACTCACTACTACCACCTACCACCACTACACCACCACTACTACTACTACCACCACTACTACTACTACCACCACACTACTACTACCACCACCACTACTACCACCACTACTACTACTACCACCACCACTACTACCACCACTACTACTACTACCACCACTACTACTACTACTACCACCACTACTACTACTACCACCACTACTACTACTACCACCACCACTATACTACTACCACCACCACTACTACCACACACTACTACAACTACTACCACCACCACTACTACCACCACCACTACTACCACCACTACTACTACTACCACCACCACTACTACCACCACTACTACTACTACCACCACTACTACTACCACCACTACTACCACCACTACTACTACTACCACCACTACTACTACTACCACTCACAATACTACTACCACCACCACTACTACTACCACTACTACCACTACCACCACCACCACCACCACCCACTTCCTGAGGAAGTTGCAAGAAATCATCGAAATATTGAATTGTGTGTGTGTGTAAATATGTGTTAGTGTTTTTACCTTTATTTGTGCTTCATTTTACCACACTTCTATCATTTTATCTATTTTTATATTATATGTAAATTGTTAATAACGTTTGTGACAGGAACAAGGAAATGTACTGGCAGAAGATCTTACATACCAAGAAGAATCTGTTGTTGGTTTCAGAGGAACAGAGGAACTATAAGGAATTGCTTTATTGCGGTACCGTATTCTTTCTTCGCTGCTTTCATGAGTATACAAGCAGTGTGGAGGCAGGTGAGTTGCTTCAATACTAGGGGGGTTAATAAGTATTTTATAGATAGTTTTATGGGATTTGTATTACAAAGATCAGGGTTTTTTTTAGTACTGCGTCTTAGTGCCTATTCGGGCAATACACCTATGTACTAACTACGCTAAAGTTTTAGTAATGAGGAAGGTTGAATTTGGAGGAAGTATACTCAAATTTGCTTGGAGGGGGAGTGGAAATAATTTAGGATATCCACCTTCAGTACAGCTGACTAAGATTCAAACCTCAACCTCCCTGTCATCAGCAGTTTAGTTAATGTAAGAACAACACTTTAGACCATGCGGCCACCAAAGTTGGTATAGATTGGTTGTTATCTAAGATTAAAACTATTCATTTGATATATTTTAAACATCCGGTTATATGTGGGAAAGTAATTTGAACACATATGTATATGAATATCAAACCTGATGATTCCTCAATATCTTGATACTTTCAATTCTTAATAGTATTGAAAGAATCAAGAATAAGGGCCAGATTCATAGTCAGACTTAGTGCGCCTCAAAACCAAATACAAGAGACACCTACCTAGACTCGAATGGAATGGGCCGCTTTTGCATATGAAAAGACTTGAGTGTTTTTTTGTTTTTTTTGTTTTCTTACCTTACATGTTATTATTTTATTTGCCTTAACGATAAACTATAAATAAACTAAACATAGCCTTAGTGGTCATGCAAATATCATGCATTTTTTACACTTTTTATTTAATGTTATGAGTAAATCTAATACATTATGATACATAAACTAAAAAAACATATTTTTAATGTGAGCTGGGGTGCCTGGAAAAATATTTAGATTTTAAATGTTGAGGAATTAGGGAATCGAGGTTAAATTTTAAGGATTTAAATTGATAAAAATGGGGATCATCATTGTGTAATCTCTTCCACTCTTCAATATCTTCATCCCTATTTGGACCAAATATCTTACCAAGCACTTTGTTTTCTAACACCCAAAGCTTTTTTTTTTCATAATGAAAGGTATAGGAGGTCCATGTTTCACAACCATAGAGAACCGCCAGTAAAACTAATGTTTTGTATATTTTGACTTTTACATTCTTTGACAGCAGGCACATCTTTGCCCTGGAAGCTCTAATTCAAACTAATAGGCTATGTAATGTATCTTTATTATATCAGGTATCTGCACCTTTTCCCTTCCCCCCATAAGTTTTGTGGTTACCGGCATCAAGAGAAATTATTGTGAATGTTCTTATCAGGTAACGGGAGCGAGGTGCCTCTAGTAATGGTAGAAGCATTCACTACAAAACCCCCACAAACCCCCACCGAGACCAAGAGTAAAAGACGGAAGGTGGAAGTAGAGGATAGTGCTGTACCATTGCTTACTGTTGCCAGCCTTTCCTCTTGTGCCATTGTTGCCAACTTTCAAATGGCTGTAGCATGTTGGGATCTACTACACAGTGTCACCAATCTTGAGAAAGGTAAATCGGTCAGTCTCAAATCAAACATAATCCCAATGTTAACAAAGGTTTACTCTTCTTGCTGTGAAAATACGTTAGCTACTTATATTTGATTGGTAAAAAGCTAAAAATTATTTTTTATGGTCATATTTGAAAAAATTCAAGTCTATTTCATATAATGATGCTCTAGTTTTCTTTAAGGAGGAATATTATATATTCACATCCAATGTCCCTTTCCTGTGTTTATCCTTGATGTTATTAATTCTTTTTACATGTTCCCATCTAAGTGTCATATTATTCTCTACCAATTTCCTTTCTCTTCCCTTTTGTGTTGTTTGGTTTCCTTTTTTAGGAATTCGCGCTGCACATTTCATTCTCTCTTCTGATGAGTTTCGATAGAATGAAACCTAGGCTGGGGGATTGGGTGGTAACAATTAATTTTCTTCAAGAGGCAACCATTACCTCTTTGTCCAATGGCAGCAATGTAAAGTGTGAACTGTGTTCTATTTATTGTAAAAGCCATATTGTGTTCGTCCCTTTTATATGTTTCTATCCACCTTTCCTGTACCTTATTCCAAATATAGCACGTTATAAATGATCGCAGGATACAAAAAATTTCTGACATCTGATATTCTATACTTTCAAAGTTGGACCTATCTGATTCCAATAATCTGATATAATAACAGCTGTTATGCAGTAGTAGGTGAAGCAGTTCAATGACGCAGTAAGCCCATAAAACTTCAGTAGAAAACAAATTTTACATCGATTATTGTTTCCAACCTATGGCCGGGATCGCTTTTTTATTCAAGCCATATATTTTTCACTACCGGTCTTAGCTTCATATGCCTTATAATCTAACTTAAAACTATAACAGCCACAACATCCAGTTCCCGGCTGTTAATTTAACAATGTGAAAGGGTAAACCCATATTTTCATCAATGACAAGTTTTCGGCCATCCCAGAAATCGAACCCGGGACCCTTAACTCAGTAGGCAGGCACGCCATCGACCGAGCTAAGGTTTCAGACATTAGAAAACAAATATCTTCTTAAAATTGAATCTCATTTCTTGTCCAGTGATAGCAGTGTAAAGTGTATACTAAGTTACTCTTTTCAATGAGTTATCTATTAGGGCGTGTGAAGCTCCAAACATCTTGATTTTGCATCAAATGTTCGTTCACATTACAAAAATCTGCAGTAATTGAATTGTATGTTCTAATATTTATTTATTTCATCAGCTTAAGGTAAAATATAATATTTAATGTCTTGAACATTTTTTAAAAAACTAGCTTATTTATTAATTTATGTAGATTTGCACAGTCCAAATTTTTTCCAACAAAAGTAAAGTAAAAAATAATATTTAGCCTTGGGAATATTTTATACAAAATTTAAATCAATTCGGCTTTGACTCAATAAAGGGGACTTTCCTCACCTCACATAGCCATGTCGTTTCTGTCCCTCTTAGATGTAATCATTGACATTGAATGTAAGAGAGACAATGTTTCATGGAGGCCTTAGGAAGGAAGTTTGTGAAAACCATGTTAGCTGTCACGAGGACGAACAGGATAATGAAGGCAGTTTGTGAGGAGAAACAAGATTAGGAATAAAGTTATCCAGGAAAGAGTAGGAGTACAAGGAGTAAATGAGATAGTAGAGGAAGCAAGAATGAGATGGTATGGGCATGTAATGAGGATGGAAAAAGAGAGAATGCCAAAGAAAATGATGGAAGTGAAATATGTAGGGAAAAGACCGCAAGGGAGGCCAAGAAACAGCTGTATGAAGCAGATGACAGAAAGTGTGCAAGAAAGAGGAAGATGGAACTGACAGGGCCACTGGACATGATGATGATGATGATTTGTAACCTGTGTTTACTCTGAAAGGCAGTAATCTTGCCATGATTGGTTCCACTATGGTGTATCTTATTAGATTGCGCTGGAGTGTAATTATTCAAGTATTACAACTAATTTCATGTCAAATGATACGCTCTGCAGCCATCACTTCAAAGAATAATTGAAAAGCAAAGCCCCTTTTACTGTCTATATTTTATAGATACATATTTTTTAGTGATTTTGTTAGTCTCCCAACTACACAAGTCTATTTAATTCCTTTTATAAATTGGTTAAAATTATTATATCTAGTCAAGGTCTTCAGTATTGTATTAGAGATACTTTTTTTTAGATTTTAACGACACACGCACAAACACACAGCTAAAAGAAAGTATGGTGTATTTGCAGAATTTACCAAGTTGTGTCAGCACATGCGTCTAGACTTGTGTTTGAAATACTTCCTGTTGGACATCACCCTGTATAAAGAGGTGTTCGATGAAGCACTCTTCATACTCCAGTCCCTTAAAACTTCACCAACAGAAGAACTCCGCAAAAACTTGCAACTCGCTAGCATATACTACCGCAAAGGCGAGAAAGCGGTGAGTCTTGAATACTCACTTTTTTGTTTGTGTGCTAGTATAGTTTTTATTTAATTATTTGAAACATTATTTAATTCATTAAAATAAAATATAAAAAGGTTCGCAAAGTGCATTCCATCACTAGCAGTTTGTAAGTATTGAAATTAGAGATGGGATCCTTTGAGCCCTTTCAGAAGTTGTGGTGGCCGCATCGCTGGTGGCGCAGCCAGAATTACTGGTGGCGGACAAGGCGATTTTTTGAGAGACCAAGCTGGCAGCGCCACCACGTGTTTACATTAATTCACACGAGGCGCTACTTCCTGTGTAGCCAGAAGCGTATTGTTGCTGAAAAGTATTTGTGTGTGCTCTTTTTTTGTTTTTAAAAATGAATATCGAAACTGAAAAATCGGATTTTCACACCGATAGATACTGTCTCTCATGTTTGTGTCCACACCATTCAGATGATTTCTTAAACACTCCATTAACTCATCAGTAGATGTAATGCTCATGCATAGAAAACAAAAACAAAATTGAAGGGATTCTGTCGAAGATTATTATACAGAGTACTCGATACACCTTTCATTGATCGATCTTGAAAAAGTGTGTGAACCCAAAAATTTCTCTTTTGCTGCTTTCGGCGACTGAGTATATAGAAAAATAGTTAGTGCTGCCTCTTCTAGCTCCATTTTCAAACTGCACAATTGGTGGCATGATTGGTGTCAAGAGAAAAATTGTCACACTACCAATAGAAGTGCCACCAGAATATTTGGTGGCGCAGCAATGGTGGCCCCGTGTGTAAGGGCTCTTAAACCATTAAATCCCTTGACTTCTTTTGGATACATTCGAAGATTTGAGAAAATATTGGATTCAAAATTTAAATTTTTTTTTTTTTTCAAAATTTGGAATTAGAATTTGTTGTAGAGCTTTAATACTGCTTATTGGTGGTTCAACCCCAACATAATTTTAGTAAAAAAACCAACAACCAGACCCAAGACCATTAATTTACCACTTAAGTGAATTTATTAATGTTTTAATAAATGCATTATAACAAAAAAAAAATTAAAGTCTAACCAAAGTTTCTCAGTTTTTATTTATTCTTTTGATTGACACTTAAGCGTTAATTCAGTAAAGTTAACATTAATATTCTAACCAGTCAAAACTCTCCAGTCCCCTCTTCCTCGTCTTCTTCTTTAGATATTGTCTGCGGCAGCCAGTGGGTTCAGTAGAGCTTCTCGGGGTTAATTAGTCTAATAAAGAAATTGAAATTTATGAGGTAGATTCTGAACTTTTAATTTTGTGAAAAATTAATAGACATTTTATTACATTTTAAACCACTAGTTACATAATGAAAAGAAAACAAATTACTTAATACAGGAAGATAGATAAATTGTTAATGTTGTGGTCATTTAGCCACATGGTCTCCATTTTCTCCCACCCATCTCTAGACCCTCCTTGGCAACCTAAATAGAACGAGACTATCCATACTTCTTACTATAGGTCTTATCAGCTCACATGCTAACCGGCAAGTGTGTTGCGTCTGACGCTTCCCTTCCACATAGTATCAAAACACAGACGCTAAATCAGATGTGCTGATTGGCTAGATGTTCGCCCCAAACCTCTCCTTTCCATTGTGAAGCCGCACGTGCAAGCCTATTACAAACATAGTGAATTTAGTGATTTCAAGAGTGGTATTAAATTAGCAAAATAAACATTGGCAAACTAATATATATAAAGCAAATATTAAGCGTATTTAAGATTAATATCCTGATTTGAGACTTGTTTGTAAAATGATTCAAGATTATTTTCTTTTTGTTTTGTTTTGCTTTTCATTATAAAAGCCATAGTGTGTAATTATTTTATGTATTTTTATCCGTCCCATCTGTACCTTGTTCCATAAAACAAAATGTACCTCAAAAAGTAAAAAGATTAAATTAAAAAGCTAGATATTAAAAATATTGTGTAAATAATTTGTAAATATTTTTTATTCCTATAAGTTAATGGAATGTCTCCCTGCAGTTTCAATATATCGTTGTGTCACTGTACAAACCTACCCTCTACTGGTGGTGTTTCAGTCAAGCATTGACCACATACTCCAAGTGGTGGCCAATCTTCCCACGCAGACCATTCCAAACCCACAGAGTAATGTCCTAGTGCAGGCCACCAAGAAAGAACGCCACCTGCACTACCTACCACTGACGAGATCACATGTACTCCAGTACTGCGTCAAATTCATTCTCACCGGACTTAAGGTGAAGTTGGACAGCCATTCATTTCACTGGTACAGCCTTAATATGCACATAAAATATAATTGTTCTCCATTCTGATTAACTCACGTTGTAGGTAGTTTTTACGCAACTCTGTTTATCCTCTTTCCAATAGTTTAAGCTATTTGTAACATAGAAACTTAAGTTGGGGTGTGTGAAGCTTAGAAACTTTGACTAGGCTTCAAAAAATATTAGCTTTGATTTTGCTTTGGAAATAATGAAATTAATTTCGGTTTCAACAATAATGAAGCTTTAACAGCTAATTTATGTTTGATTACTTCCATTCTCAGTTGTTATGTACATTACAAATTATTATTCTTAAGTAAAAATCTGAAAATGAATCGAATGGTGTGGTTATAAGTTGCTCTGTCAGCTTTGAAAAAAAAATATGCAATAAAACTTTTTCTAAGTGATTTTGGTGCATAAAGTTATATAAATAATCACAATTTGATATTTTTTTCAAGCATAAAACACTTAACAAAAATATTATAAATTCAATTTAGCTTCAAGAATATTTCATATATTCGATTCGAAAAAGTGGACTTCCGCACACTCCTAGACTTTGGCTGGTGTTGTTTAAAGGGGTAGAAACAAATTTATTTTTAAATGTTCTCCTTTGTATTTTATTACTCATCATCATCATCATCAATATCTGTTTCCAGCTTGTGACTGAATAAATTTGGTAAAATGCCTCCTTCGTTTATTTGCTTTCATTATTTTCCTCTCACTTGCACACTTGCTGTTATCTGCTCCTCCCATCTTCTTCTTCTTCTTGGTCTCCCTTGAAGTCTTTTTCCTGTATCCTTTATCTTCATCACTCTCCTTGGGATTATTTTCTTTTCCATCTTCATTTCATGACCATATCACCTCAGCCTTGCTTTGATTAATCAATAATTCAATATAGTTCATGCAAATCAATCAAAGTATTAAATGTTACACACAAACACTTTAATTAAAACTAATATTAACTATAAATATGTTTGTGTTACTTGTTATTAGAAGCACATATTCAGTAAACAACCGTGCCCAGATTTGGACCAAGCTGTTGGCCACGCTATGACCTTAATTCAGTACGACTGGCCGGCAGAAGAATCCTTAGCAGTGAAACTTCTAGAACGAATAAGACGCAACCGCAGTTTTTCCTACAAACTTTTCCGATCCTATATTGTCAATGTTGACCTGCTTGAAGAGTTCATGTACTTCTCAACAGATCAAGGGGGCTGTCTGGCACTAGATATTGTTTCTTCCTCACATCACACTAGGTAATAATCTATCTGATACTACACATGATACACTAGTTCCGGGGTGGGCAACCCTGTCGTCATTTGCCACAAGTGGCGAATTTGAGTTTGCAAGCTCTCACAATAAAATAACCTTTTTCCTGACTGTGTGGGCAACTATATATTTCCTGCTTGTCAGACAACAGAATGGTCAAATTTTGCATTAAATTGTCTTACATTTTCAATCTGAACAATTTTAATTATTCGCGTCTGAGGCAGTTGTAACTGGGTAGTCAAAGTGTACATGTTTTGAACAAACTTGTTCAAACAGTGTATGTTTTAAATGTTGGATTGAGCAACCTAATTTCTCAATTTTTACATAGTTTGGCAAATTTCCCTTCTCATTCGACACACCTGTGACTACATTGACAAATATGTTGCCCACCTCTGCACTAGCTATTGTAATATGACCCACTTCGGTGGCCGCATGGTCTAAGGTGCTACTCTCGTAATATAATAGTCTGACAATGATGGGAAGATCGTGGTTCGATCTTGGTCAGGTGTACTGAGGATGGTTTTTCCCAAATGATTTCCCCACTTTTTTCATGCAAATGCTGGTACACTTCTTCTAAATTCAACCTTCCTCATCCCTTACCTGTTAGCGTAACTAGTATATAAGTGTATAACCTGAATGGGTAGTTAGTTATACATATATATTTTAATGTATACAACAAATCATGTGTTTCATATTGTAAATGCTCATAGGTTTTTCCACTTAAAGGTTTCGTATTTTAAAATCAACCAACATATTAGTGTATCTATGTATTAATCTAAATATCTGAAAACTTATTGGTGTGAAATAGAAACTGCCCCCTTTTTCTAAGTGGTAAATTAATGGTATTCAGAATGAATATTGTGTTTGTCCTAATATTAAGTTCAAGCATGCTATTAAAATTATAAATATGGTTTGGATTAGGATGGATAGCCGGCACACTTAGACAAATTATACTGAAATAGAAATTATTTGGATTAAACATTTCTAAAAGACAAACTTTCACTACCACAGGTAAAGAGAGTGGTGGTAGGGAAAGTTTGTCTTTAAAAGTTTTTTAATGGTGTGCGAAGCTTCAAAAAGTCGAAAGTCAAATCTCCTTCGGCTTCAACATCTACAATAACCTTTGCATATTCAAAAATAATTTTAAGGAAGGATTAAACTTCGATAAATTATCAAAGATTTAATTTTATCTCGCTAAATATTACATTTTTCAATATTTGATAATTTTAAGATCGTTACTTAACAGAATTTTAACACTGACTGGTAATTTAACTAACACAACGTAAGTATGGATCAAAAACAGGTAAGTAAATGTTAAAATATTATTTTCATTATCACCAACTTAATTTTGTAAAAAATAAAAATACCCATAAATAAATAAAACAATGGTCACTGGTATGAAGCAGAGAAAGCGCTTTAGTTGTGCTATCATCGTAGCTCACGTCTAATCTTTGGTCCTTAACCTTTTCACTGTCAAACCCGTAAATATACGTTTTTGTGCAGGGCTCACTTTGTCAAACCCGTACATATACGTGGAGCCTTAGAGCTAATTGAATTGCGCGCGCTAAAGTGCAAAGATGTTGTACAGAAAAAATACTGCACTGGTTCCAAGGTTCATCTATAGTTTTTAGTTTATATTTACGAGTGAAATATCTACTTTCTTGAGCTCACTCACTAAAGTCAAGATGGCATGGCGAGGAAATCAAACAACATTGCGGGATGACGAAATTAAAGGATTTATAGTGGAAAGTGACTCAGAAAATTATTTTTTGGATGAGGGATGTTTTTTACATAATTTTAATTAAATTTTGCTTAAAATATTTGATAATATAACTGTTTTTCCAAAAATTGCTTTTTTCAGTTAAAAAAACCCGACAGAGTGGGCTTGTGTATGCGAAATATACATGACAGTGAAAGGGTTAATATTCTATCTCTTTGGAATTATATGTGACAAATTTACAAATGCATTTTGACACAGAAGTTTTTCATAGATTCTTCGCATTTTCTTTATTATTCAAAATGGCTGATACGAAAAGTAGGAAACAAAAGCGGAATTTAATTTACAGTGGTGTATTCTGAGAAAATTAATAGGTATGCTGTACTCTAAAAGTTGCAGGGGAGATTTGGAGGCCGAGGACCCTCAACCACCGTTGTCCAAGAATGTCAAGGGAAATATTGAAGATGTGTGCCTATATAAAAGTGGTTCTGCTTCTCAGATAATCTGGAAAGACTTTTCAGAAAATCTGGAAGCGCTGGAAATCAAACTCTGGTCCTCTGGGTCAGTAGCCAGAACCTCTGACCACTAGACCACAAAGGTGGTCTTCAAATTGTAATGCTATCTACATGGTTAGAAATTTAAGTGAATATTAATGTTGGTATAAGAGTGGTATGGGCACATTTCTGAATGCATAAGAGAGACAGATCCTATTCATTTAGCCTAGTGTAATTAAAAGCACACAGTTAGCAATACTCAAAGCAAATATCATAATAAGAGTAAAATGGAGTGATAGAGCCTACATGGATCAATCGTCCATCAAATCTTCGTGAGAGGAAATCAGGTGGCTTGTCCAACTCACGTTACAATCAAAACTATTTCTTAAAGCCTAACTTATCTCACACAATGCTGCTTGGGAACAAATGAGTCTCCCAGCTTGAGAATTTATGCTCCAGAAGCTATTTACATGCGTAAACTCTGACTAACATAGGGGAGATTGTCTCGGACTATTAATACTCTATCGCTATGTCATTGGTTTAATGCTAACACATTTGCAAATATATTTTGCTGTAAGCAGAGGTGCACCCAAGGGGGAGAGGGGCAAATACCACACCACAAATAATTTTAATATAAATTTAAATGATATGAAGTGTAACTAAAATATTTAGCGTTGAAGATTTGTCGAATGTATAGGCTACATTTTAAGACCAGGCTTCAGACCTAAGCCTAGGATTCAAAAGGTTTACAGTTACACACACAAAATTGACAATTAAAAAAAAAAAGCTTCAATACCATTTGCATTATTTAAATCTTTTAATTACTATAAAACTACTCAAAAGAATTTAATATTCATAAATATTCTCGGCCTTCAGGGGTTAGGGGGCTGTGCAACTCCAAACCCGCTCTCTCCATCAAAATTTCATTCTTGCCACAGCCTTGATTGAATACCTCCCCCAAAGTAAATGACTGGGTGCTCCACTGATTAAGTAAATTATATGAAAATATATTTTAATTTACCTTTTCCTTCTAAATCATCTTGAAATGGTGAAATTACACTCCTGACTTTTAGGATTCTTTGATGTATAATTATTAGTATATAAAATCACAATGACTTATAAGTCGTTAATCTAAAACAAAAATTAAAATAACACTATTAAAACTCCACGCATCCTTTCTACTAAAGAAAAACAAGAATTACCATCAACTACGGTTAAAGTAGCCCCTCACTCGCTCCCCCTTCCTCACTCTACCAGTGCTGAAATGGCTAAATTTGAAAGACATGATAATACACGTGACTAGAATACCTAAACATAACTCAATTTATTTAATTAGTGTACAATTTAAAGCTTGTTATGTATACTATTATTTTACTTAAACTATACTAAATTAGCTTAATAAATAAATATTGTGATCTTGAATCTTTTTTCAATAGTTGGAACAATGCTTAGCTTGCTTCACATGAATAGCATGACCTGGGGTGTAAAAACCCGAACTCATTGGCCAATTACTTGTGGACGAATGGAAAGGAATGTGTTGCAACCCCCTAGACATTGGGCAAGGTAATTAGACCCTCCCTAGCTTGCCCTGGGTTTCCTTTTGTGTCAAGTAGAGTCTTTTGGAAAAAGAATTACTTAAAACACAGTATTCTCGGAATATGAACCAATATTAGTTTTAAAATTAATAATTCACTACACGTATATTTATTAACAATCTAAACACTAGTATTTACACAGCACAGACAACATTGAATTTTAAAAAAAAACTTGGTCCATATCATTATGGGTATGCAGCGCAGGACTAGCATACCCGAAGAATATGCCACTGTTAATTTATAATTATTATCAGAGAAATGCAGATAAAGGGCAACAAAAATCCTAGGTAGCTTTGACTTTAACTTTTCTTTGCAAGTTTCAAAATTAGCTTCGCATTTAAAAAGTGGCCTTCGCACACCCCTAAAGTTTTTTTTCTTCTACTCCAGCATCACTCAGGTAAGTGTGCTGACTCTCCCTCATAGCTTAAACCCTGACTCAGCCAGTTCTTTATTCTAAAAAAATATTACAATGTATTCTGGTTAATTGGGGCAGCCGTTTATTTGGAACAAAATTTGAAGAAAAGAAACAAAAAATTATTTAACCTGAATTTTTTCCACTGATTTGAGCCAACTTGCCACTTAATTGGGACCGTGAAGGTCTTGATTGAACAACAAACTGTGCGTAGAGGACATGCACGCTCGAAACTGGACTGTTCCATTCTGATGTAGCTAGATGTCATACTGTATTTATTATAGCATCAAATTTGAGGTGTACTAAGTCTGACTATGGATTTGGCCCCACTTGATAATTTTTTCAAAGCAAAAATCCTTATTAATGTGTATATTGCTTGATGCAGTCATTATTTTGTCCCTCTATTTTACATAATATGTGCATTATATGTTTGTTTGCTTTTAGCTTTAGTTCTTTTTAGATAAAAAAAATAGTTGTTTCAATATAAATTAAATACATTTTACTTTCTTTAAATGCCATATTAATTTTATTTACTGTTTTTCTCTGCTAGAATGTGTTTTTCAGCTCATTGTTAAAATTTTGCTTAATTGGGTCAAAGTGATCTAGTCCTGATGTGTCCCAATTAACATGATTACACTGTCTAAACAGTGTAATGATAAATGTTTTCAATCTTATAAGTGAGATATAAAATATAAATTAAGTAATTTAAACCCGCCTCGGTGGCGTAGTTGGCTAACGCGCTAGTCGTGTTGAGCTCGACCGCCGAAGACAGGGAGATCAAGGTTTGAATCTCGGTCGGGTGAACTGGGGGTGGTTTTTCCTAAATGGTTTTCCACTCTCCCTCCACGCAAATGCGGGTTCACTTCCTCTAAATTCAACCCTCCCAATTCCTAATCCATTATACGTAATTAGTACTTAAGGGTATAACCCGAACGGGTAGTAAGACGCGGTGCTAAATATAAATAAATAAATAATAAGTAATTTAAAATTAAAACTTTTTATAATATTTGTATTGCTACAACTTAAAATCCTCCAAAATTCAAATGTATTTATTTTGAAAGATATCTACAAATGTATTTTGTTGAGTTTGTAAAAACAAGAACTAGCATGGCTGAGCCAAAAAACTGGGTCTTGATTGAGTCTTTGATTTTTATTTCGTGAATGTCATACATTAATAATTTAATTTATGAATTTATTATCTATATGCACTTAATGTTTCCAGTCAACGTCGCATCTCAACACGTGGTGCAGATAAGGGTGTGAAGGATGACTTCAAACAAGCGATGAAGAGACAAGTTGCTCGCAGCAATGAGCCGATTGAAAACTTAATAATAAAATTTCTCGTGACAGAGAAACATTCTATATTACAGAGTCTTGTGCAGGTTACAACAACGCCTGTATTGTAGCATACAAATATTTTATAAGGGGAGGATGGACTTGCCGTCAGCCAACCAGTCCTTGACTGGCTACCTTGTGGAAAGTTGGCGATCGGATTTGTTAGTTGGGAATAAGTTGAGCATCAAATGAGTCACATACCTTGTAATTGAGCATTTAGTTGCAAAGTTACTTTGCAGCTTACCATCATAATCATTATGAACTGTTTCCAGCCTGTGGTCGGGTCAGTTTAGTAAAATGCCTCCATCTCCCTCTGCCTCTCTCCCATTATTCCTCCCTTAGAGCCCTTTTATGCAGACGTTTTGTGCCACGCGACACACGGGGGCAAAATCAGTTGCGTTTTCTAAGTCACTGCGAACAAATGAGTCCTTTTATGCTCTACTCTCCAAAAAACTTGCCGTTGTGTCTTACAAAATGCCAGCGGCAAAAGCCGCCCGAAATAATCTGAGTACATGGCATCTTATGGGTCCATTTATGCCAACGCGCCACTTGTCTGTTCTCCGTTGTCTAGACATCATTGCTGCCAACCCCTGGCTAGTAAATAATAATTGGTCCAGTTGCCTGGAGGTCTACAAATAGAATTATTGTGTCATTTGAATAATTGATGTGTTTTATCATTTTTATAAAAAAAATTGATTTGTATACTGAACATTTTAAAGATGGGAAGATGAGATCAAGAAAAATAAAGTAATTTGAAATTCACTGTTGGAGAAGTACAAAACCAGAAATATAAAGATAAATTAATGGATAGAAAGAAGTGTGTTATGTGTTTTACCATTCAAAAATATATTTTTTTAAACTTGTCTCTGTCGGCTCTTAGTTTTTTTTAGAGGTTACGACATGCCTCATCTTCAAATCTTGCAAAATTGATGGGATGAACATCAAATTTTCTTCCCCTTTTTTCAATGTAAGTTGACAATACGCCAAATAGATGACGCGCAGATACATCTTACACACCCAAGAAAAAAGGCATTGGCAGCACTGATACGATTTATCCTCCCCCACTACTATTTTTATTGACAGGCAGTGAATGCCGCGTGCATAAAATGAACCTACAAAACGCAACGGCTCTTGCTGTCATGTATCGCGCGACACAAAACACGTGCATAAAAGCAGCCTTACTCTCATCCATTCTTCTCTTACACACTTGCTGTGTTCTGCTTCGCCACTCTCTTCCTTGTCATTTCCCTCCATAATTCAACTCACATTCCCCTTTAGAGTCTTTCCTTTTCCATTCTCATTATGTGTCTTAGCCAAGGTAAAGGTCATTCATGACTATGCAGAATTATCAGCGAGTTAGAATAATGTAAAATAATTTTTGTTAATTTTTGTATGAACATCATAAGGTTATTTTATACTTAATATGTAATGTTAACTCCATGTTAGCGCAACCCAACATTTAACTAAAACTAAGGCCATTTTAATGTTAAAGTATATTTTTAAGTAATCTGATCATCATTGTAGAACCCATACTTTTTTTTAAACTCTTTCAAAGTACTGTTCTCTGGACACTGTCAGGTCCAAAAACACTTATTAGATCCTTCCTTTTCTCCCAATACTTCTCAGTTAGCATCCTTAAAGCAAAGATCAGGTCTGCTGTACTTTTGTTAGTTCTCTTCTAGGACAGTCTCAATAATGGCACCCGGTTTTCCCTCAACAATTCTTTAGTTACTAAATTGGCATATTTAATTAAGATCAGCGCAAAAAAACTTAACATCACATTCATTATTTCATTTTAGTATATTATGATAGAATATTAGGAAAATGGTAGAGCACAAATAAAAGTAAAAACACTGACACATATTTACACACACTTCAGTAGTAAGTAGTAGTAATTAAACTGAACAGGATGTTGTCTTCAGTGATGCTACTGCCTGAGGAAGATGCTATAATAGCATTGAAACATTGAAGCGTGTATAAATATGTGTCAGTGTTTTTACTTTTATTTGTGCTTTGCCATTTTCCTAATATTCTATCATTTTATTTATTACTAAATGTTTTTGCTCAATGCACTTTTTTCATACATATTATTTTAGTGTATTAAAGATTGTAAATACATATATTAAAGACTGTAAATAGAATTATTTTGTCTAAATTCAAACTACCATCAATTTGGTAAATTAGGTAGTAGCTTCATCTAGCTCTCAAACTATGCAAATATACATTTCATAAATGTATGAAGATATAGTGAACTAAAGTTGTTTATAATTTTGATTAAATAAATTAAAACTGATGATTTTGTGGGCTTTTTTTTTCGTCATTTTTTAAAGTCATTGGTGAACTAACAGCATTTCTGGTAAGTGTGCAGTTATTTTACAATATTGAATTGAATCCCGTTTAAACACTTTTTTTTTTTTAAATAGTAAAAATCAAAAAAATGCCATGATCCAGTCCAGGGATCAGCAATATTTATTATATTGCGGGCCATACTTGTTTGAAAAAATTTATGAACAGGTTAAGACAAAATATTGAGCAACTTTAAAGTTTGCATATTGTAATTAATTACTAATCTATTTTTATGAACAAAAATTGTTTGTTTTCTAAATTATTTGCTGCCAGGTCGACCGCTAATCTAGTTGATCAAACATTTTTTAAATTTTTAAATTTTGAAATAACACATACCATTGATTTAACATGTATTGATTCAATTATATTTTTTGACATTTCAATTCAACTATTAGCAATAATAGGGTCGAAAATCAGTAGGCATAATATGGTATGTGTTATTTCATGAGGAGGCACTTACCCATCTATTAGTATGATTGCATTTCTCACCTATGGCATGACATAAACTTAGGCCGAAAGAAAACTTGGGAAATGGTTACATTAAAATTCTAATTTAATTTAGTTCACTTTTTTCAGTGACATTTTGATAGATCTTGAAATGTATTCTCCCTAACCTGCCCAGCAGAGAGCAACAAGTTGATTCATCACAAAATGACTGCCCTACTATACGACTATTCACGGTCACTATTGTTGATGTTGAAAATGTAATGTTACTATTGACGTTATTTCATGTTTGACTATTATGTGGTTCAACTTTATACCTCAGCACAGACAAAATTTGTTTACACATTAAATTGTTAAATTATACTGAATTCAATGAAAAGTCACTTAAATGAATTTCAAATGACTTCTTTATGATTTCTTTAGATATACTAAGAAAAAAAATCTTATTTGCAAATTATTGTAAATAAAAAACCAAAATGCACCCATGTGACACCTTCTTCTTTCAATTGTGTATCTATTACATTTTTTAAATAATGACCACGATGCACACACATGTGTGGCACCTTTTATTTCCAGAGTGCGTCTAATTTGATGAACATGAGGCCAAACATTCTTGTTCATCCCCACTCCCCTCTTCATAATCTCGTGATTATTTCCAACCAATAGCTCATTTCATCACACCTTGTATCCTTTATGAAGCAGTTGAGACTAATGTGTAGGGGACAAATATTTAAATCTTATTTATTCAGGTATTTAACGTTCACTTTCTAGGTACGGTGACCATACGTCCCGAAAAAATCAGGACAGTCCCAAATAACAACCAAAATTTCACGAATTGTTCGACTGATTGAAAAAGTTTGTACAGTAAAGTAAAATTATTGAAATCGTTACATTTATAATATTTTACTTTTATTGAGAGTATCTGAATAAACTCCGTGAGTTTTTGTCTTTGCACCGATGACGGTGGGATGGCCGGATGCTACCTCGCCCCTCTTCATGACCTTAGTATGTTAATTCGAGCCCTTCCTCTTACCATATACGTTGACTACAAAAGAGCCAGGTACAGCTAAAGTTTTTATCCGATTGTAACATATAAACTATCTTTAGGTAGGTAATTACAAGGCCTTCGTTTTATAAATTGATTTTTTGTTTGAAAAATTGATATTTTTTGAGTTATTTTGAATTTTTGTGAATTGTCTAACAATTTTTTTAGTATTGAAGTACACGAGACATCATTTAAATCTACAATTTTATCTGTTAGGGTCTTGTGATTTTTTTTATGTGCGCTAATTTGAGCCCTCCCTCTTACCATATAAGTTGATAGCCAGGGACAGCTAAAGGTTTTATCAGATCATAACATTTATACTGTCTTCAGGTAGGTAATTTCAAGCCCTATCTTTAAAAAATAGAAATTTTGTATGAAAAATCGATATTTTTTTAGTTATTTTGAATTATTGTGAAGTGTCTAGCAATTAATTAGTATTGAAATACACGAGACACCATTTCAACCTACAATTTCATCTGATTGGGTCTTGTTAACTTTATATATACATTAATTCGAGCCCTTCCTATTACCATATACGGTGACTACAGAAGAGCCAGATAAAGCTAAAGTTTTTATCCGATCGTAACATATAAACCCATATACGTTGACTACAGAAGAGCCAGGTACAGCTAAACTTTTTATCCGATCATAACATATAATCTCTCTTTAGGTAGGTAATTTCAAGGCCTTCGTTTTATAAATGGAAATTTTTTCATGAAAAATCGATATTTTTCGAGCTATTTTGAATCATCAAATCAAAGAGTTTTATTACTGTTCAGCCAATTCTGAACAGGCTAAAGTCAACTCCAAGTGTAAAATAGCCTGTAATCCTGGCTGTATACTTTATGTTAGATGTTGGAGGTAATTTACTGACAATATATTTCCTAACCACTGAAAATATGTCTTGAAAATTTTATATCAACATCACTGGTTCCATATTTAGCAATAACCTGACCCACATAATAGAATTATTTTTACTGTTATTTATTATTAAGGCCTGTCATAGGTCTCATGACTGTTGGCCAGCACTATAATAAATTTAATTGAAATTGAAATTATTATTTAATTTTTTAATTTAACTAAAAGATAATTTTCTATTTTGTCACTTATATGCAGAATTATTGTATGTTAAGGTAATTCAGATTCACTTTCACTTTCGTAAATGTATTTAAATTCAGGATCTAAATTAGTCATTGTTGGAATTATAGCCAACAGAGTTTCACATGAAATCTAAGTTTTGCTCTGTCAAAGTTATTTTTCCCTTCCTTGGGGTTTCTCTTTCAATTTTTCTTCCAATTTCTTGCTTGAACATAGGTCAGGCCATTGTGAATTTTTGAGGCTTTTGATTAAATACCCACTAAACAATTACCAGTAACTTACTCTTCTTGATCTTTATACACTAGGTTTTAATCACATTTTCAGGGTCTGATTCAAAATTTTGGGATTTGTAAATTCTCAATATTTTATGGAACATTGACTTATAATGTTGTACTTTAATATTATTGATCTGAATGTTTTGTCATTGGTTATTTATTTTAAAGCATCATTGATAAGTTTGACCAGATGATTTTTAGATGGTAAATATGAATCATCATAAAAATAACGTGAGAAACATAGACCTAAAATTCTTAAATATCATTATTGGGGCTTGTGTGGATAAGTCAAAAGTGCCCCCTGTTTGTCTTGTCCACACTAACCTCATCAGTATTTTTTTTTAATATTTATGTCAAGAGAAATAGATAATTTAGGTTTTTTGAACCACTGATTGGTAATACGTACTTATATAAAGTAGCTAAAAACGGCATTTTATTAAAGAGTAAAGCAGTGCAATAAAATAATACTGATTAATTAATGAAGGAAAAACGTACTTTCTGGGTAAACACAAATCATAGCAATCCGAACGGATAGTAAGACAGTGTTTAACCCTGGAACAGTCACGCGGGGTCATTATGACCCAAGGTGATTTGTTTGCCATTCTACCTCCCCCACCAAACACATTTTGAGGACCTACCTCTGAGTAGCTTCCTAGCTTCCTCTCCACCAACTAAAGGCGCGGAAACCCCTTAGTTACCCCTTAGCGATTGTTGAGAATACAGCCTTTTGGGTCACCTTGACCCCACGCGACTGTTTGTATTAGTGTAAAATCCAGAGCTTCCTAGAAAGCTGATAGCTGATATCGTGGTAATTTTGGTACAAGAACGCCACCCATACATCTCAGAAGTAACAACTGCCGCAGAAATTCCAAGAAAACGTAAACGTTGGGAAATATGTCCATCAAATTCAGAAAACAAGACCTACCACACCTGCCTGTTGTGCCTAAAGTATATTTGTGGGAATCATGGGAAGCTCACATGTGAAGTGTGTCTTTAAAATGTTTAGAGCTGTTGACCTAATAAGAAAAGGCGACAATCAACTAAAAAAAACAATTGTTTTATTTTTATTATATTTTTACGTTTTGAAACTAAAAAAACTATATCATTTTGTATTGGGTTTTTGTTATATTGATCACTTTCTCTGAGTATTTTTGTAAGTCAAATATAAGTTTTCTGTGAAGAGTTGAAAAGTTTAAAATTATATATTTTCATCTCAAACAAATGTTTTGGAATAATATTGAAAAAATAAAATCATGAGTTAAAATAAACGAACTAAAGAAGAACATTTTGGATTTTTTTTTTCAAAATTAGACTAGTTATTTTATAATGTGTATTGGTTTTTAAAAAAAATAACTGTTAGATGTTAAAATTGGATAAAATATTGTTTTCTAAATAAAACATTTGAAAAAAAAACCCACAAAAAAAGGGGTTAAAATACATTACAGAAGTAAGGGTCATGGTGACCCCATGCGAACGCATTAGGTTGCAACATAGGCGCGACCGCTCCAGGGTTGACAAAAATTGGCGCAAAACTTAACAAGCTGAAACGTGTCAGTACAGCCAAGTGATGTTTACCTTATTGCATCCATTAATAGCCACCAAATTTTGGTGTCCACACTAACCCTCTTTGCCGATTATGTATAAACAATATTTTTTATTTTAAAGGGTCGTACTTCAGTTTATACTATTTCAATGTGTTTAGAATGTATTTATTTAATTATTTGAAAGTAAACTTTTCAGTATATCTATTTATTTAATCGTCACTACTGTCGTTATGTGTTGAAGCGCTTAGGTTTGACGTGTAATGCAAGGTCTGTCTATGTTTTTTATAGTACAATAGAAAATTTAAGGTATTATAAACCATGAGACAAGAGAAATTTCTTTCTTATGCTAATCTATGATACTTGTTTTGAAATTTAAACTTTGAGGTTATGAATTATTATATTAATGGACAGTAGTAATTTGTCATTGGTTTTGATGAATAATCTGTGGGTTGTAAAACTATGTCTTTTATAAAAAATCAAACGGAAATAGAAACATCATCATCTCAAATATTAGGTGCAGAATATAATGGTATATATGAAGCTGATGTGGTAGTGGTAGGGGCAGGTATTTCAGGTTTGACAGCAGCTTACCTTATGACTCAAAAGGACCCAAGTTTGAGAGTAATAGTCCTTGAAGCGAAAGGTAAGGCATATTTGTTTTTAAAATATATACTTCTATTTGTAGTGAAATGATTTATTTGGGCTATTTACACTATACTTAATTTTTAGATAAGTTACCTACATTTTGCCCTTTCAAGTTAATTTTCATAGCTTTATTTCTCGTCTCATTTTATCCTCAAACTGCTTTTGTTCACAAATTAAAATATGTCTGGACCTCAAGGTCTTAATTTTATACCAAAACCACCTTCTATACAAATTCAGGGTTGCCATCTCTCAACAATCTAATAGGGATCTTGAATAGATAATATTTTGTTTGGCATGCCAACACATTTTCTTTTGAGTATTAGTAGCTCTTAATGTAACTTACGTTATTTTTTTTATTCTTTAAAGAGATTTGTAGGAATCAAGACCAAAAAAGACATTATTTTAAGTTTTAAGTGTCTGTGTTGCGATTGTAGAACGTATTGGTGGTAGAACTTTGACAGTGCCAATCAAGACCGCTGGTGACCAAACAGAGCAATTTGACCTTGGTGGCCAATGGGTGTCCTCTTCTCAAACACAAATCATACAACTTCTAACAGAGCTGCATTTGGAGACATATCCCCAATATAATGATGGCTGTAAGATTGGACAGGCAGGCAATGCAATGCTACACAACTACACTTGTGACTTCCCAAACTTCGGATCAATCTTCACACAATATGAACTCAACAAATTCGTGACAAAGGTATTACTATATTAGTTAATTAATGTAAACAAGTAAAGAATATGCAGATACTGCCTACTAACAGGTACATCTGTTACATAGAGCAAAAATTCAGCAGTAATATCACACAACACAGACAATATTTTATAATGAGGCTCAATTTATTATTTTAAATTAATTAAAAAATGCATTAATATTTCTGCACAATGTCAAACTATTAATTTGTCCAGGCTTTCCACATCTAATTATAGTTATAAATCTAGTTATATCGTGGTAGGGATTATGTTCAAAGGGAGAATTTAGAATAGGTAACATAGAAATTCTCATGTGCTGGAATAATCAGTCGGTCCAGAAAGAGCACTTTAAATACCCCAAATAAATAAATTAAAAAAATAAAAGTTTAACTGTATTAAATATTTTTTTTATAGTATTCATGTATAAATATTAAGAACATACAACCTTACTGAAGAATATTGATAGTTTACATACTATCTAATAGATCTAGTAAAATCCCTTAGCTCATTATTCCAAATAGACCAAAACGCTGACTCACTGCGCCTGACAAAACATTTGTTGTAGGTGGAAAGTCTTGCCCAAAAGGTATTACTGATCAACCCTGGCAGGTTGCAAGAGTCGAAAGATCTAGATATGATGACTGTGGAGACATTCCTTCAGAAGAACTTGTACACAGACACCGCACGAGAAATAGTCCGCACCATCATCCGCAATACTTTTGGTAGATACTTTCGCATATATCGAACAGCTCATAGTAAAATAAAAATCACCCTGTCTTATTACCTGTTCGGGTTGTATGCATTAATGTAGGCATTAATTATGCCAATAGAATATAAATGAGGAAGATAGAATTTTAGAGAAAATATAGGCCGGCTGTATTTATGTGGAAAAAGAGTGGGAAACCATTTCAAAACACACCTTCAGCACACCCGATAAGGATTCAAACCCGTACCCCCTTCACTAACAATCTAGTCTGACACATGAGTTATATGTCAGACCATGCTACTACCTATGTGGGTAGTAATATTAGTAATAATAAGACTAGTGGCATAGAGACTAATTTTCTTCACAATAATTATTTTTTGTGTTATTAATAAGTTTAACACTGGTTCCATGTCATATTCTCAGGAATGGAGGCTTCACAGTTGTCAGCTTTGTTCTTCATTGCTCATGTAAATGGGACTCAAGGTTTCCTCAACCAGTTCAAAACTACCAGCTGTGGTGCCAAGGAGTTACGGATAAAGGTACTATCTATTATACATGAAGGAAGGTTAAGGAAAATAAGATAGAAACAAAAATAAATATCATGGCTTTTATAATGAAACATTAATATTTCTCTTATCTTTCTTTTGTTTATTAAAATGTGTGCCTAAAAGAGTGAATATTAGTGTTTCTTGATGAACGACAGGAGCCTCGTGGCGATAGAAAACATTTTCATTTATTTATAAAAGATACATTCCTTTTATTCTTAAGCCCCCTTTACAGAGTCCGTAAGCTCCGTATCCGTGTATTCCTTAAGTCCTTATAAATGTAAATCCCATCTACCCAGTCCATATCTTTATCCATAATCACGTGATCATGCCACTCAATGAGAAATTTGGAAACAACGTCCAATTAAACTCTCCGAAAGAAAATTTTCTAGAGCTAGGTGCAAGCAGACAATATCACCGCTGAACAATTATTAACAAAAGTAACTACACAAAATATTATGATAAAACATTCAAGATATGCTACATTTGAAAGGTAGTCTAAGTACAATCACAAATAATATATTTAAAACGTGAGTTAGTGTAATTGCTATGAAAATGTTAATGGTGAGCTTTCATTTCAATGCGCGCACACCCTTACTTTACTGTGATTGGTAGTCCTTAACAGTCTGTATTGACTAGTCCTTAGAAAGTTAAAGTTGAGTCAACTTCTATGGAGTGGTAAGGATTAAGGAATCGAGGATAAGGACTCTGTAGACAGTTCATTCTATTAGTGTGGAGTCGATCGCTTACGGAGTATTACACACATTACGGATACAGAGTCTATAGATGGGGCCTTAAGCTTTTTATGTATTTACATAATTTACATTAAAACATCAACCAACAACCAACATTTGGAGATTTATTTAGATAATTATAGTCGCTAAGAAAGTTGGTTAATCTTTTAAAATCAATAATTATGAGATAGCTGGGAGAATTTATGCTGGTCCTGTATTATGAACATAAATTATTTGAGCTATTTTCAGTTTTACCAATAATTGTTGTTGTGTTCACCAACTGATACATTTGACCAACTTAGCTCAGTGATTCAAGCTTAGTCTTTTGACATGGGGATCTTAGTTCATATGCAGTTGTTGTCACTATGATGTACTTTTTGGTCGTAACTTGGTTACTGTGATTCAATTTTGGTCCTTGCTTATTTATGAAACTAAGATTATTGCTAGAGATGTACCGATTCAGTAAAACCGATTACCGATACCAATTACTGATTGTTTAAAATAATTGTTAATGCTACAATTATTTACAACAATTAGTCCCTATTGTCGATTATTTATTAATAACTATTGGGAAATATGCATCAGAGAATGATAACAGTTAATGTAATTAATACAAAAAGATTTTATCTAAAAATCAACAGTTAGAGCTTTGATAATTTTAATTTTTGATCAATCTTTGCATAACCAACGTAAGTTGGATCTAGATTGTTAGTTTTATCAATGATATGAACTTATATTTCTTTTATCTGGTTATATAATCTTTGCATGACCCGCAACCCAGGTACATTATGTATATAATTTTTTTTTTTTTTGCGATTTTGATCACTAAACTCCTATCTAGAAAATTTTGCTTTAAATATTACTAATAAAAACCCAATTAATTGGCATAATAATCACTGATTATGATTAATTGGTGATGCACTAATAATCACCCAATAACGATTCATCAGTATCTGCATCGGTACATCCCTAATTATTACTAATTGCATGGATAAAGTTAATGTGTTTTATGGATTGTCTTTGAATCATCTTTATATCAGGGTGGGGCTCAACAGATAACGTCGTGCCTCGCTAAGAAGATTGGTGAAAAGTGTATTTTAATGTCTGACCCTGTTGAAAGGATCTGTCATCTCTCTGATAGAGTCCATTTGACCACAGAGAAAAAACTCGAGTTTAGGTAAGGTAGGTCTAATAATAAACTGCATCATACAAATAATGTATAAATTATTGTTTTATTTTGAAAAAAAAAATGAGTTTACTCTAAACATGTTTAATTTGGTCTTTAGGCTACAATATAAAATCAATTTTATGTAAAAAATTAATATAACTTTTTTCAATCTAGGTTTTTTTAAAAATAAAAGTTACTGTGATATGTATGATAATACATTTTTAATTGTGCACCTACCCATAGTTATGCTTGTTTTTTTATAAAGGGGAAAAATTATTAGAAGAGTTGGGTTGAATCCACTATTCTACGAATATGAATCTCCAATTTACCTTTGAATCCCGAATCTCGAATCCAAATCTTGGAAAATATTATGAACATAAAAGTAAAATATATATAGTAGAATAATATAAAATACAAATAATAACTAAATTCCAACATTATTTTTTATAATTGATTCATTCATTGTAACATTCTTACAATTAGTTAAGTGTTTAATTACTGGTCTAAGGCCTGGTTGTTAAGTTCATCCTATAATAATAATTGGTTCTGAACCACCAATAAACAGTATTAGGTCTCTAAAACAAATTTCACTTGAAATATTTTTAAAAAAATTTAAGATTTCAGTTTCGAATCTTAAATTCTCTCAAATCCTTGAAAGTGAATAGCCTTAAGGATTCGAGGGCCCATCCCAAAATATTACATTTGATTCATGTCATATAACTAGTATATACAGTCCAATTTTCAAAGGAAGGGTCTTATTTGACATCTAGAATCAAATACTAGCTCAACTTTAAAATATTCATACATCAGTCCATGTGTTCTGCAACTGTCACCTTTGGTAGATATTATCAATAACTAAAGAATGACAGTAACTTAGTAAAATATCATAAATTTTTTCCAAAAAAATATGTGTTTGTGTTTTTTAACAACCTCATACTTTGAAAATTGGATTGTATTTATGTCGGCTTGTATAGTAGGCATGTCAAACCTTATCCCGGCCGGGGGCTGCGCAAATTCTAGGCGAATTGGCTTGGGGCCATACATGAGATTTATGGGACCTGTCGCCCAAATAATATTAAAAACAAGAGCCTATTTTGAATGATTTTTTAAGAACCGTGTCTTACAACTCGTTCAGGTTATACACTTATGTACTAGTTACACTAATGTGTTATGGATGAGGAAGGTTAAATTTGGATAAAGTGTACCCACATTTGCGTCATTGGAGAGTTACAAACCATTTAGGAAAAAACCACCCTCAGTGCACTCGACCAAGATCAACCCTCGATCTCCTTGTCTTCGGCAGTCTAGTCTATTGCAAGAGTAGCGTCTTAAAACCATGCATACACCAAAGCGAGTCCTAATTTGTTGTTTATTTCTGCAATTTTAAATATTTCAATTTGATCTGGAGGGTTGCAAAAAACAAACTTGGAGGCCTTAGGTTGGACATGCCTGAATTATATAGTATTGTCTCCACTCATGAATACTTAATAATTAACACCATTTTAATTGTATGATAATATATCAATAGAAATACAAACAAAATTTTAATTATCTTTTTTCATCCTTATTAATCACCACATTTGTCGTTAACATTATTGTTATCAAATTCTATCTAAGGACTTACTTATATTGATGTAATGTTGGCAGTGCACTCTTTGTGATTGTGGCCATCCCTCCCAGTGAAGTTACCAAAATTACCTTTTCACCGCCCCTGCCTCTGGAACATCGGTGTGTATTGCAACACTTCTCTGCTGGCAATCTCACAACGTTTGTTGCGACATACGAGCGAGTGAGTTTAATCCAAAGTCCTCTGACAAATTATCAAACTTCAAGGATAGTTGTTGACAGATTTAGGATTCTATGGGGTTTGAAGTCGTCAGTCTTAAGATGGGGAGAAAGGAAACACAAGTTAAAGTCAGTATTTTTGCAGTTTTTTTTATAACAAAAAAAAAACTTAGTTGGCCAAACTCCACGGCATTAGCCTGTAATCGAGTTTTACTAACCGAGCGGCCACCGTCTGTTGGTGGATACAATACTGACTTCTGTGGGTAGAGGGTGTCATGTGATCAGCACAACAAACCCTCTGGCCATTAATCTCAGTTTTCTAGACCAGAACCACTACTTTTCCGTTCAAGTAGCTCCTCATTTGTCCTCATGAGACTGAGTAGACCTCATACTAGACCCACTGCTTCACAGAGCTCAAACCCAGGACCTCTGGAATTGTAGCCAGGAACTTTGACCACTAAACCACAAAGGCAGGCTATTTGGCCAAATAAATAAAATAAATTGTTTCAGTATATATACATAGTTTGATTTTAATTTTATGCATATTTATTAATCCTAACAGTTCCTTAATATTGGTCATAAGCAGAAATGTCATAATTGTGGCACACAGGGTCACATGTAGACTGACCCATGATTTTTTATTTCCAAGGACCTTATGATGAACCAACATACAATGCGGCCATATTTTCCTTTTTATCAAAACTTTAGAGATACACCATTCAATAATGTTATATTTCATCACATTTAATTGCATCTAATTTAAAACCTTTAACAAGAGGGCTTATTTTTTTTTAAGGAATGCTTGATAGGAACTGCAAAAATAAAAAAAAAATAGAGTGACTCTGATTGTTTTATTATCTTAATTTTCTTTTTATAATGTAAAGGTACTAAGTCTAAGTTATTTATATTAAAAATAGTTAAAATATCTCATTTTTTCATTGTGATCTACCTCATACCTCATTGTTGTAACTTTTCAAGATGGCCCCTAATGGGACCACTTTGATTAGTGAGAAATTGTTGCGCGGATGTTCAGCTTTAACACACTATTTAATTCTACAATGTGCTGTTTCAAAATATGGTTCACGCCAAAATAAAGTTGAAAGATTTCAACAGCTCTTTTTCCCTAATAAACCTATATTTGGAGTTTTATTAATGATAAATAAGAAGGTTTATATTTTTCTATCTCCTCTTTCTTATTTACATGATAGAGGGTTGTTATAGGTGAGGGGTGAAAGAAAGTATAAGCTTGAACAGAAGAGAGAAGTAGTTCCAGAAAACCATTGTATTCTAAGTTGTGTGCCTTGACAGCGATTGAGGCCTTCTCACTGTCAAAGACAGACTCCTTAAGATCAAACAAGTTTGGCATGCATGGTTTTAAGGATAGTGGCACTTGAACAGAAACTTTTAAATTAAGAAGAAAAGTATTTTTTAGTACCATGTCTTATTACCTATTCGGGTTTTTCTGTACTAATTATGCTAATGGCTTAGGGATTAGGAAGGTTTAATTTAGAGAAAGTGCACCCCCATTTGCGTGGAAGGAGAGTGAAAAAACATTTAGGATAAACCTCCCTCAGTGCACCCGACCAGGATCTAGCCCTTCTGCAGTTTAGTCTGACACGAGAGTAGCGCGTTAGGTCATGCGGCCACCGAAGCGGGTAAAAAGTTGTGTTCAAATTCCATAATGACCTTGACAAATATAGAAGTGTTGAGATTAATATATGTATAAAATGTAACTAAACATTTTGACTGAATATGTATAAAATTAAACCGAACATCTCTACTATAGAACTACAAAAATACTGACCTTAACTCACACCTCCTTTCACCCAACCTTGGTGGTATTAGAGCAGGCTTTTCTCTTAAGTTAACCTGGTTGGTTAGGACAACCCTTGTGCCCAGAGATTGCTTCCATTTTATTTGGTAAATTTTAATATTGTTTAAAGGGGGCAGAGAATTAAATTACCTAACACTCGCATCAAGTTCCTCTGGAGAAGAAAAAATATATTATAACTTTTAAACAATAATTTATTTAAATAGAACAGGTTGTCTCTACCTTGGTAACCTAAAATTGTGTGCTTTGAGCTTAAGATCACATAATCATTGTACACACTTAAAATGTGATCACATTGCTGCTCTAAAAATCCCAACAGATCAAACCGTTTGTAAATATGACAATTTCAAAGTAAAAATCTATAACATTTTTAACATAAAAAAGATTTTAAGCTACTAAAGAATTTTTTTTAAAAAAGGGAAAATAATACCTCATTCTTCATTGTTTGTTCAGCCATTTTGGCGAGATCAAGGGTACTCCGGCCAAGTAATTAGTGACGGAGGAATCTGGACAGACTACCATAGTATGGTCGCCCCTATAAGCTCTACGTTTGACGCCACCACAGAGAGCGGCAGCCCAGCCCTCGTGGGCTTCCTGGCTGCCAAGAAAGGCGTTCAATGGAGTAGTAAAAATGTGAGCGCCTTTTGGTTAATTTTATTTGCTGACTGCACTATATTTCTGATCTAGACGACTATTTGGTCTTCCTCTAGCAGTCTTCTATACATCAGGTTAGAATATTTACTATCTTCCAGCTTGGACACATTAGGGGAAGTGTATGATCTAAATTGTTACATTATACTTCTAAAATAAGCTCTTTTTTTTTAAGTTGTCTGTATAATATTTTGGTCAATTCTACTATTTAAAAAATCCAAATCTCAAATCTGAATCTTTTTGCCTATGAATATTGAATCTCTTAAGTCAAATTTGAATCTCGAAAAAAAATAATTATAAATACAATAGAATAATAGGAATTAGAAATAGTTGCTAAATGTTGACTTTTTTGCTATAGTGAATACATTATAACATTGATAAATTCACTTTATTGTTTGATTAATGGTCAGGGGTCTGGTTGTCAAGTTTATCTTATAATTGTTTGCTGTTGAAGATTTATGAAAATAATTTCATATCTTTAATCTTTAATCTGATATTGAAATCCTCAAATCTCGAATATCATTTGAGGTTTGATGGTCTCATCCCTGATAAATATATAAATAAATATAACGTATTAGTTCTTCGTATACTGGCAGCATTAATTTTTCAAAAACACTTCTATTAAAAATGTTGAGTAAAATGTTTCAAAAACATATTATCACTAAAGTAAAATATACCAATTACTTTTACATTCACAGCAACACTCATTATTTTATTCTGACCGTAGTTATTTATATTTACAACCATACATCTTTAAGGAAAACTTGTTTTCACTTTTTTAGATATTTTGTTATAAGTATTTGGAAGAAGGTACAGGAGAGATGGCTGGAAAAATAAAAGAATCTAACACAATACAGCTGGCTTTTATAATGAAAAGAAGAACACAGTTCACACTTTACATTGCTGTCGCTGAACAAACAGGTAGTGGCTGCCTCTTGAAGAAAATTGATCAATACCACCCAATCTCTTGACTTAAGTTTCTTTCTAACAAAACTCATCTTTCCTTTAGCTTCTTCCAAATATAACTAAATATTTTCAACCATGGTAATTGCAGTTATCCTTTCTGTCGGATAGTTTTTTATCAAGGAAATTTAAGAAGCTAAAGACTAATTATAAAATAATTCTACATAGGAAATAGTAAAAGGAAGTATTAAGAACACAATACACTATTGTAAAATAAATTGGTCAGCTTATTGTTTTGGTTTTTCAAGACCATGGTTCTCTTACCCCCTAGGGTTTTTCCTTTATTGTTTCTAATAATCAGTTTATATTTTCATAATTCCCTCCATTCACATGTTTTAAATTATAATATTTTTTAAATTTATTTATTTAATGTGCACTTTCTGAAACAACTGATTATATCAGCACACAACTTGTAAACTAACTTAAATCTAGAACAGACAACACGCAGTCCTGGCCGTCAGTTCATCACTAGGAAAGAGAAAACCCACATTTCGCCAATGATTAATTTTTAGGCTATGCCAGGAATCTAACCTGGAACACCTAGCTCAGTATACAGACATGTTACCGACTGAGCTAAGATGTTGGGACTTTTAGTCATTTGACATCACTATTATTATGTTATATTTTTCATCATTCGTATTTGATTTCTCATTATTTTAATCTCTAGCGATTTCTAAATGTATAGTAACTAATTGGTTGTTTAGTTGCACCCCTTCTACAGTCTAATTTTTATAGGAAGAACCTTTTATAAAATGCAAACAAATTTTTTGTGGTCAAAATTTATAATATATTACATTATTTTTACTTTTATATTCATTACTGTTTCCAGCCTATAGCATGGGTCAGTTGTTTTTCTATTCAAGCCATATATTTTTCTGTACCGATTTTTTGCCCCCCCCCCCCCCCCCCTTTCCACCACCATTTTCCCACTACCCCCCCATTCCTTCTCCCTGATATTTTTTTTACGATTTGGTAAATTAGATTATTTTAATTGTTTAGTTATTTTTAAATAAAATTATTATTAATAAAGCGAGTGATATGATATTTTAGAATACTTTAATAATTGCAGGCTTCACACATTATAAGTAAATGAAATATAATTGAAATTTTATAGTTAATATATTTATTTTCTGCCAAAAATTTTACTTTTTAGATTTTGTTTTACCATAAACATATTTAAAAAAAACCTTACGTAAGATGAATTCAGAAACACACCCTACACACACCCTACACACACCCTCATAAGAAAACATAAGAAAATACTTAACCCCATCACCCGCAAAAACCCCTAAGTAATTTAAGGTCAGCCCCTGGTTAAGTTTCTAGCTGTCAGGTAAGGTTCTTCCTATAAAAATTGGATTGTATTTCTCAAACCTTTTTATATTTAACCATCCATTTGTAAAACACTTTATCTAGAAATGTTTTGTTTATGCCCTTCTCCAGCATGCTCGGCGGCGAAGCGCTGTTCTAGAGTGTCTGTCTCAATTCTTCAGTGGGATCTGGGCCCTTAATCCTCTGGACTATGTGGAGAAAAACTGGTGCGACGAATTGTTTGTGGGAGGTTGCCCTGTGCAAGGCATCACTCCTGGGGTCATGCACTGGGTTCACACACTGCGCTCCCCTCATGGCAGGTAATAGTGCACCAGTCTTTCCACAAAAAATCTAAATATCTTACAGGTACCTCAAATACGTCCATCCATATTTTGATAGCTTAACTTCTTGATTACCAGCTATAATTGGTATACAGCCCACTGCTTATCGTCTGTTGTATTGGCACATATGCCACTATTTGTTGTGTGGTGTATTGGGATCGATATTGTTACATGTAGTTTTCTCTCTTTGCGATTCAAGCTCATCTTCTTCAGCCTTTCTTATTGCTCCATCTAGCCGTATTCAATTGTTCAGTTGTGCTAACACTTTCCTCTGTCATGATTTTGTGTCTGCCCCAAATTGCATATTTACACTTCTTTCTTGCTACACCAACTAACTCACTCTATATTTGTGGGTTTTTATAATTGTTTATGCCCTGCTCAGCTAACCTGACCCATGCTCTACTTTCAGGGTTCATTGGGCAGGCACAGAGACAGCCACGCAGTGGTGTGGCTACATGAACGGGGCAGTGCAGGCTGGCCAGAGGGCTGCCATAGAGGTGATGTACGAGTTGCGACCTCAGGTTCTTACTGTCGCTGATATTTCTGGGGTTGAGTGAGTCTTCTGTCTTGATTTGTCGTTGATTGAATAAAATGCTGCAATCTTAGGCACATATTTTTATAGTTTTAGTTTTTATATTTACTTGCAGTTAAGAGCTTCCCTAGTTCTTTAAAAGGAAAAAGATATATTTTGCCATACATATTTCAAATAAAATATTACCATTAGATTTTACAAGGCCAGCAAGAGAACTGAGGAAATATCATATTTCTCTGTTTAATTGTTTAGAAGCTTTTAAAGCTGAATTCCTTATACCTGCAACCGCTGAAATTTGAGCCCTGGCTGGTGACTTTTAGATTAAAACAGTAGATTTATATAAAAAAAACACATATATAATTGTAAATACTTTATTTTTTAATTAAACTGCTATGATTAAATAACTATCTTATAATATATTTTCAAGTATTTTGTATGCTTATAAATTATTTTATGCTTTGATACTATACTCATTTTTGAGATAACAATGCGCAACCCAATTATTTCGTAATAATTTTTTTAAAGGGGGGGGAGGGAGGGAGCTCTTACATTCAAGTAAATACAGTATATTTTAAAAATGTTAGATCTTTGTAAATCTTTAACTTAATTAATTTATGTATAAATTCTATTTCATGAAAACGGTTAGAAATGTTACAAGCACAACATAGTTTTTTTAAACATTTTAACTATTGTGATATAAAATTGATCAAACACCAATCAATTTGAATGTCGATTGACCGAACGGTCTAATGTTAGACTGGCTTGTTGATGACAGGGCGATCGAGGTTCGAATCTGGGTCGAGTCTACTAAGGGTGGTTTTTTCCTAAATGGTTTCCCACCCTCCTTTTACGCAAATGTGAGTAGATAACACCTAAAATGCTTCCTTCCTCATCCCTCCCCCTTTAAAGTAATTATCATAAATGTGTACAACCTAAATAGGTAGTAAGACGCGATGATAAAAACTTCATTGTCTGAAGTGTTGTATCTTCTATTCACAGGACACATCAAGCACATAACCCTGAGCCTGAGCCGGTACCCCATGTCTTTCGATGGACTTTATCGCTTCCTTTGCTCTTGATTGGTGTGGGCTGGATTGTCTATGCTATCCGGAGCAAGTACTGGTTTATAGGCACAGGCAGGATTGCGTGATTAACACCAACTCGTTATGCTGTATGTCTTTATTTTAAATAGTGATTTACAGATAATATGGTTAACGTGATTAAGCATAAGAAATGGCGTTGGCTTTAACTTCTCCCAAATGTAGACAGATATCAGTATTATAATTATTTTCATCATCATTATCCTCACATAATCATTATTTTTATTATCATTGTCCAGATTTTGATGACATGTCTTTTTTTCCTGTCACATACATTGATATTCAATACCTTAGTTCAGTCGGTAGCATGTCTCTTTACTAAGCTAAGGGGCCTGGGTTTGATTCCCGGCATGGTCGAAAAGTTATCATTGGTGAAATGTGGGTTTACCCTTTTCAAGGTGATGAATTAACGGCTGGGGACTGGACGTTGTGCCTTTCCTAGTTTTAAGTTAAATTATAAGACATGTGGAGTTACAACAGGCCTAGCAAGCCGGTAGTGGAAAATATATGACTTGAATAAAAAACTAACCCAAGCCACAGGCTGGGAACAGTAATGGATGTAAAAAACATAAAATGCTCATAAGTACATAAGCTATTTTCACTATCCCTTGATGTAGAAATGTTTATTTTATTAGTTTTTTTTTAATTTAGGAATTTAAAGTATTATTTTTGTGTCATTTTAAGTCATTCATGTTTAGTAAGTATATTTTAAATACTATTGATATTTTATAAGTGCATGAATACTGAAACATAACTTTATTCAACACACAATTGTCGTAATGAGAAGATAATGTAGGCCATGAAATTTTGTATTCTATTTCTTGTTTGGTTGTAAAATACACATTTCTAGTGAGACTGTATCTTGGCTGTAAAGAGTTGCGAGGAGTGTATGAAGCTTAGTTCATTGTTTTATGCTTGGAATAAAATTATGTTTTGTTTATTTTTATAACTTTTATTTATTTATTTGTAATTTTTATAACTTTTATTTATTTATTTATAATTTTTTATCACTAAAATTACTTTGAAAATGTTTTATCGCACAATTGTTTGTAATATTTTGTTTTATTCTGATAAGTCAAGTTACTTTCACAACTTACAATAAAATACTTCAGAGTTTTTCCATATGAATATTGATTTGTAATGTATGAAACAGCTCAGAATGGCATATTAACCATGAACTGAACATTTTAGCTGCCATTATTTTTATTGGTAAAACTTCGTAATTGTCGACGCTAGACTTTGAAGTTAAGTCAAAGCGGATATTCGTTTCACAGCTAGGTCAAAGTTTTGAATCTTCGCACAGCTCTTTTAAAAACGCTTGCTAATATTAGTCATAATTTCCAAACAGAAATTTCCAACAGAAAAATATTCTTAAATCATTTATTTCTTTTTCAGCTTGTTTATGGTTTTCCTACATAGACTGGATTATGATCCTTTTCTCGGAAGGACGTAGGGATGGATTCAGTAATACATATTATTAGTTTTTCTGGTCTAAATTGTATGTTTGCCTTGTTTGTTTATGTAAATTTATAACAAGGTTTAACTACTTTCTTTATTAACTTGTGAAACATTCACTAGTTTTAAATGTAAACTTTCTAAAAAAATATATTTTAATGAAATATAAGATTATATGCATACTTTAGTTGTTTTAAACGTTGTGTTTGGGTAATGTTCATAATATTTTTGTGAGCATCTTAAGTTAGGGTTATCATATCCTAACTGTAAGAAAAAAAGCGTGTCTAAAAATTACTTGAACACTTTAATAAAGGATTTATTTTTAATTCGGCCAATTTAGATCGTCATTGTATTTACATTTTTGTTTTGACATTGTTTATTCATGGTGATAGTAATTTAAAATTATAATTCAGTTTTAAAAATAGTTACCAATATGTAGGCCCATCGAAGACTACTGTGTACGACTGAACCAGACTGAACACTGACTCATAACTGAATCAGTTTCCTAAACACCAAAGAGGCTGGTCAATCTTGTCCTTCACGTCAAACAGCGTCAATGTCTCCTACTTGACAGGATAAGTATCTCTAGTTAGTAAAAGAGGATGCATGCTATCCTCGCAGTAAAAAATAGAACATAAAAGTTTGAACATTTTTATATATTTAATAACCTGCCCGGATGAAAATTTTTAAGGCTTTTAAGAATTAATTAGGCCTATTAATAAAATATTACACTGATATTACTAAAATATATACTTACATGTGTGTTGAAATACTCATTGTTGACTCAATCTGTTTTTACATAAAGTAGGCTAATGAGTTTTAATTAGTGATTTTTTTACTATTCATTTGAATTTGGGGAAAAGCTACTATTTATTATTACCACCGTTATTTTCTAACCTCTGTAAACATAATTTTATGTGTAGAAGTGTTCTATGTAACGATACAAATAAACTACAGTGATTTTTTTAAACAATTTTTGTTAATTTGTCAACGAAACAAAATCTTTTCCAGCCCACATACCATATCCCACAACTACTTTTAGACTTTAACATTATTGTAAAAAAAAAAAAGTGTAAAGCTACTACAGCATAATAAACTTAGTTTGGTGTTAAAACACCTTGCACTTGTGCCAAAAAAATTTATTGTTCAAAAATAATGTCTACTAATTTTTTGTTTCAAAATTTAAACTTTAAATAAAGTAGAGATGTCATGATTCATATTTTTATTGATCCTAGTTCTTGAATTTTATTTATGATACTTTGATTATCATTAATGATTTGGCAAATATACATATATTCTGGTTCTGATATGTTTAACCTATCATCATCATCATCATCATCATCATGAACATTTTTCAATCTGTGGGTCAGTCAATTTAGTAAAATTCCTCCATATTCCTGTGTCTTCCCACCATTATTGCTTCCTTACTTTAGTCCATTCTTTTCCTCTCTCACTTTCTGTTATCTTCTCTCCTCATATCCTCCTTGGTATATTTTCCTTTTCCTTTCTCATTTATTGTCCATACCATCTCAACCTTGTTTGCTTGAAGTGTGCCAATAAAATTTTTTTCAGCTTTGTATTGTGAAAACATACTCTCCTCACAAACACCAACTTATAATATCTCCTCGGAAACCTGTTTCGGTGGCTGCATTGTAAAAGGCGCCATTCTCGCAATAGACAAACCGCTGATGACATGGAGATAAGAGTTTGAATCTCAGTCAGGTGTACTGAGGTTTTTTTCCCTAAAAGGTTTTCCACTTTACTTCCACAAAAATGTGTGTACACTTCCTCTAAATTCAATCTTCCTTATCCATAACTCGTTGGTGTAATTAGTATATAATGTGTAAAGCCTTAACAGATTGTAGGATACGGTGCTAAAAGAATCTCTGAAACTGATTTTTCCGGGCCCTCGTTCGCCACTGAACATTAGTAATCAAGGCTAGTTATAAAACGTTTCAAGGATATATTTTGAAGCTGTCATTTTTATCGATGTTAGAAAAAAGAATTATATTTTCCAAACTAGTCTGCCTCTTTCATGCCACAACTACCCAAGAGCTACCCCCCCCCCCCCCCCCCTCATTTTATATTGCTCTAAAATTCAAATAGGATTGGGTTTTTTTAAAGGCATTTTTATTAATGGTTGAGATTACTGAGGAATCAAATTTGACATCCTTTAAATACATTTTTTTTAGCACTGTGTCTTAGTACTCGTTAAGGCTATATGCATATGTACTAATTACGCTCTTGTGTAAGGGATAAGGAAGTTTTAATTTAAAAAAGTGTACCCACATTTGTGTGGGGAGAGGGGGAAAAAAATTATGGAAAAAACTTCACTACACTTGACCAGGATTTGAACCCCAATCTCTTTGTCATCAGCAGTCCAATCTATTGTGAGAGTGACACCTTAGACCACGTTGCCACCAATGCAGGTGATGTAACAATTAGAACTTAATATCTTTTATTCTTGGCTCTTTATGTAAATTTTAGAATTGATACATAATTTTTATTCTAAAGTTATAATGGAAAAATGTGTAAATTATCTAATTGCATTGCCCTTAATTGTGTATAACCTGAACAGGTGGTAAAATGTGGGTATAAAAAAAGTTGTTCACTATTCGTTGAAGCCCCAAAACATTTAACAATTATAAATAAAATTAAATGTGTTATGAATTAAATTAAATTACTTCTTAATCCAGCAGGGATGTGAGATTAAAATTGTCCAATCTGTATGCTTCCATCACATGTATAATTTTAAAAAATGCACATACTTCTTATAGATTAAATTCTTACCTCTTGGCTTTTATCAGCTCAGCTTGTACATATGTGGCATTTATTAGGTAATCTCAAAAGAGTGTTAAATTTGCAATTAAACACCTTCATTAATATTGTTTAGCCCATGTGTTTGTAAACTAGTCAATAACTTTCATCATAAGAAATTTGAACTGTAATACAATCTAGTGATAAACACATATGATCTCCATGACTTCGGCATGAATGTGTCAGCAAGGAAAAGGAAGTTCGAATTTGTCATAGTTGGGATTCTTCACTACTGAATTTTACAAGACATATTGTGGTTGGATTCCAAATAAATTTAAAAAAAAGCTTTATCTAGACTTGTGAATAAACATTGTGGTATTTTAATCTGAGTTATTTCCTTCCTTTGTTACTAATATCATATGATTGGATCACACAATTCCAACAGTAATACCACATTTTGTATTGTTTTAACTTGCATTAATTATTGTTGTGTGAAAATAGTGGGGAGGGGGTAGTTGATTTTTATAATGGCTTTCATACTATACAGATGTTGAGAAAACAAAAGGCATGCTTATAACAGATGTTATTCATGTAGACCTTCCTGATGTTTTCGAAGCACATTGGAATCTTTTTGTGACTCAACACACAGATCAAAGGTCTAATCTTGGTTTTCTGATGAGGGGAATATCAAGGGGGTGGGGGTAGTTATAAAAAAAGGGAGGGGGATTTTAGAAGGACCACCAAGCTAGAGGGGAAGGTCCAGGGACCTTGAAAAATGTTTGGAACTTAGATTTCCCAAGAGCCTGGATTTCCGAGCCTGGAAATTTTTTTGTCAATTTAGAAGTTATTGGGGGGTAGGAGGTGAGAGCTTTCCTTCCCCCTTATCCCTTTATAAGTTTTTTTTTCAACTTTGTTGTTTTTAGAAGCTATTTGGAGTGGTCCTCTTTCAGCAATTTTTTTTTTAAACTAGATACTCCCAGAAGTTATTTGGGTAGTTCTCTCCCAGAATTATTTTGAAATTTTCGGATGCCCCTGGAAGCTATTTAGAGTTTCATACAAGGCTATATTTCAACTTCATATTTTGAGAATATCAAAGAGGAGTGGAATAAATCAAAAAAGTGTGAAAATCCTCGTCCACCGCCCCCAGTCACACTATAACTACTATGGTGCGTAATTATCACCATATAAAACACTCAGCCTCGACAACATTGAGCAATTAAACTATTTTTATGAGATATTAATAATTAATATTATTAAACTTTATACCAGAGCTCCGGGATATTACTTTTAGTGCAATATTCCAATATTGGATTGCACGACTGTACAGAGGGTGAAATTATAGTACAAGAGTATTCAGACCATACAGTTGGCAATGCTGCATTTCTATCCATTAAGAGTGGTTCTACAATCCAATATTCATAAGAAGGACCTTATTGAAAGCTAGAAAATCTACTAGATATATAGCTCATACATGGTATAAGTGTAGGTGACAGCTAGCAAAAGGTTCTTTATCGCAAACATTGCTGGAAGTCGCTAATGTCAACCTAATCGAAAATAATGATTTGCTTTGTAATACTGTATTATCAATAAAAAGTGTTATCAGACAATTCTAATATATAATACTTTCAGCAGCCAATGTTTGCAATAAAGAACCTTCTGCTAGCTGTCACCTACACTCCCACCGTAGATGAGTTGTACATAAGATCTGCAGTCGTCACTTTTCCTAGATAATTTCAAAATCTATAGTATGGTACTAATAAAATAGTAAAATGTTATCAAAGTTGAGTGTTGACCATGAAAAAATGTGTCTAATTTCTTTAAGCTTACTCGCGTCAGTGGCCGCATGGTTTCAGTTGTCACTCTTGCAATATACCAGACTGCCTACGACGGGGAGATCGGAGTTCGATCCCGGTTAGATGTACTGAGGGTAGTTTTCCCTAAATAGCTTCCCATTCTCTCTCCACGCAAATGTGGGTACACTTACTCTAAATTCAACCTTACTCATCCTTAACCCATAAGAGTTTTTTTTTTACATATACGTACAACCCGGTAGAAAGACGTGGTGCTTAAAAAAACTAAAAAGGCCCTTCCTATGAAAAGTGTGCTGTATACTATAATACAGTATCCAGTGAAATGTTACTTCGAGAAGTGACATGCCGCAGCCGGGCGCTGGTGCTGGTCGTCAGATATCAACAGGAAGTGCTGACTACTGATAACACGGCTCTCTCTCTACCTGCTCGGGAACATGCTGGATGCCATTACCAGAGATTGACCATTACTCACCCTCATGACATCAACGACCTCAAAAAGTCCTCTAGGCGGTGAATTGAATCGATCCTTATTCTGAACGAAAACTCAGATATTTTGAAACTTGGACAAGTTCTTGGGAAAATAATGATTTACTGGAGAAATATGATACCAGAGGTAGAGATGAAACCGGTGAATTAACGATTGGAAAATATCGCGCAGTGGCGGCTTGCGGCCTACTAAGTAGGGTGGGTTGCGGGATGGGGCACCTAGAGCCCGTGATGTTTATACATAAAGCCTTCAATTAGGGAGTCGGGGAACGAAAAGAGATGGCTAAAATTATCATAATTTACTTGACTATCACAATATAAAAATGGCGTCACTATAGTGTTAGACTGGCCTGCTGATGACGAGAAGATTAGGGTTCAAATCTTGACTGGGTCAATTGAGGGTATTTTTTCCTAAATGGTTACCCACTCTCCTTCCACGCAAATGTGGGTAAATTCCCTCTAAAATACTTCCTTCCTCAACCCTACTCCATTAGAGTAATTAGCGTATATGCATAAAACCTGGACAGGTAGTAAGACGCGGTGATAAAAATAATACTCGTTAGGTGGTGGTTCGATCTCCGACAGGGTGTGTTGATGGTGTTTAATTATTTTCCTCCACTTTCCATGTGAATGCTGTAACATTTCCTTAAGAGCTCGTCCCACTCTCGATTAACCGGGAAATTAGATATCAGAAAACGTATCGAAGCACAGTAGTGTTTTCATTTTTTAAACTTTTTTTTTCCATTTTTTACAATCATATTTTTTAATCATGAAATACTTGTTTTATTAGTCTCAAATTCACTTTAGCACTACGTCTTACTACCCGTTCGGGTTATACGCCTCTCAATTTCACTAGGTTTTTTTTTTTCAAGTCGAATTAAGAAAACCGCCCCCCTATAAGACGCCTGGTTACGCATTATCCGTGTGGTCAGGACTCACCTTCCACATCCTGATACTCTCTTGAATGAGATAGTGAGTATCATATAACAGCACATTGACACTAAAATATAGTAATAGATAGATAACCCTGCGTGGACGCGGATATCCGTGTTAAAATACATGGAGTGGATATATCTATCTATTTAATGTGTACAATGGATAATTACACAGATAAAATATATTTATAGTTTGATTGGACACAACAGATTGTTCGGGAAAACATCAAGTCTCACCTTAATGAACAAATATCGGTGAAGTATGTTGGGTTAATAGAGAAACACCTTTAAAAAATTCTACTTATTTTACAAGAGCACTGGAATCTTTAAGTGACTTCAACTCACTTATATTTAAGTAGTTATATTTTAACGTGAAAAAATATATATTTTAAATTGTTTTATAAGAAAAAGACAATCTTGGTGATTTGTCAGACTTGAATTTTTAGTGCACCTTAATAAGAATGTATCTAAAGTAGCCCTGGATATTTAAAAACTATTTTATTAAGTTTGGACCCACTGATATGGATTGTGGTACCGCGGATGCAGTGCAGCTATTACATATTGTAATGTCCGCGGAGGGCTATAATAATAGAGCCCGTTAATAAAAAACTTCTATTTTAATTTCGGAGAATCGTGAATTTTAAAGACATGCATCAACATTATTCTGGAGAGAAAAAAGAAGGAATAAAACAGTCCCCTGTGCAACCGGTACGATTATCAACATCCCGGATTATTGAGAAAACTCTTAATAACAACTATTCTGTTGGTATGCATGACTTTGGTTCGATTCTGTAAGGCGCCAACAATTTATTTATTTTTTGGCCTTGCGTGGCTGTTCTTTTATTCAATACATTTTGTAGCACTTGGACACAGATACATTGGACCAGTATTCCCCTGTACGGGTCATGCCCTAATGTGTGTGTGTGTGTGTGTATATATATATATATATATATATATATATATATATATATATATATATATATATATATAATGTATTTAAATTACGATCAGAAGTTTTACAAGGTGTATCTTGAAGGTGAGTATTAAAATATTCATTAACTAATATTTGGTTGATGACATATATAATTAAAACTGTAGTACGAGTAATAAACTTAAACATTAGGTTTGTATATGTATTTTGAGGGCCTCCCCTATATGGGGGGGACTCCCCCGACCCCACCTTTCTACTACCTTTACCTTATCTTATGAGCTGTACCATACTGGAATAATACAAGGTAAGCTTGCCTTTATTCTTGACGCTGTAATTTTCCTACGTGATCGGCTAAAAATTGTTGCGGAATCAACCGATCGATCACGATCGACGTGTTTCCGACCCCTGCTCAAGAGCAGCCAGAGTAGCGGGTTAGTGGTTTCGGTCCAGAGGATGGTCGTGAGGTTTCTGAGCACGTGACGTCATTCGTGCAAGCTTCACAGTCAAGGTCACTGCACAGCTAGGAGTGATGAGGTCAATGTTGATGCTGTTGGAAAGTCTGTAAATAGTGACTTTTTTTAAAATCATAATAATGTCTAAGCCAACTAAATTAGAAAAAACACAGCCCCAACTCCTAAAGGATTTTTTTTTAGCACCGCGTCTTACTACCCGTTTGGGCTGTACGCTTACGTACTAATTAAACTATTGGTTTTAGGGATTGGGATTTGAGAAGATTATATTTAATCTGTTCATGATAGGTTTTTACCTCGATGACAGTTAAAAAATCATATGTTTGGGTTTTGGGTTGCCAACACTTGTAAAAGATCACTGTTTTGCTATGGATGTTAAGTTTTTTAATTACATGTTATATTTTACATCTAAAATAAAGTAAAATAAAGTTTTCTCACACTATTTTATTACTTTTAATAATTTATTTTTGACCAATTATTCGAAACAATATTTTTAACATAATTAAAAATACCTGGTGTTCGTTTTAGAATGCTATCCATCATGTGTAATATAGTGCATACATTAATACCTTTTAATACATACATCGTATTTTCTTGGAAAAGAGAAAATACTTGTAATTTTTTATATGTAATAGATTATTTTATGATAATTTTATCATATTTCGAATATTCAACTGAATAAAAAAAATTATCCACTGCGTGGGTACATCAATGTAAAGAACTTGTTTCCGTCATGTTCAATCACAAGGTTTAAATTCGCCGGTCACCATGTTGAGGATATATATTCGTTAGACCTTTTGTTAAAGTCCTGTGAATAATAATTTTTAAGTAGAATAGAACGATAGATAAGCTTTGTACCCGACCTCAAATAAATATAAATAATATTAGTCGAAATAACTGTGGTTAACGATCACATTCATACATTACCATATGTTTTTATTACATTTATCCAAAGTGACAGATGTCAGCTGTTGGCGTAGGCATACATTAGGGACTATTTCTAATAACTTTTTGAGCTGTCATACAGGTAAATTAAGGTCGTGATGTACTATAGAGGAATTGTACCCCCATTTGCGTAGAGGGATAGTGGAAAATCATTTCTAAAAACCCCCCTCAGTACACCCAACCTAAATTCGAACCTAGATCTCCCCGTCATTGGAGGTCTAATCTAATGCGGGAGTAGCGCGTTAGACCACGCGGCCACCGAAGCGGGTTATAGTTACTTGATCTAATAGCTGTTAGATCTGGATAAAGCCCTTCCTATGAAAATGTGACTGTGTAACGGAATGAAATCAAGTTCACGTGTAATGTGAGTGTCATGTTAACTCTTATCTACAAGTCACGGCAGGCCTACAGGTACAGTAACTTATTACTAGACGTGGTTTTCGATAATTAGCTCAGGTATTCTGTGCAGTTGTGATTGAATCGTATGGCGAGGAATGTGACAGGAATAAAAGCTGCTGGCCTGTCATTGTTTGGGAATTTTATGGAGATTCTATTTCAGAGCTCACAAAAGCTAGTGGTAATTTTACGGCGATATGACACACCTTAGCCTATAAAATTGTGTTTGAAATTCAAGGAATTGTAGCAAGAACGATCTAAGATACACGATATATTTCACTCTATGTGAGTTGCTATTTTTTATATCAATTTTTAGCAACGCGTTTCACAAAACCGATCGGGTTGTACACATCTGATGGTTGCCACCAGTAGGAGCAGTCCGTAAATTACGTAAGGCTGTTTTTCATGAATTTTAACAACCCCTCCTCCCTATATCTCACGTAATTTGTTTTTTTAAGATTTTTAACTTAGATTATTTTAATCGTTTGGTTATTTTTAGACATAAGGATTGATAGTAAAGCGAGTGATATGACATTTTAGAATAATTTTAATTGCAGTAAGTAAATGAAATATAAGTGAAATCTTATACACTTAATTTTCGGCCTATAGACCCTAGTTACGTATTTTCTGACAAAAAAAAAAAGTGATTTTGTCTCAGCCTCACCTCACCCCTCGTAAAAAAAAAGTAAAACACTACTGCCCCCCCTCCTAAAAAAGTTTATTTTAAATTTAAGGTCAACCTTTATTTAAATACAAGCTTCACCATACACTTAAGTACGGAAACAATACCCTGTGTGGTGGGGGTGGGTATTAGATAAATTTAATACTAATGTACTATATCTGAGATAAAAGTTCAATCACTGTTTCTCTTTTTGATTTGTAGAAGCTACTACATGTTTTTTTTATGTCCAAACTTTTAGTTCTAAGCCACCTCACCGCTTTATTTTCGTTTAGATCAATTGAATCACAAGATTATAATAAATAGGAATATTAAAACTTCCAAGAATTTGTAAATTTGCACTTTATCCTTTAAGTTTCAAACCTTAATAATGATATTACAATACTTCTTTTTAATCATACTCCCATAAATGTTACAAAAATCAATTTAAAACCCTTTCTTATCGTCCTTTTTATTGCTCTTATCTATTAAAATAAATATTACATTTCTAATTTAATTTCTTGGAAATTTCCCTCATTTTTCTGCCATCAATGTTCGAATACTAAATAGTTGTTTTCAAAGCGATTTTACACGCGCGCAATTTCACTTTAAACTTTACGGTTCCTATTTATAAGTAGAACTATAATTCGTACTTTGTCTGTAAGGGGGGAAGGTATCCAGCTACTACAAAATAGCAGCCCATTTTAATGCTTACAATTTGAGGGGAACTTAACAGGTCTAACAAAGTGTACCCTCTAATACTTTCAACAATCACAAATAATGAACAAAGAAATCTATTGTCTACATTGTTTGTCTGTCCAAACTGCGATGGTCAATGGGAGTTGATACTGAACAAGTTTAAAGCTTTTACGTTGATTGAAAATCTATGTCTTTACAATGTCTTCTCTTTGGGGTTATCCATAAAACATGAAACTTTTTTTTTACTATCTTTTTTTTTAGACCTCTTCCCTGTGTTACACCAAGTAGACATTTAGACCGACCCCCCCCCTCCAACCTGTGTTACGCAGCTATATCAAGAATGAATGCCATTATTTTATAGGAAATCCACCCACTTCGGTGGCCACATGGTCTAAGACGCTAATCTCGCAATAAACTAGACTGCCGGTGTTAGTCTTCAACCTAACTCAAGACTAATTAACCAAATACTGGTGCCCATTGGGATTATTCTCCTGATTGAATTTTTTTTTATCAAAGGTACCAGCCGGGAATCAAACCCAGGACCCCCTAAGTTTGTAGCCAGGTGTACTGACAACTCCATCACGTGGCCGTTCCCCTGATCATATTCATAGATATAATAAACACCTCAGTGAAGCAACGCCATTAGTCAAAGTTGGACTTTCATTTAAATAAAATTGATTTATTATAAAATAATCCAAGCCGACTTTGGGTGGGTCGTGTTGGCCATTTACACCTTTATCATATAAAACCGTGAGTTTTTGGAGGGTACTGTGTCATTTTAGTCCCACCAACCCAGTTTTTAATAAATTAAAAATATCTCATCAAAGAGATTTAAAATTTCGGCCCTCTGCTTATGGTAGATATCGCGCAAAGCTCATGACAGACTCTTCATTTTATATATATATATATATATATAAGTGTGTGGGTCAGGGGATTCAAGTGGGAGGAGGGAGATTCATCCTCTAGTTGTAACATTACGTAAGAATATGTATTTTTTTGCTGTTGGGACATTTTTTATTACGATCCCACGCACTTATTGAAGTGTGTTCGGGAACATTATAAGCCTCATTCCTTGCAAACATTGTAAATGAGGACAGGAAGCTATGAAATCAAGTTTTACGAGGTTACCATGTTTATGTTAAGAGGCAGGTTTTACCATCTCTTGTTTACCTTTAACAATCGCGGGCACGGATCAATCAGGCAATAGATATAATATGTACACCTTATGAAATATAAGATGCAGTTCCTTTTTCACAGATAGGCCCTTTTAGAAAATATAAACATATTATTTTGCGACAAAAATTGATAATCTTTCTTGGTATTGATTATAATCAAAAGTGACGGCTGCACATCACATGACTTGACGAATTATAAAGTGGATCTAGTGACATACGTAGGTGTCAGATAATACTATTTATTTGAAAATTGGACTATAAATTTCAATGAGGTCTGTCTTGTTACTGACAGGTTTTTATATCTGTTAATATTTTTTTAGCCCCAACTAATTACAATGTGCTGAGATCTTTGTCTGCGCAGTTTCTATCATCTAAAAGGGAACAGGAAGATAAGGTTGAAGTTTAAGAAACTCCACAGTTAGAAACATTGTATATATTATGTTAAATCAAGATCGAACCTCGGACTCTTAGATCAAAGAAAATCGTTCTAACTGCTTGCAATTTGTGCCTATCAATTAAGAGCTTGAATAATTATATTATTAGAACATTAACTTAACTCTATTTAATTGTAATTTTACATAGGGTCAAAATAAAATAATTAGTTTTAAATTTGATATTTAATAAGATTTTTTTAAATGTGAAAATTTGCGGTGAATTTAGCTCTATTTAAAAAATAAAATAGTTTAAGGTCTTAAGTTTTTTCTTATTCTGGTCAGGCGTGGGTTGAGGTGGACGGGGTCGATCACCCCCACCAAAAGGATCAAATTAAAGAACATTTTAGTTTTTAGAATAAAAAATACGGCTTTGGGTCATCCTTTCTTGGTCGACAAAATTCGGCTGTAGATAATTTTTGCAGAGCAAGCGAGCTGATTTTGATTTGCCACCCTACCTATTTCAGGCTCTAAGCAGCGTTCGAAAGTACCAAATTTGGTAAAAAATATAGATATCATTTTTTGTATCATGGTTGGATTTAGAAATCAGTTTCAAATATTTAAAAATACATTAGTGGGTTTTTCTTCAATTTTTGGGTCTTAATGCACCAAGTATTATCAAAATACTTTTTCTCTGGGAAACCATTGTCATAATATTTAAGGTGGGCATGTAGGGAAAGCGAGAAATATTTGGTGTTTTTGCAGTTTTTAAAGCAACACTTTTTTCGGCCAAAATAAGTAAAATATTGCTTCAGTAAAAACATTAGAGCTCAATTTTATTCACATACTGTCAAGGGTGTCCTGAAATTTAATGACAACTTTTTCTCTTCATTTAAAAAGTTTCTCATCTAATGCCTCTACGCTCGTGACAGATATTCAAAAACTGTTCTACTGGAGCCATATTTGATATAGTTTGACCAAAAAAGTTTTTCAATAAAAACTGCAAAAACCCTAGGCTTTTATAGCGTTCCTTACACTACTACCTTAAAAACGGGAATACATGGTATGTTTTGAGGAACGCGATTAATTATGATGATTTTCGGCCATGAAACATAATTAATTAGAATAAAAAAATATTACAAGTTGAGCTCTCCTAATCTTCTTTAATTATGTACCTGTGATGAGGGAACGGTTTCTCTAAGGGCTCATAAAATTTATAACTGGTAGATACACACTTGAGGGGTCTTTGTGGGGTCCAAACTTAGTCACAACAACTCACTTATTTAAAAACTCGATGAGGAAGCACAGATATGGGTATAATATCACGATTTTCGACATGGGATGGTTTTTTTTTAATAAACAAAAATTACTATTCCTGTAGTACCCATTATATTTTTCATGCTCTTAACCCACCTAGTGTTATCAGTGAACTTTAAATCATCAAACGCTTACCTGCAGTCCAATTTTCATAAGAAGGGCCTTTTATAACATAAAACTTTTTTTTTTCGCGGTCAACATTGACAGGATTTTACTATTGACCTATTTTTTGTGTTGTAATCAAAAGTGACAGCTACACTTCCCAGCTGTCAGATAAGAAGGTCCTTTCTATTAAAATTGGACTGCACCTTCGCACCATATGAAGACTAAACTTCGAACTATCTGGGATTCAAACCGTTTCTTTCGCAGATATCTAGCGTATGAATCACTGCGTTCTCATCCACGTGAGAGGCCCATTTTAGGAGGAACAGATCCAACTTCTCTATTATTAAAATATCCACGAAAAATCCAGAGTTGAGTGTACCCTAGTTGGTCGGAACTCGATCTAACTCTTTCTAAGGATATATTTTTCTCCTCCACGCTGGGATTTTCTTTTTTTTTCTCCAGGCGAATATTTACGTGAATAGTTGAAGTAGCTTACAGGCAGGCAGATAACCCCCCACCCCCCAAAAAAATAATAAAAACTGTAGGCCTCTATGTGAGTAAACACTACCAATGAGAGGTTTAATCATGTGAAATTGTTAACAAAAATAACAGATTAATTATTGATGCATTACATTCTTGGCTCCGAACCAAATAAATAAAAATATTGTATTAATAACTAAATTATTTTCACCTATAAAGACATATGATATGTAGTCCACGATATTGACGTTTTAAATATCTATATTTAAAAAAAAAGAACTGTTTGGCGATTCTTCCCGAAAGTTCCACTTGGTTCCGCCACGTCCACAGCGCCGCGCTAGCGTCAAGAGGACTGATCTATAAAAGCGTGTGTCGGGACCTGCGCGCGGAATATTCGTATCGGGGCAAGAAAGCGATTTACAACCATTTGTGTATGAACAATATATTCATAGAACAATGAACGTCGTTGCTAACTCGGCAATGTGCGTCTTGCTGGCCGTCACCCTTTGCGGTGGAGGCGGCGTCGTTGGCCGTCGTGCCCGCGAGATGCCGATCTTTGGTTCTAGCCTGTGGTCAGACTTCGATACTGGGTGAGTGGAAAATGTATCCAATTGATCCATGGGTGCCTGCATTATAATCGACAGTTGATACCTTACTCAGGTGATAGTGTTTTGCTAAACATGTGTATCATTCATTAAAATCAGATAGAAAAATTAATATTACATTCGTAACAATATCTCTTATTTATCATAATGTAGACAGAAAGAAGTTTTAATTAGGGAAATAAATAAATAAATTGTGAAATTTATTTACATTAACTAAAAGTTTATCCATTTTATAAAAACTATTTTTGAAGTCTAGAGAATTCTCGAACAATTTAAACATAAGGTATGAGATATAAAAATGAGAATTGTCTAGAATTCTAGAGACTTTAAAATCTGGTTATTTTAAAGGGAATTAAATTTAAATGCTTGTTAACATTCTTTAGTTACGTGATTTATTTTAAATGTGTAGTTAAATAATTCAAACAATTTATTTATTACTTACCACTATCACCTAAATAAATTATAAAATTGTTTTCATAATATTGGTTTCAAAATTTAATATTTTTACTCACACATCTTGATAAATTTACACCTATACATTATATTTATTAAACTGAATTAATATGTTACTTATTTTAATGTAAAATATATATTATTACTAATTGGATTTACCACCTGCTATTAATTGAACTAAAATATGTTAATATGACTATGATCTCATAAAGTACAAATTTTCCTACAATATTTTAAGTTTCTATGCGACACTCAATGTCCTTCATATGAAAGGCAACTTTTTAAATCCACTAGAGTTTACTTAAAATTATGTTATAAACAAATATAATAATTAATTTCAAGAGGCAGACGTTTTGGTTGAAAATAGTTTTCTATTTAATTAAAAATTTTATAATCGTTCGTTGAAAATGTATTTTTGTTTGGAATGTTATTGAAGGCCAGGACGCATTTCAATATCTTTCCATTCCGGTTTTATCAGCTCTCTTTACAAACTTACATATTGTTGGTCGAGTCTGAAACTAAACTAAGATGACCTAACCTAATTTATTACTACTTTTATTAATATTATAATTATCATTATTCTTATAACTATTCACAGTGGCTATTAAATATAGTATACATCCATTTAAAACGGGAAGTGATTCATTTCTACAAAGATTGCCTCTCGGGGTTATAAATAACAGACTTTTATTTATTTTTTTAGTAAAAACTAAAGCTCATACACCAATAATGTGCCCAAAAAATTTCAAATTTCAAAAATGTGCCTAGGGGAAGCCTCACTTTAAAAAAAAATATTTAGAGTTCTACATAGGTAACAGATTTTAATTTTTTAAATAAAAGTATTTAATTCGAGGATTATCATATCAACCTTTACAAAATTTCAAGAGCGAAGCAGTAATTTAAAAAAACACTATTCTCATAATCAATAAAACCGATTAAAATTTTATTTTTAAGTTAGAGCTTATGTATCAAAGATAATAGCGATGGATGATGACCTGAATTTGAGAAATCTTGGCGTTTACATTTCAAAAATCTAAAAGCTAGAGTCAAGAGCTATCATTGCAATACTGACGCATGATAAACGGGCCAGTTAATCACTTTTAGATAATAGACAGACTCCTTAGTTCGATATTGTAGAGCTACTCGCTCCTTTTGCTTTCTTATTCTCTCTCTCTCTACTTATATATGTTGATTTTATTTAATGTTTACTTTTGAAATAACTGACCTAACTCCAATTTTCATAGGAAGGGCTCTTCGAAAATACAAACTTTTTTGCCGTCAGCATTGATAAAATTTTACTTTATTATTAGTGTTGATTTATAAGACGTATTGATGATATACATTAAAAAGTTCTATTGAAGATTAAATGGATTGGACTTATAAATAAGTGAAACCCTCAGAAGCTGACCTTCATATGAAAATTGAACTGGAAAATGGGACTGTTATCAGGATTTGTCTTGCAACATTATGTAAGAGTGAACCCCAATCCAACCAATGATAACTCTTTCATCGATGCCTGTAATCGAATCCTGGACCTTAAAAGCTAGTAGTCAGACGCGCTAACGACTGAGCTAGATTATCAAACTGTGAGATACCTATCGACACAAGGTTAATTGATCCTTAGTCAAATTAATTGGGTAGGACATTTACCTGGCAGGATGGAAAACTACTCTCTGGAAACCGCGTCGATGGATATGCGGACTAAACGTCAAGCTTGGGTATAAATTATACCTTCCTCATGCCTAGCCCAATAGTGGAGGAAACTGTCTGCACGAGAATGGAATGGTCCAGTCGTGGAGGAAACTATCTGCACGAGAATGGAATATTCCAGTCGCGGAGGAAACTATCTGCACGAGAATGGATTAGTCCAATCGTGGAGTAAACTGTCTATACGAGAAGGAAATAGTCCAGTCGCGGAGGAAACTGTCTTCATGAAAATGGAATAGTCCAGTCGTGGAGTAAACTGTCTGCACGAGAATGGATTGGTCCAGTCGTGGAGTTAACTGTCTATACGAGAAGGAAATAGTCCAGTCGCGGAGGAAACTGTCTTCATGAAAATGGAATAGTCCAGTCGCGGAGGAAACTGTCTGCACGAGAATGGAATAGTCCAGTCGCGGAGGAAACTGTCTGCACGTGAAGGAAATAGTCCAGTCGCGGAGGAAACTGTCTGCACGAGAATGGAATAGTCCAGTCGCGGAGGAAACTGTCTGTACGAGAAGGAAATAGTCCAGTCGCGGAGGAAACTGTCTGCACGAGAATGGAATATTCCAGTCACGGAGGAAACTGTCTTCACGAGAATGGAATATTTATGTCAGAGATGGGTCGAATACACTATTTTACGAACCCGAATTTTTGTTCTACCTATGAATACCGAATCTGAATCTTGGGAAAAATAATGAACGCAATAGGAAAGAGTAATACACTAAAGTAATATAAAATAAAGATAGTAACTAAATGTTAATATTATTTTAATATAATTTTACGATTCATGGTTTGGGTTTTGGTTGTTTAGTTTGTTCTATAATATTTTTTTAGCACCACGTCTTACTACTCGTTCGGGTTAAACTCCTATGTACTAATTACTCTAATGCGTTAGGCATTAGGAAGGTTGAATTAAGAGAAAGTGTGCCCGCATTCACGTGGAGGGAGAGTTAAAAACTATATAGGGAAAACCACCATCGATACATCCGACCGGGATCGAACCCCCAATCTCCCCGTCATCGGCAGCCTATTGTGAGAGTGACGTCTTAGACCATGTGGCCATAAAAGTGGGTTGCCCTATAATTATGTGCGAGTTTATCCAATAAGCACTATAAGAGTTCTTAAACAAATTACAATTCGAGGATTTGGATCAAACTTTGGTGACCGTTGGGATTATTCCCTTTAAGATAAAGATACTCAACGTATCAACCGGGAATAGAACCTGTGACCTCTAGGCTCGTCGCCAGGTGCACTGACCACTTCATCACGAGGCCAGTTAGAGGAGGGAATGATGGTTAATATAAGGGTGTGGAACCAAAGAAGATCTGAACCTAACTTAACCCAACCTTAGTGAGAATGTTGATTATTTCCCTTTCGAGAAAAATCGCCAGTACCACCCTGGAATCGAACCCTCGACTTCTACTTAAGCAGCCAGAAGCTCTGAACATTACTACACGAGGCCGATTATTGTTTTGACGCGGTCAGCCTAGTTGAGGTTAGAGATAAAGATGCACACAAGGTTGACTTTGGATCAGCAGCCGCGAACGAATATACAATTAATTTCATTCGAATACAAAATACAAACTGCTCTTGGCCGGTTACTATCGAAGGCATACTATTGAATGGTTTATTTTTCATCGTTCGATAGTGTCCCATCACTACAGAAGATCGAGGCAGAGAACGCAGAGTGTACCGACCTTCGAGTTGAATGTTCTAGAAACACTCAGCTCCGTTATTCTCCTGGCCTACATTGGTATAGCGGCCCACATATCCTGGACCCTGACTTGGATGAGTTGCTCGTCTTATGCGGGCGTCAACACCCCGCGATTGGGGCTAAATGGGTACAATGGTTGACCCTCAAGTACAGGGGAGGCTGGTTTGATTCCGGGTGGGGATCACGAACATATTTTACTATTTGTATACGGGATCGTCTTACTATCTACTTATATATACAGTCTGATTTTCATAGAGCCTTATCTCAGAGCTAAAAGATCTACTTTCACTAATTCATACGTCAGGTCAGGTTATCTGATATAGGCTATATATATATATATATATATATATATAATAAAACTTGATTAACCTTTTAAATGATGTTTACCTTACGATTTTTTTTTAAATTTGAAAGCAATATCTCATTTATGTATAAATAGGCTAATATATTATTATATACATATACAGGATGTACCGTAACATGTGGGACCTACTTCATCGATGGACAGGAGGCACTAAAACAATAAAAAATATATATAAACAGGTGTCCCATTTGACCTTGTTTTGGAGTTCCAGTTAAGTGATTCCACTGAACTGTTTGTATACCATACTCGATAAATCTCGCATGACCTGTTGACTAGGTATGTTCTATGGACTATTTCTGGTTATTCCAAACAGAAGAGTGCAGCATTCTACGACACGATGATTAAAGGCTTGCATCCAGACAAAAGGTGGCCATTTTTCTACATTTCCTGTAACGTTAATCAGCTCCACATTACTGGAGTACAAACATGACTATAGCTTGAAAACAAGGTCAAGTGGGACACTTGTTTGATTTAACTTTATTTAATTGTTTTTGTGGCTACTTTCCACCGCTTAAGTGGGTCTCACATGTTACGGTACACTCTGTATATTTATAAATGAGATACGTTGTTAAAATAAAGGTCTTTATTTATTCAATCCAGGAAATTACGGAGGTTTAAAAATAAACACCGTGGACTGTCTACGATGGCGTCACGGACCTCAGGTGTTTCTTGGTCCATGGGTTGGGAACCACTGCTCTAAACGAGAGCAATATTTAATTTATATTTTATTTATCAAGGTTTTTAGCTCGCACTTACATAGACCAACACACGAAATACAAACAATCTGTGACCACACGCTTTATACAAAACACCTTGCCTTAAGGGTGCTACATGGGCAGGTAGAAATACCTCGTCGCCTTTTGGAAGTAAAAAAATAATATTTCACCTCTTCTCTTTACTTATCTTCCTACTATACTATCTTCTATACTACTTCCTCTGAGTTCGTAACAGATTAGTGAAAGAGGAAGGACGAAAGACTTGTCATTCAAGGCCGGTCACCAGTAAAAGCTACAGCTTTGCCACTCTTTTGGTTTATATTTCACAACAGCTCACTGGCTTGATACACAACCAATCTACTTCCAAATTTAGACAGTGGTCGACTTGTTTAAAAGAAATAAGAACATTACTATTTCAAGTTTCTGATAATGCTGCTCTTGTATATTAAAACGTGATTTACATTCCTTTACATAAAATAATTAGGTACCTATAACTTTATTTTTTAGCTTTGTATCTAAAACCCGCCTCGGTGGCGTAGTTGGCTAACGCACTAGTCGTGTTGAGCTCGACCGCTGAAGACGGGGAGATCGAGGTTCGAATCTCGGTCGGGTGAACTGGGGGTGGCTTTCCTAAGTGGTTTTCCACTCTCCCTCCACGCAAATGCGGGTTCACTTCCTCTAAGTTCAAGCTTCCCAATTCCTAATCCATTAGCGTAATTAGTACTTAAGCGTATAGCCCGAACGGGTAGTAAGACGCGGTGCTAAATATTATTATTATTTGTATCTAAATATTGATTTTTTAGGTTACTTTTCAATAACCATCAAACTACCTGTTATGGATTATTTGCATATCCACTAATTAATACACTAATATATTAGGGAAAAGAAAAGTTTAATTTTAAATAAATTGTACCCGCATTAACGTGGAGAGTGAATGGAAATCAAGCATTCAGGACAAAATCCCCTCTATACAACAGACCGGGATTCAAACACTAACCTCCACGTCATTGGCAACCAATTCTATTGTTAGAGTGACGCCTTAGATCATTCGATCCTTTTAGTAAATCCCAGCCGGAGAGTAGTTTGAACTCATTTAATTTTTTTGTTTAAACATCTTATAAAATCATGACTAAAAAAATAATAGTGCTCTCCAGTGGGCACGTGAACAAAATAATTTCTCTCATCTAATTTAATTTACAGGTGATGGGTGGGTCGGGATTGTAATTCCAGTCGTGTGGTCTGAGATTTTTTTCCTTCGATTATTTTTCACTCTATGTTCACACAAATGAGGGTATAAGACCTCTGATTGATAATTTCCACTTTCTTCCCCTTTAGTGTGATTATTGTATTATTAAGGAACTCAATCATTATTTAAATGTGTAACAGTTGCATAATAATTATCTTTCTTTCCAATTTTTAAGTAAGTGGTGGTGAAAACTTTAATTGTATAGAACGTTTAGATATTTGTAGTACAATATTTTGATTTCTAGTTGCTGTAATTAAAACTATTATGTGACAAATTTATAACCTGTCTTTATCAATAATATTCGATAAGATGGTGTAGGTAAGCGTGACCTTTAAAATTACTTATTAGTTATACCCACAAAATAATTACGAAATATTATGCTTGTGTTTTGATTTTTATATTTATAACTTATTTTGTATGTTTCAAAATATTTATAAGCCAACAAAAATATATTACAATAGCTATCAATAAGCTTGTAAGGATGTAGTTTTTACACAAGTCATAAAAAATTAGTTTAATTGGTTGGTATGTGATTAAAATAGCTTTCACTTTATATCTACCAACGAGTAAAATGTGTTTGTTTCAATCTCTACGTGGAGAGCCTAAACAAGGGAAGTAGTGTTGAATATATTTTTACAACCAAATAAAGTTGAAGTAAAATATAAATCTAGAAATAAATTTAGGCAAGGAATGTCCACTATATGTGTACACCTAATGAAAGGTTACAATGTCCACTATATGTGTACACCTGATGAAAGGTTAGAATGTCCACTATATGTGTACACATGATGAAAGGTAACAATGTCCACTATATGACTGTGTACACTGTACTTTTAATGGAGGGAGGCAATGCCCACTACATGTGTACACCTGATGAAAGGTTAGAATGTCCACTATATGTGTACACCTAATGAAAGGTAACAATGTCCACTATATGTGTACACCTAATGAAAGGTTACAATGTCCACTATATGTGTACACCTGATGAAAGGTTAGAATGTCCACAATATGTCTACACCTAATGAAAGGTAACAATGTCCACTACATGTGTACACCTGATGAAAGGTTAGAATGTCCACTATATGTGTACACCTAATGAAAGGTAACAATGTCCACTATATGTGTACACCTAATGAAAGGTTACAATGTCCACTATATGTGTACACCTGATGAAAGGTTAGAATGTCCACTATATGTCTACACCTAATGAAAGGTAACAATGTCCACTACATGTGTACACCTGATGAAAGGTAACAATGTCCACTATATGTGTACACCTAATGAGAGGTAACAATGCCCACTATATGTGTACACCTAATGAAAGGTAACAATGTCCACTATATGTGTACACATGATGAAAGCTAACAATGTCCACTATATGTGTACACTGTACTTTTAATTAAGGGATGCAATGCCCACTATATGTGTACACCTTATGAAAGGTTACAATGTCCACTATATGTATACACATCCGATGAAGTAATGCAATGTTAACTATATGGGACTTCACTATATGCATGGTTCAAAGCAGTAATTCTCAACCTTTTTTTTAACCTACTGCCCCCTTTTGAGAATTTCATGCTGTTACAGACCTCACCCTAAGTTAAATGTAATATGCATTCTGAAATCAATAATAATAACCTTGCAGAAATACTATCTTGCCAACAGGTCAAAATTTCCTAATTTGAAAAAAATATGATCACAAAATAAATGCACATTTTACTTGGCATAATTTATAATTCTTATGAATAAAACACACGTTAAAACATAATGTAAGTTAAATGGTTATAAAAATAAGGACTTGATCGTATTGTCAAAATTATAGAACATGAGTACAGTATTTAATATAAGAACATTTTGTTAAATATTCTATAGTTTGTATTTATTAGCATACAATTATTCCTGCAATATCAGTACAACCCCATACGCTGCCGTACAACTCCCTTGCAATTATTTACATCTCACAAAACTAAAAATACCCCCTGGAGGACGGTATCACCCAATGTGGGAAACACTGGTCTAAGGCTTCATTCCCGTGTTATCATCGTCGTGGCCTGCTGATGACGGGAACATTGGTTTTCAAATCACAGTCGGGTATGAAACATTACACGTATACCACAAAGCTTCGAAAAATTCTGTTCACTATACGTATACTACAAAGTTTAGGAGAATTATGTTCCCTGCGTAGGTTATATTACAATATTCGAAATTTATAGATTCCAGCGAAAGAACGAAGCGAAGGTGGACCGAAGAAATTCGTTCCCAGGCAAGTACTGAAGAACTCTCCTATGCAACCAAAATGAGCCTTCGAACTTCAGGAAAATTGTATACTGCGGAAGTTGTGAAAGATGTGACATCGGGCAGCCCATCAAAAGCTCATAGGTATCGAAAATCTTTAAAGTTTATTCCAGAAACCATTATTTCCGGTGATAACGCTCTTTCACTTATAATTGAGTAGAAATTATCGTGAAGTCAGTATCGGGGTTTAAGAAATATAAGCTTAGAAAATAATTATAAATTGTAACCCTCGTATAAAGAAGTTTTAAAGGCTAAACGTAAATGTTATCCCGATACATCAAGCATCACTGTAACTGAATGCAGTGCAGAAGTAAAACTACAGGCCTTATTAGACCATACAGTTAAACAAATTTTGTCGACTCAAATGGAGCTTGAGTTCTGAATAATTTCTTAACTTGAATTTTATTTGCAAGTGGGGTTGTGATGACAGCTCTGGCCAAAGTACGTATAAACAAAAATTCAGAGATGATGACGGAAGTAAATCAGATGAAAATATATTTTCACTTCACTTGTTCCACTACAAATCATATCCTAAGATGAAGTTAATAATGCAAGAATCCAAGACCTTCATCTCCTCGATTTTGTCGGCCAATTAAAATTGAATTTTTGCACGAAAATACGGAAGACACTGTAAAACAAACTGAGTGTGTTAAAGAACAAGAGACAAAATTTGTACCTTTTGACATTGTAAGAAATGGAAAAGAAATATCAGTTTCTTATAAAATTGCGTTAACGATGATAGATGGCAAAGTTTGTAATGCAATTACCAATACTGTATCCACTCAACGTTGCTATTTATGCTAATCAACTTCCAAAGGTTTTAATAATATCAACGATATTTTATTAAAAAAGATAAATCGAGATAGTTTATCGTTTGGGTTGTCTACACTACACATGTTGATTCGATTATTTGAATGTTGTTTACATTTGTCCTATAAACTAGAGATTAAAAAGTGGCAAGTGCGAAGAAAATAAAATAAAGAAAAACAGAGAATAGAAAAAAAATATTCAAAAAGATTTCCATCAACAATTAGAACTTATTGTCGATCAACCAAAGCCTGGATTTGGTATTACGAATTACGGAAATACTGCTCGGAATTTTTTTGAAAATTTGTCTGTTTCCGCTTCTATAATGGGCGTTGATGAAGGTCTAATTAAAAGATTTCATGTTATATTGCAAGCCATTTCAAGCGGTCATGAAATTGATTTAATTAAATATAAAGAATACACATTAGAAACAGCTCTTAAATTTGTAGATTTGTATCCCTGGTTTAACATGCCAACTTCTCTACATAAACTTTTAATCCATGGCACTGAAATCCTAGTTACTGCATTAGTGCCGATAGGACAAATGTCTGAAGATGCGCAAGAATATTGTAATAAATATAAAAAAAGATATCGTGAAGACTTCGCGCGAAAGTGCAGCAGAACAAAAACAATGGACGTATTTATTTTACGTCTTTTAGTAGCATCCGATCCCTTTATTTCAAGTTTGAGAAAATTGCCGAAAAAAAAAAGTAAAATCTATGTCACCAGAAGCAGTTGAATTATTAATTTCACCAACCATTTATATGTGTCATGCTGCTGGCTACAACACTTCTTTTTCGATGCCAGAATCTTCTGATTACGATACAGATAACTCAACTGATGACAATGAATAATTTTCATTTACATATTATGTAAAAAAATTGATAAATACAGATTTATTTTATACATTTCACTTTGTATTTAATTCTTAAATTATTAAGTTTTTCATTTTATTTGTTTTAATTTTTTCAGTCTCATTGATTGAATAGTAGAATAAAATATTTTGCAAAATCTTTCTGCGTGAAAGTTGTTGTTAAATTTGAGTCAATATATGGAAAAAATCACTAATTGTGTAATTTAAAATACTTCAAAAGAGATAGTAAATATACATGTTTTACTTATTAACATAGATTATACTTTAAAATTTTACAGTTTTTTTTAATAAGAAGATCATGTTTTTGTTGACAATACTCTGACTTAAATAAATATATTTTAAAAATCAAATGCAATTTAAAATCGCTGTAATTTTATTTAAAATATTTTCAAGAATAGGGCCTATAACCCTATATGAATACAGTTTCTAAAGAATTGGAAGAAATCTCTTGCGTAAGAACTCTTTTTTAGTGTAAAACACATGCTTTCAGAAACAAATATCTTATAATTTCTTAAAGTTAATTTCAAGGTAAATAGTACATAAGTATAATTTTAAAGACAGATTAAATGTAAACAGTTTAAAAAAATGTAACTAATTTCCAAATCATTTCTAAATTTATTTTACTATTTAAATAAAATGCCAATTTTTGTAGAAAAATAAAAATTAATCAAAAGCTAAAATGAATATTATTACTATGTTAACTTTGCCCCACTCTCCCCTATTTACAAAGTTTTTCCTTAAATTGATTTCGCTCGGTTTCGTGGGTTAAATAATTATTTAATTTAAAGGTTTATGACTTTTACTATTTAAATATTTAACTAAAATAAATAATATTTCTACCCGGTTTCGTACATTATTGTATTATTGGGTTAGAGTAAAAGGTTTTTTTAAATTCTAGTGTATAACTCCAACAAACAATAGGTTTTTCCCTGTATTGTGGGTCATTGAGACATAGGCTTTAAAGGTTATGATTTCAATATAAATAAAAGTTTATGTTCTTCTAATAAATCTTTTATTTTGTTACACCTTAAATTGTTCCTGGTTAATAAGGTGTAGGGCCTATTATATGTTATTTTGACTAAATTGTATATGTTTAAATATTTATGGTCACCATATTGGATCCGTAATTTTATTATTTTGCAATTTTGACTTTGGTTTCCTAATCAGTGACCTCTAAATCCCCTAGGTACCAAGTTTCGTACAAAATGAATAAAACTTGAATATTTTGCTGGCTTTTATGAATTTATAACTGCCATAATGGGTCCACCATTTTGTTTTTTCAATTCTGACTTTTGATTCGCAATCAGCAACCTTTAAAACCCCTATGTACTAAATTTCATACAAATTGAATAATATTTTCATATTTTGACCAGCTTTTCGGGATTTGGCCCCACGGCCCGGCGGTGGGAAATGCTGCTTTAAACACATGCACTGGTGGTTATAAAATTTAATGCTTCTGGCTCTCAAGAAACTGGATTGATTTGAGGAAGAGGTAAAGATACGAATACTAACTAGATGCACAACATCTAAATTGTCCCTGTTGTTTACCCATGCTCACTCCATGCTGATGCAGGTGCACATTTGCTAAGCTACCTTATCACTCCATTGCACTTAAATCACCTCTTAATAAATATGGTAGCTAAGTAATTAAAAAAATGCAGGTTGTGTAGCACACGTTTAAGTGTTTACATCTAGAGGACACTAGTTTGATACCGGGGGTGCTAGAAAATAAAATTTCTATTTGTAGATGGATACGTCCTTCTATCTGAATGGTGAATATCTAGGCTATATTTCTGAATGTGAAGTACAGATCACATTGTTACCTAAGTTAGGTTGGCTGTTTAAAAAGTGTACGTTAAATGCATGAATATAATTAGGCCTGTGTCATTTTTAAGCAATTCACTGTTGCTATATATACTAAAAAAAAATAGTCATCTAAAATCAGCAATGCATAGTTTCTTTCCCTTATTATTTCAATTTCTTTTCTTGCGGTGGGCTGTGAGGTATAATCTTCTTTTTTTCCCTCTTCTATGGTCCGCAATTGTATTTTCTCGGTTCATGTTGACGCTAACTTTTTTTTTAGCTTGCACTTACTAAAATGTGGTCAAAATGTATTTTTCAATAAAGAGCGCCACGACCTACAAGGTTCTACCGAAGGCGATGAGCCGGGTGGAAGTACGAACAGCAAGAGAAAGCGAGGGAAGGATTAACCTGCTTGTCTGCCATTCTTTCACTTCTCCTAACCCCTCCTTCGCTCAGAGCAAAGTTTGACCGGTCCTTTGGCGAGTGATAGTTACCTCTCAGGTTAATAATAATGCCAATAAATTTTGTGTTGTGACCCCCCTAATAAATTATATAATTCGATTCACAAATCTCCATTCTATGTTCCTATAATATTGCCCTTTCATTTCGCTTGGATTTAGGTATTTAACAATCAACTCAAATATCGCTTATTTTGACTTTTCTAAGGGCAAAATTTCATATTTTAAGCCATGTTTACAGATTTCTCTTATCTATAGAAACATAGAATAGAGTTTTGTATTCATTCCAGTGAAGACCAAACTTCAATACTACAAATAGTTTTATCAAAATCGTGATAGAGCTGAACACTTGAGTGACACTGTATTGGCTCCCCTATGTAGCCCCCTTAAAGGTGGGGTGTAGGGGAGGAGAGGGAAGGCAGGTGTTTTTTGCAGTTTTTGTAGAAAAACTATTTTTGTTGTCAACATAAATACAATATTGCTTCATTACAAACGTAGTTTAATTTTATTCAAATGATGATATCAACAGTTGTTGAATATCTGTCGTGAGCATTAGATGAGAAACTTTTTAAACGAAGAGAAAAAGTTGCCATTAAATTTCAGGACACGCTTAACAGATGTTCAATAATTGAGGTTACCATGTGAAGAAAATTAAACTCTATATTGGTATTGGAGCAATATTTTATTTGTTTTGCCGGAAAAATTATTTTGCTATAAAAACTGCAAAAAATACTGTTCTTGATATTAGCTCATGTTCCCTGCAATCCCACCTTAAAAGTGTGTATCCGACAATTATTGTAGACGTGTCGAGGCTACAGAGAGGTTGGCCCCTACAAGAGAAGGGGGGGATCTCGTCGGGTCAAGTATCGACCCAACTTTCAGCCTGGACTCAAACCCCCTCCTTCCGCGCCTCTAGGTCACATCTCACTACATCCTCGGACCAAAATAACTACGCATCTTCGCACCCTCCCTTCTGACGCTCACCTCGACCTATCCGTGGGTTTTGGACTCCAGCCCATGGGCATGCGGTCTACATGTCAAGCTCATTTAGTCTGGGTCGCAGGCTGAGGGGAATTCGGGGGGTCTTAATTCCTGTTTTGTGTACTGAGGTTGGTTTTACCTCACGATTTGCCACCTTCTCTCTCAATGAAAATGTGGGTACACTTCTTCTAAATGTCACCCTACTCATCCCTGCCACATTAGTTTAGTCACGGATATTGAGACGCGGTAATAAGGAAGAAGTCCGACACCGTAACTCATCGGGTTCGATTCCCGGCTTGACCGAAAAATTTACCATTGGCGAAATATGGGTTTCCCCTTTCGCAGTGATGAATTAACGACTGGAGGGCTGGATGTTGTGTTTGTTCTAGATTTACGTTAGTTTATAAGTCGTGCACTGATATAGGCCCCTAATCAGTGCATGTTAAATATCTCTCTAGGTCTCTCTTCTTGATGCGCAGGCTCTCCTGCTTTGGAAACACCAAACTTACTAGCAACTTGCACGTAATTTGTTTGTTGCATCTCATGTATTTCTGTCAAGGGCGCCCGTGGAGATTTTACAAATGAGGGATGGATTGGAGTCACATCTACCGGGGGTGTCACCACCCACCCCTTCACCCCTCATCGAGAGAAAATTTCAGGAATTTAACCTTGTGGGAGGCAATTTTAGATCATCTAAAAAAAAATTTAAGTTGTATCGTAGCTGAACCCATAGGGAATAAACAATATATATTTCCACAAGTTTTTTGAACAGAACGAAATTAAAAGAAAGCTGTTTAATAGAGGATAGGAGGAAATCTACATTTTATCATTGTTTATCTCTGTTAACTCGGATATTGATGATCCAAAGTTATTAGTAGCGAATTGCTGCTAAATCCTAAATACATCATTTTAATTTAATTTATAAAAATTAACACACAAAAAAGTAAATATTGCAGAATGATAAGGGGGGTTGAGCTCCCCTTATCACCCGTGATTGCTGTTAATTTAAAATATCATATCGTAGCTTCTTGTTTACTTGAGCCGCACCGATGAAGCTTTCTTTTCAGCACGATCGCTCGTTCGCGGGTCTGTCATGGGTTCATTTATTCGTTTTATATTCAATCGGCACGTTTCTAACACCCAAGTTTATTTAACGGCTTAATCTGAGAGTTCAGAGGAAGTGAGCCTGCATTAGCGTGGATACATAGTACAGGAGAACCAACAAAGCACCCATGACCGAGATTTGAACGCCATGCGCTGCGATTAGAACATCGACGTTGCAACTGTTGCGTCTTCTTGTGGATTCACACGTTCGCAGGAAATAAAACAGAGCGGAACTTAAATGTGGTCACGTTACTTGCTCTAAGCCAATCACAAGAAATCTGCGCTAGCTACGTCGGTCCCTCTGTACCAATTAATTAACGGGCCCCGTGGTGTAGCGGTCAGTGCACCTGGCTACGAACTTTGGGGTCCAGGTTTGATTCCCGACTGGCACTTTAGATATTTCTCTCTTAAGGTGAATTATTCCAACGGACACCGGGGTTGGTAAATTAGGTTTAAGTTAGGTTTAAGATTCCCACTGGCCTACACCTCCTTATTCCCTATAGGCACATCATCTCATTGTAAGTACACGTGTAGACAACCTCCATAGGTGTACACTGGGTAACGCTATGTGTCACCAGAGCGGCTAATAATCTACATACAGGATGTCATCTCCCGATTAGTAATGCCATACGCTGGAAAAAAATAATAAAAATCAAACAGTTCTATTCTTGTAGGGAATAAAATTTCTGGCTACCTTTTTTTTTCCGTTTCAAGCGATTTGTTTGTTAAAATTAGTATTTATAAACCAAATTTAGACGTGACAGGTTTGTCATTGTTTCTTGAAACAAGGCGATGGTTCTTCTACTTGTCCCTTGTTCCTGGCTTCCATGACTGTAGAAATATGGGGGCTGATATGGGAGGGGGGGCTCAGGAAAACCCTCTCAAAATTGAGGAACCCCCAATAATTGTTGGGAGTGGGAGCTCCACGTATACGTATAAAAAGTTAAAAACTTAAATAAGGTATTGTGTAGAAAGTTAATTTTTCTACGGGGGGGAGGGGGGATCCACTATAAAATTTCACTATAACTTTAGCCAAAAAAAAAGTTTGTATAGGTATATAAAGATCCCCCACCCCCTTAGGCGAATCCAAACATCTAGATACCTCCTTTTCTACAGCCTTGTCTTTGGTACATCCAAATGGTATCTGAGAATAAAGGCCTTTTCTTGAAATGAAATGAGTAAGTAGGTCTGAGAAAAGGAGTCAAATATTTTTGTTCTTTTAATATTTATTTAGCACCGCGTCTTACTACCCGTTCGGGTTATACGCTTAAGTACTAATTACTCTAATAGATTAGGAATTGGGAGGGTTGAATTTAGAGGAAGTGAACCCGCATTTGCGTGGAGGGAGAGTGGAAAACCATTTAGGAAAAACCACCCAGTACACCCGACCGAGATTCGAACCTCGATCTCCCCGTCCTCGGCGGTCGAGCTCAATACGACTAGCGCGTTAGCCAACTACGCCACCGAGGCGGGTATTTTTGTTATTGATTGTAATATCGCACTAAAGGAACAACCCTATAACCCCCTTTACACACACACACACACGTAAACATACCCGCGTAATTATTTTCCTCCCCTAAACTGTGAATGAGTTCAGTAAAGAACAATATCCCCATTTCTAGGTGTCTCTAGTCTTGGGATCAATACTTTACAGGACCGTACCCAGATTATTAAATTGTGGGAGACGAGGGGGGGGGGGGGTGAGGGTGAATCTACACTCAGTGGTTCGGGGTGAAGTCCCCTAACTAAATATGACAAGTAATTTTTCAAATATTAAATCCCTCTTGAATAAATTTAAAGTAAAATAAAAACATAATTCGGTTTGAAGATATTATGAATTTTATAAGACCCGCTTCGGTGACCACGTGGTCTAACGCGCTACTCTCGCAAGACTAGACTGCCAATGACGGGGATATTGAGGTTCAAATCTCGATCAGTGTACTGAGGGTGATTTTTTTTTCCAAAATGGGTTCCACTCTACCTCTACGCAAATGCGGGTACACTTCCTATAAAAATATAACCCTCCTAATCCCTAAAACCACTAGCGTAATTAGTGCATAAGCTTATGACCCGAATGGGTAGTAAGACGTGGTACTAAAAAAAATTATAAGATCCAAAATGCTACTGGCCTATAAATTGAGGATAAATATATAAATAAATTATCATTAATGATTTCAAGGGAGGGAGGGAGAGGGAAGAGCCTCCAATTACCCCCCTTTGTAAAAAGAAGTGTTCGCTTGATGACCGTGAATGAGTTCAGAGGTATTATCCACCGCTCCCCCCTCCCCCTTCCCACTCAAACAAACGTTGTTTAAACATTTCCGCTTTAATTTACAGTTCTCGATGTTAGCTCACGACTGTCAACTACCACAATTAGCGCAACACGTATAATTGCTACGGGTTCGTTTTGGCGTAACGTTTCTCGAGGAGCGGTAATAATGGTGTTGGCACTGAGGTCAAACCTGTTTAAAAAACATATGGCTTATTTTCTAAACACAGAATTGTTTGAACTAGCGTAAGCAAATATTTAATTAAGTGCTGTTCGCACTAATTGAATACCAGGACGAATCCTTACATAAATAATTAATTAAGGATTGTTTGTACTGTACGAGGTGAATACATGGTTAAAACAAAATGCAACTAGTGCCCTTGCGCCTGACACGAACCTTGGACATCTCCAGCCAGGAGTCAGGACCTTACTTAGGGGTGCGGCCGCACAGGGCCCCGCGATTTGGGGGTGGAGGGACGCTTGCTTAAGTGACAAGTGGGGAAAAACAAGTTGGGTTGTAAAATTTTTAATTGCGCGCTCGTATAGGAGAAAATCGAACGAAGTGTTGGAGGAAAAATCAACCCTTGTGTGTTTTAAAACATGGCTTCTAGCATTAATTATTACATGTAGCCTATTTAACTTTTATGGAATTTCCTGATTTCTTATACAGCTGAAAATTGGTACTAGGCGTACTCAGTTTTAAATACAAAAATTGAGATTCATATGCAATCTTCTCGTCAAATTATGGTTTTACTGCAACCTATCATCGAAATCACCTGTCTTTCACTCTAATTATTTTTTTACATCATCTGTCTTACATTCTACTTATCTTTGACATAATTTATTCCTCATTCTGCATATTTACATATCAACTGTATTTCGTACTATTTACCTTTGGCGTGAACTGTCTTTTATTCTATTTATATTCGATATAAGCTATCGATCGTTCTACCCATCACTGAGATCAACTATCTTTAATTCTATCCATCTTTGACATAATTGTTCTTTAATCTATCTTTTGATATAAAATGTATTTCGTTCTATTCATCTTCGACATAATTTGCCTTTCATCCTACTTACTTTTTACCTCAACTGTATTTCATTATAGGCTTATTTATTTTTAGCATAAGCTATCCATCATTCTACCTTTTGTAAATATCACTTATTTTTTATAGTATTTATAATATTTGACGTAAACTGTATTTCACTATACTTATCTTTGACTTAAATTAGCTCTCAATCTACTCACCATTGAAATCAACTGTTTGTAACCCTATCCATCTTTGACGTAATCTTTCTTTCATCTACCACTTTTACTTTAACTATATTTCTTTCTATCCATCTTCAACATAAACTAAACTGTCTTTATCTTTGACGTCAATTATCTTTCATTCTACTTATCTTTGACACTATCCATCTTTCATTTTAACCATTTTTTTAAAAAAATCAATTGTATTTTATTCTCTCTATCTCTGACAAAAGTTATATCCGTTCTACCTATCATTGACATCATATTCATCATTTTTCTGTAATTCTATAAAAAAAAACTACATGATTTTGATTCGTTTTTTTACAGCATCTGGTTTTGAGCTAATGTTTGTCTAACGAGATAACTGTACATGTACTCACTGGAGTGTTCTGCCCCTCCAGGTTCCGTGACGTGCATGACACAGCCTCCAGCAATCTCGACCGTATGGAGACCGCCTTCGAGTCCATGTTCGGTGGTTCCACTGACCTCTTCGGTGATCTGGGCGATAAGACAGCCGGCAATAGTCCCGACTCCAAGGACAGGGAGTCGTTGGAGCCGGACACGGATGTTCAGTCCACTGGTGAGTCGCTACAGAGGGTGGAATGTACCCCTCGTCAAACCTGGGGGAGGTAGCGAGCTTAACTTTCATAGTTCTACTATGGCGCAGCTTATATAGATGGCCATTATGTAGCTCGTCAAGAAAATACTGCTACTTTACACGGTAAACGGAGTGTACTCGTGGACACACAGGGGCGCAGCCAGGATTGAATTTGAGTGTGTGTTTGTGTGCATATGTATGTGTGTGTTAGTGGGATGGGCTATCCGAAACCCTCATAAAATTCTGTTAAACGAGTTTCTAGAGTACTTGTTGTAGACTTAGTGGACTTCGACAGGATGAGGGTACTCTCAATTTATGTACAGATTCGAGGAGAGAAAATAAAATTAAGACCGTTAACCTATAGAATATATATATTATGATTCGGCCCTGTGCGCTGTCTGTTCAGAAAGTGCAAGGCGCAAAGAATGTTTGCAAGGCTGTAGAAAGCTAATTTTCTAATGAAGTTTCGCCTCCTCAATTCTTGCTTTACTTTTTTTGACCAAGCCAAATGATCTTATAATCTGGTGTCACCTGCTTCGGTGGTCGCGTGGTCTAACACGCTACTCTCGTGTTGGATTAGACTTCCGAAAATGGGGAGATCGGGGTTCGATCCCTGTCGGGTGCACTGAGGGTGGTTTTTTTTCTAAAAGGTTGTCCACTCTCTTTCCACGCAAACGCGGGTGCATCTTCTCTAAATTAAGTCTTCCCTAACCCATTAGTGTAATTAGTACAAGGCGTATAACCCGAACGGGTAGTAAGACGCGGTGCTAACTCCGATGTCAAGTAATGGGTAGCCTTGTGGCTACATCCTGCAATAGTGCTGGCTCATACCGCCAGGGGCAATGACTCGCTCTGACACGAGATGTCCTCAGCCTCGGTCACGCTTCCTCGACCTGCGCGAGGATCCTAGGACAAGGAAGGTGAGCCTGTAACTAGATCCCCTCCACTGCTGTGACGTCACAACAGACGGAGCGGCGCACTAATGGAACTCTTGCTGACATTTGACGACATGCACATGCCGCGATGCTTTTCTTAGTACTAACTGATTATTTCATACAAATTCCTGTGGGTTTTTTTTTTTTTAGGGTTTTCAAGGAGAAATTTACATTTTAAAAAAAGATTATTTAGTGAGTAGTAAAGAGGAATTAAATTAAATTTTTTATAAAATTGACAATGTGAAGTCATGCTGGTTAAAATTCTTCAATTTTTAAACGAATAGCGAAAAAAAAAAACACTTCCTTTGAGACCATCCAGAAATTGGTTTTCGTACCTCTCCCAAATAAGCGTTAAAAAAAGTATACCCATATATGATATCAATTTTAAAAAACCTCGCGCATAGGCGTCGCTAACTCTGATTTATTAGGGGGGGACGGTTTAACCAAGTCCGTACCCAGTTTATTTTATTTTTTTGTTAGAAGGGGTGAGGATTAAAGGAGGGGAGGGTACCTACAGTGTCTCGTGGTGACACCCCCAAATTGAAAGTACCGGTCGGTATCGGAGTACAGAGTGGTGGACAATGGGAGTGGGGTATGGGGTTCGGTACCCTGAAGGATAATATACAGTATGATTTTGGTAGGAAGAACAGTAGAAGTTAGTTACTAAAGTTACTAAAACAATTTTAATATATTCATACATCAAGTCGTGTTATCCGTAGCTATAGATAGACATAATCAATACCTATAGAATAACACAGATATTAATACTAACAATTTTTATAGATGTTGACAGCAAAGAGATATATTTGAATTTTCTCTACTCTTCTTCCAACTGATGAGGTATTCATTTTTAAATGCAAAGCGAAGCTTGAAACATGCAACGCTAAGTTGAAGCTGAACTCGAAGATAGGCTTCATGTTGTTGCCACATAGCGCTGCATTTTATTTTTAAATAATCCATTGAATTCATCTACCTAAAAAGAAAGGTTTGTGCTGACATATCTTAATTTTTATATATATATATAAAGATATGTCTACTATTACTGTTACTATACTATTTCAACATATATTAATTTTTAGAACAGCTAATAAATATATTTTTAGCGCTGACCAGTGGTTAAATGACAAAGTGTTCCTTTTATGGTGAATATATATATATATATATATATATATATATATATATATATATTACCATAGTGTACCTTTTATGGTATATATACCAATGTACTTTATGTGTGTGTGGTAATTTATGTTAAATGACAAGTAGTGTACCTTTTATGGATATGTATATATATGTATATATAATAATATTAAAATGACAAAGTAAGTGTACCTTTTATGGTATATGTATATATAAATATATATATATATATACCATAAAAGGTACACTTACTTTGTAATTTAACCACTGGTCGGTGCTAAAAATATATGTATTAGGCTGTTCTAAAAATGAATATATGTTGAAATATATAATATTTAGTGTGAGATTTCAAATCTGTTAACAAAATATCAAAGTTTTAATCTTACTTCGAAATGTCTCGAAGATGCTAAGGTTATTGTAGATGTCTAAGTTGAATCAAATGAAATTTAACCTCGACTTAGACAATTCTAATCTTCACACAACCCTGAAAATATAGTATTACAATGGACTCCAATAAAAAAACTGTTTTGACCCCCCTTCCCCATTTTTATTGTTCATAAAGTAAGATTTATAAAATATAGGAGATAAATTATTAGTTTATTCCACGATCAAGATCAAATTACGTTCACTTAACTACAGGGACGCACACACGAGAGGGAAGGGGTAGTCCGGATCCACCCCCTTGGAGAAAATAAAGGGTAAATAAAATATATCATTTATCATTACAGTAAATAACTAGATGTAAAGCTTTAGGTTATAATGCCTAGTCCGTCAAGGCCGTACGGCTTTAAATTACTATAAATTTGGTGGAAATAATTGTAATCAAATAACTATGTCCTGATTATTGACAATTTAGATATATGAATATGTTTATCATGAAGTGTTATAAATTATAACTAAGATATAGCATTAAGTCAATTATTTCATTCGATTTTAAATAGCACAGAATTTTTTTTTTCTTCATGCAGTCAAGCTGAACATAACACAAAACCGAGGTTAAAACAGTCATTATAATGTGAGATTACAAAATTATTAATTATTTAGGACTATTAATTATTTCTTATAACATTTATTAAATGAAATAAATCTTGCTGGTGGGAAGTTTAATCTGTTACGCTACTGTGGGCAAGGGTTGTTGTCTGTGTTTGCTGACAAGCTGTGTTCTGTCTGTCACAGACATGTCCTCGTCACTGTTCCCTGGAGGACTCTTCAACCTGTTCGAGATCGGCACAAGCAGGCAGCCCTGGTGGAAGGGGTGAGTACTTGCTTACATTATTTATACTCGTTCGAAACACGACGTCAAACCACGGACTTTCTATCTAAAACGCCGGTTAAAGAGTTAGCTTGTCCGGTGCGTGATTACAAGACCGTGTTAGGATGGTTCTCAACCCGACAGAATGTAACCCGCTCCGTTGTTTGCATGCTCTAACCACTCCATCACTCTCGTGTTGGACTGGATCGTTGATGATGGAGAGATCGGTGATCGAATCTCGGTCTGGTGTACTGAGGGTATTTTTCCCTAAAAGGCTCTCCACTCTACCTTTGTGCATTTTGCGGGTACATTTCTTACAATTCTACCTTCATCATCTTTAGTACACTAGCGTAATTAGATAAACCCCGAAATGCAATGTAACTCGAAAGGGTAGTAAGTAGTGCGGTGTAAACCTACCAGAGTGTCCACGGAAGTCAATGTCACCTTCTCTGGGTCTGTGATGGTACAGTTTTCATATCAACAGAGTGTACATGGAACTGCCTCCGTGTCTTATGAACGTGATGGTACAGTTTTCATATCAACAGAGTGTACATGGAACTGCCTCCGCGTCTTATGAAACGTGATGTTACAGTTTTCTTATCAACAGAGTGTACATGGAAATGCCTCCGTGTCTTATGAACGTGATGTTACAGTTTTTATACCAACAGAATGTACATGGAACTGCCTCCGTGTCTTATGAACGTGATGTTACAGTTTTTATACCAACAGAGTGTACATGGAACCAATTATTCCTCCGTGTCTTATGAACGTTTATGTTACAGTTTTTATACCAACAGAGTGTACATGGAACTGCCTCCATGTCTTATGACTCTGATGTTACAGTTTTTATACCAACAGAGTGTACATGGAACTGCCTCCGTGTCTTATGAACGTGATGTTACAGTTTTTATACCAACAGAATGTACATGGAACTGCCTCCGTGTCTTATGAACGTGATGTTACAGTTTTTATACCAACAGAGTGTACATGGAACTGCCTCCATGTCTTATGACTCTGATGTTACAGTTTTTATACCAACAGAGTGTACATGGAACTGCCTCCGTGTCTTATGAACGTGATGTTACAGTTTTTATACCAACAGAGTGTACATGGAACTGCCTCCGTGTCTTATGAACGTGATGTTACAGTTTTTATACCAACATAGTGTACATGGAACCCATTATTTCCTCCGTGTCTTATGAACGTGATGTTACAGTTTTTATACCAACAGAGTGTACATGGAACCAATTATTTCCTCCGTGTCTTATGAACGTTTATGTTACAGTTTTTATACCAACAGAATGTACATGGAACTGCCTCCGTGTCTTATGACTCTGATGTTACAGTTTTTATACCAACAGAGAGTACATGGAAGCAAGCGTTGTTGATCTGTCCGGGTCATGAATGTAGGACCGTAGTGTTAACGGTGGTGGCGATACCGTTACCTCAAGGAAGTAGTGGTACTGCGAGTTCATTGTCATCTGTGCAACGATTACAATTTGTCGTCACCACCAATAATCTCAGCTGTGGTGAGAACTGTCGCGGGTTTTCATGAATGGCTGCGAGAGTAGTCTGTTTGTTGACGACACTTATGGCGCCCAAAGATTTATTTAGGTACCTCCTCCCCTCAAAATTAGAAACTACACTAACACCAATAAAATAAATACAGCATCATTGAAGCTGTATTCAACATATTTTCGTTTTGTATGCTATTGTACTTTTAACAAAGGAGGAAGTGTTCAAATACTAGTGAATTGAGTCAAGAGAATGTGTTATGTGTGCTTTGTGTTTTTTGTATTATGTTCGGAAGTTTCGTCACTTTAGCCTTCGTCCCTTGATGAAGTATGGTCAGTACGATTGTATCGACTGGCTTGGCTGTCCTTAATGTGAGATGTGGGACCTTTTTTTGTGAGAAGGAAAGGGGACGAACAATTTAACGTGCTCTAGTTTAAAAATAATTGATTTCTAAAAACTACATACACTAACGCTGCAAAGACCTTAGTTTTTTTTTTACAATTATGTGATAAAATGTTCCTACTTATGTTAAATTCGATTTAGTTGAACCACGATGACCTGGACACGGTAATAAAGGTTTCGATTCCTGTGTCCGGTTTATTTTTTTAAAGCTAAGTTTGTTTTTATTTTAATATTAATATATCTTGAAGATGCGAATATGTTTTATATCGATAACATATGCGATTAAAACTATGAAGATTGTATCTTTTAGAGTAAGTAATTTCCTTCGTCTTAGTAACAAAGATGCTAACGCGATACTAAATGTTAAATTTACAAATTTCGAAATATATATATTTTTTAAAACTTACTCCATTTATAATTAAAGATAGGGATAGGCCTGTATTGACTGATCTATGGGCTCAGGAATGAAAACCATTTAAAATGTGTCTATTTTATTTTAGTTTTAAATGATGATTGTGATCAATTACATACTGTTTTTTAACAAAAAAAAAACGCAAGTAAGATAAACAAAAGCTTATAGTTGTGTCAATATTTAAGTTAGAAAAACCGTTCAATTTTAAAACATATTTTATGGTTAGTAAAGAAGATATATTAGTATGATTTTTTCTCAAGAGCTAGTCAATGTTTATGGTGCATATTATATCGTACATTTAATTAATCAATTAATTTACATGATTATTTATACAGCCTTCTCACGACAAAACAGTGTTTCTGAAATAACAAAAGAAAAATGTTTAGTTTGACCTTGGCGTATAATTATTTTTCATTGATATAATTAAACTGGCGATAAAACATTGTTATTCTTTTGCTAGTTTCAGTTTTACAACAGTAATTTTATGTCACGATATTGTTCCAAGAAACCTCATTAAAATAGTTTTGTTAATGAGTTAAGTATTGTATTTAACAATAGTACTGTAGATTAAATTTGATTTGTTTTTATTCGTATCGGCTGACACTGCAATGTTGAGACGTGTCTGAAGGCGAATAAATAATAATTATTGATATAATGGTCATTAAAGAGAAAACACTAAAATGTTAATAAAAGGAGTTGTGAGACTATTGTTATCGAAATAACTTCAAGGCATTGCCTTATGGATGTGCATATTATGTTTATAAAATACACACGCACATAAACAAACTGTTATTAATTATGTCTCTTTTTTCACTAAGTGACTCAGACGAGTGTGAAATGGACTGCATGGGAGTTACTAATGCCGGGATCACGATCAACTTAACTTTCGTTCACTTAAGGTTAACTTAACGTAACTTAAACGTAAAGGTTTTCCTCGTGTTTTTAAACGGAAGCGATCACGATCCATTTAACTTAACGTTCACTTACAGTTCACTTACAGTTCACTTAACTTAATAGATATCATGGAAGGTCTTTCAGTGACGTCTACAGGCCTATTTATTAATTCATTTGTTGGTTTTTATGACCAAAGTCTACCCTTTAGCTTCAGTTCTAGTGATCGGGCATTGAAACAAAATAGTTAGACTAAAATAGGAAAGCTAAATTTATCAAAAATGTAATGATAAATATTTATTATATCGATAGAAAACAGTAAACCTTCACAGATCATCACTTTACAAAAAGTACAAATCATAGATCAAAATACATATATTATATAATGCAAATGCTTGGCTCGAGTTGTTACGTTAAGTTACTTAAATCGTGATCGTACATCCGATTTATTAAGTTCAGTGAACCTTAAGTGAACGCTACATGAAGTTAAAGTTAAGTTTATCGTGATCCCAGCATAAAGTACGATTTTCATAGGAAGACCCTTTTTAAATATAGTTTTCAACCAAATTTAGGCTAGAATTATCATCTGGTTTCTGATGATTTAAAAAGTTTAAAGTTTGAGTTTAAGATTTAAGAAAATTCAACGACGCTTTACTCGAATATTTGTACTTCTGAGATTAAAGCAAAAGGTTATAAACCTAGATAATTATTATAGCCTTCCTTTGTCAAATAAAGTAATGTTTTAGTAGGGTCGCAATAGAATATTTTGAGATAATGTTGGATTGCTTTATAGAATTTTATGTAAGCTATCACACATTTTTAAAACCACTTTAAACTTTTAATCTAAACTTTTTAACTGCTCATAGCTCTCGATTACATTTGGGTGAAAACGATATTAAAAAACTTCAAACCAATTAATGTGGTATTTCTAAACGTCTACAACACTTCTCAATGCTCTAATATACAACCCTCTTAACACCAAACCTCTCTTGAAGCACTTAAAAAGTTTAAAAAAACATGATGGTTGTTGTAGATGATATGAATTTTACAGGACTCCGACATTAAGAAGAAATACAAAAAGTACTTTAATGCATTCAGATGTCAAAGTCATGTTATCAGCAGTGCTTACTTTTGATAAAATATCATAAATGCCTATAAAATAACACTAATAAAATAGTAAAATGTTAACGATTGAGGCACCCACTAAGGTGGTCACATGGTTTAAGGCACTACTCTCGCAATAGAATATAATATCGATGCCGGAGGGATCGTGGTTCAATCCCAATTGGGGTGTTGAGGGTAGTTTTTCCTAAATTGCTTCTCACTCTTCTCCACGCAAATGTGGGTACATTTCCTCTAAATTCGACCTTCCCAATCCCTAACTCACTAGCGCAATTAGTACATAAGCGTTAAGTCCGAATGAGTAGTATGACGTGTTGCTAAAAAAAAAAAAGCAAACATTGTGACCACCAACATCGATTGAAAGTCGCTAAAATTTGGCACTCTTAGAAATATGTCTTATTTGATTTATTAATTAAAATTTATCAAAAGTTTCCAATAACACTTTCGTCTGTATTAGTGTATCATTTATCTTTACATTATTAATTAAACGGACTAGGCCTGAGAATACAAATACAATTGTAATAGTTTTATTCACGTCATTTTGGCTACAAGAGTTTTACACTTTACAGTTTTCAAATAACTCAAACTGTAGCTATAGTTTTTTTAAATCGCGTCCTATTACATGTTAAAGTTATACGCATATATTATGATAGTTACTATAATGGGGTAGGGATGAGGAACTATTTTAGAAGTAATCTACCCCCATTTGCATGGGAGGAGAGTGGGAACTCCTTTAAGTAACACCACCTTTCGTGAACCCAACCGGGATTCTAACCCCGATCTCCCTGTCATCACCAGGCCAATTTAATAACAGAATGATGCCTTAGAACATTCAGCCACTAAAGCGAGTACAGCTACTCATCTACATATATACATACATAGGCCTACACATACATACATACATACATACATACATACATACATACATACATACATACATACATACATACATACATACATACATATATACATACATACATAATCACACCATTCCCTTAAGGGGTAGGCAAGACACTGTGCATAGAGCTCCAAAAACAACTCCGTACTTAATCCATCCTCACTAACTTTCTCCACACTTCCCTATCCTTGGATACTTCCTTCGTATCAACAACATCCACACACCGAGTCATACGTACTCTTTATTCTTAAAACTCTTAATATTTCTCTTTGTCACACATTAGTCTACCAAATCTATCCACGTCCTACATGGCCTACCCCTTCCTTTCGATCCACACACTCTACCTTCCTCATCAATTGATCCACACACATTTTACCTTCATATATTTGCCTCGTCATTTGATCCACACTCATCCTTTCAACACGCAACTTAAGACACTTCTTTCACATTGACCCATTGTATTCCCTTTCAAACCGCACTCCTTCAACCCCCATTCATGACTGACTCTGTCCATACGAGTTAGTTATCTGACCATTTAAATCAGCTAATGTATCTAGTTCAACATATTCCACACTCGAACTCATGTTTTATGAAGCTGTATTATTTGACAGCTGTAAGGTAAAAATGATAATTTTTTTTGTCAAAGTTAACTACTCAACATCTGTTTGTATACCCCTTACGCCACGACGAGCCACTGACCTGCGAGTGCAGTAGAACAGGGTTCTCCCCTTGATACGAAGCTGACCTGTGACCTTGTCAAGGCCGTGATAAACTGCTATGGGGCAAGATAGCCAAGGCCGGACGAAAGTCTTATGTCAAAAGGATTCCCTAAATACTTTCTGATTACGTGTACACCATTTTGGTCAGCAACATTCTCCAAATAGGCTCAAAGTTGCGCTCAGTTTGTGCTCATATTTGGTTCGGATTATAACGATTCTAATGTGGTGGGCCAAATTGTTTCAAGATGGCCCACCAGATTTGTTGAAACTTCTTATTTCTGACTGCACCATTCGATTGTGCACCATTGTTGCCAATACGAGCCCCAAAATTCAACCTTGCGGATCACCATCAAAATTATGGCGTGAACGCATTTGGATTTCAAAAATGTGGTGGGTCAGCGCATTAAAATTGGCACTATGGGGTAATTTGACAGCACTAAGGGGATATATGAGCACAAACGTTGCGATCAAAAATACGGTAAGATGTATAAAAAACGTGGTAGGCCGGATTGAAATTAAGTTAGTCCATCACATTGAAATGGTTTAATTCAAGTAATTTGACCGCGACTCAACAAAAATGGCAACGTTAAGTGAACAATTAAAAAAAACTACTTTCAAAATATACAAATATATTGTTTTAGTATATTGTCTGATTGATCATGGCACTGCTGTACAATTATTTTATTCACTATCTCAACATATTAGTGTTTTGAATTCCTTGAATTTTAATCATCCTGCCTTCTACCCTCTCCGGGGGTTGAACTGTCCAAGGCGCCACTCTCGTAACAGACTAGACTGCCTATGACGGGGAGATTAAGCTTTGAATCCTGTTCGGGTGTAATGAGGGTGTTTTTTCTTAAACAGTTTTCCACTCTCACTATTCAAATAAACGCGGGTACACTTGTTCTAAATAAATCCTTCCTCATCCTTAACACATTAAAGTAATTAGTTCATGCGTTTATCCCGAACAGTTAGGAAGACGTGATGACAAAAGTAACACACTTATCAGCGAAAGGTTTGGTGAGACCTCTTCTCTGCCCCACAGGTTGCGAACCACTTGACTCCCTCGGGGAAGATGCCCCCTAGTTGTCCAAGTTGCACTGCTGGGTGTTGTTAATGAGGAAGTGTCGCGGAGGAGTAGGAGGGGAGTGGAGGTTCTAGTGAAGAAACAATGCTGTCACTTGACGGACCTTATAGTCGGATCGTCGTAGGGGGGTCTTTTATAAACTATGAATATCGATAACATTTGGATGTAAATTGTGTTTCTTTGACACTCGCCTCCAATTTTCTTTGTTTTCCTCGAAACAAGAAAACTCAAGTAAACTTTTTTTTTTTATTACCACGTCTTACTACCAGTTCAGGTTACACATATGTTCATAATTACTCTAACGAGGTAGGGATGAGGAGGGAAGCATTTTAGAGGTAGTCTACTCACATTTGTGTGGAAGGAGAGTGGGAAACCATTTAGGGAAAGCCATCCTCTGTAGACCTGACCAGGATTCGTCTCCCCATCATCAAGACAGTCTAACACAAGAATGACGCCTTAGGCCATTTGGCCACAGAAGCGGATCTATAAAATGTTGACAGCAATACGAAAAATTGTTGTATTTTCTCAACTTCTAACTCCACCAGGACTTTACTATATATATTGGCCTGTCGAGAGAGATAGAAAGAAAGAGAGAGAAAGTATAATCACTGTAGACTTCAAACTCTGACACCTTAGCTCAGTCGGTAGCGTGTCTGTATACTGGGCAAAGAATCCCGGATTCGATCCCTGCGATGCTCGATTTTTTTTAATCATAGGTGAATTGCGTGTTTCATCTTCTACAGTGATGAATAAACGGCTGGGTGCTGTATGTTTTGTCTGTTCTAGATTCAAGTTAGTTTATAAGTCGTATGCTTAAATAATCAGTCGGTTCAGAAAGTGCATGTTAAACAACTCAAATAAATAAATATAACTAAAAGTTTGTTAGGTTTGGTTAGGCAATGATCGTGTTGTTCCATAGGTTAGGTTTGTGCTGTCTCATACTATCCATCACGTATTGATTTTCGTTCACTTTGATAAAAACATTTACATCCATTCCTAGTACACCGACATGGAGCCGAACTTCCAACAACCCGCTTACCCAATCACTCTTAACGGGGCCGAATTTGTAAGCGAACAATCAAACATTAGAAAGCCGCTGAAAGTCAGTATTATTTTCCGCACGCATGCGCACTTAAAATTGCCCCATGATAACGTACGCTGTAGAACTTGAGTTTCCCACTGCAGCCACGTGACCGTGAAATGATACTCTAATGAAAGACGTGATTGTGTTTACTGTATGTCGGTGATGAGCGAGTAAAAATTACTCACGTGGAATAAAGTTATATGAATTTGAAAAATTTTATTTAAAGAGTTGAGGTTTCGCTGCTCTCACAAGGCAAGTTACACGGTAGTGTATACATTATTATTATTATTATTATTATTATGTCTCGTAGCTATGGAAACTAAGCTTCCATTGTTATCGGGGTATCCTTCATGCACTTATAAACAAAGGATCAAGCTCGGTACATACGACACAATGTATATTACAACATTTTAATAAGTGATTAAGTCCGGTACACACGACACCATTTATTCAACAAAAAGTTATATAAAGGATTAGGCCCGGTACACACGACACAATTTACTCTACAAAAAGCTGAACAAAGGATTAACACACGACACAATTTCTTGTAATAAAACAGCTGAGCAATGAAATAGCTTCTTTGCTATCTGTGGAGTAATCACAGATAGTAAATAGTTAATTGATTAATATTTTTAGATTTTATTTCTTATATTTATTATTATTGAGGTTATATTGGAGGGTAAAATAGAAAGAGGACAGCCACAGCTACATTATATGGAACAGATTATGGATGATTAATTGGGATTACAGTCGTCTAAAAGAAATAGCTTCAGAAAAGGATGGCGTGAAGACTAGCTTCCTAACAATCTGTGGATTGATGATTAAAGTAAAATCAAATGTAATTTTTTAATCAAGGCGACTTTTCTCAATAATTTTATGTTTAATAAATACTCTATTATATATTCTAACTAAGTTCACGTCTATTTATCTATTGCTAGCCGTCCAAAGGTTGTTCGGTACAATTTGACCTATATAGGACCTGTCCCCCACAAGGTACAAGAGATTGCATACTGTAATTTGTGATCCGCCTCAGTGGCGTAGTTGGCTAACGTGCTATTTTCGTGTTGAGCTAGACTGCCGAGGACGGGGAGATCAAGATTCGAGTCTCACTCGGGTGAACGGTTTTTTTCTAAATTGTTTTTCCACTCTCCCTCGACGCAAATGCGGGCTCACTTACTTTAAATTCAACATTCTCAATTTCTAATCCATTAGCGTAATTAGTGCTTAAGCGTATAACACAAACGGGTAGTAAGACTCGTTGCTAAAAATAATAATAATAGTAATAATAGTTTGTGCAAATTACATACTGTACAATCTTTGGTGTTCACGCGACGCCATCTCCAAGCTACAAGTTTTTTTTATTAAGGAATTGGTGCAGTGACGGACTTTAAACAAATTAACGCGACTCGACAAACAAAATGTACCCGGCCACTCGACTAAGCAACTATAGTGGTCTACTTCCAAGTCTAAAGAGTACACTGTCTGCAGGTTTGACTCTGGACGATATGATATCAACTATTTATACGGTCTAATTTCCATAGGAAGAGCCTTTCAGAAAATACATTTTTTAATTTATTTTCTGCTGTCAGCATTGATAACATTTTACTATACTATTGGTGATATTTTATATGTATTAATATTACCTATCACAAGTGAAAGCATAAGATAGCACTACAATACGTGAACGTTGATCTAGTAGCTTTTGTAGATGTCAAATAAGGCCCTTCATATTAAAATTGGTCTTTAAATTGTATCATTTTGTTATTCATTAAGTAAATACCAAGATGCTATGGTTTGGTGGTTGATGTTAAAAGTATTGACATATTTTGAGTTGGTTTGTAAGTCGTGTGTTGATATCTGTATTTTAAAAGAAGGCGCACTAGATACCCCAATAATACAATTTAATTTAAAGCAGCACACTTATGTCAAGCATAACCCTTTCTACAAACTATGACTAACCTTTACACAAATATCTTATAATAGGCCGTACTTGGGATCGAACCATAAAACCCTAAATCTATAAGCCATGGAGACTAAACGTGTTACACTGAGAATATAAGCCAAATACACTAAATATAAAGTAGAATTACATTTGTTTTTCTTTATCCCCTTGCAAACCACCACGTGGGGCGTGAACGCAACACGCAACATCGGCCCGTTAGGAGGTTTGCATATACACGAGGCACTCAAATTAAGGACGTCTGTGACGTCACGGCATGTCGATATAGGATTTCTCATGTTTTAAAGATATAACAGTGAAACGAAAATATAAAAGAATCCAAAAATAGTTTTATGGCCTTAATTTTTTTTATCTTGAAGTATTTTTTCTTGTAAACTCGTTTTTGTAAACATTCCAAACAACTGAGGGCTTTTTGTTTTTTCACGAAAATGGCCAGTACTAATCTTCTTGCCAGGACATTGTTTATGAAAAATGTGTGGAAGCATAATGTCAATTTAGAATAAAAAAAACAAAGAAAAGGTGATTTTTAAATGCAAGTCATTGCTGTCCAGGCGCAAGTAGTAGAGTGAGTGTAAACTCGTCAGCGTAAGGGAGGCGTGCTGTCATCAGGTAAATTAGAAGCCTCATAGGATGAACAGTTCATTATATTCCCTCTCTTATTATTTGTACACTTATTGTCTAAACGTGATAGTTCTTAGAGTACTTAAGTGAGTCGTTAGGATGCAACTCGCTTTGCAAAATATCTTTGAATTCACCAATTTATTTCTCTGTGGTGTCGCTTTTATAGCTTACTTACAAGTACAATACTGTACAGTACAATTCTTAAAGGAAGCGATTTAAAAAACGTACACGCATTGATTTTTTTACGGCTAACTTTTAAATACAATACAATTTTCATGTGAAAAATCTTATCTGGCAGTTATAAACGTTTCTAAAACAGCTAAAATATATTCATACATCAAGTCTTGTGATCTGCAGCTGTCACTTTTGATAGATAATATCAATACCTATAAAAAATATATTGTAAGATACTATCATTGTTTCCATAAAAAATGTGTTTTTATTTCCTAAAAAGTGTCTTCATAGCAAAATCCTTTTATATTGTTTCAGGTATGGCCACAATTCGGTCATCCCTGCTGTAGAACGGATCCCATGCCCGTGTTTTATTAAATATATTGTAACCCTTGCAACACAAATTTTGCTTTGATTGATCGAGCGTAGCAAGTTGTTTTAACTTAATCATTTAGCATTTCGTCTGCCTGTATAACTGGATATTTATTCCGCGATAACTGTCAAATGTGTGGATCAATTTTAACAAAATTTGGCAAAGACATTCTTTGAACCTAGACCGAACAATATGTGTACTTTACATAGTTTTTTTTAGTTTGGTTATCCGTTTCAATATGGCGGCCGTTGTAAAGGTTTTTCCTTTATATCTCATCTCAAAGTATTTGAATTTAAAATTCTAGCTAATTGAAGGAGTATCTAGGGTGTATTAAAAATTTGTTTACATTTATTGCGAAACTAACGTCTCAAGCCATGTGAGCAAAGGTTATTTTAATTGAATATAATATATCCTATTGAATATAGTATTTAATCTGTTTTCTGTATTACTTGATAACCAAGAAAAAAATATCAACTTCAAATCCAAAGAAAAATGTTAAGATAATAGCATGGAGGAAGTGAGGTCTACTGTTCACATAACTACTAGTAAGACTGTAGTAACGATAATAACATGGAGGGAGCGAGGTCTACTGTTCACAGAACTACTAGTAAGACTGTAGTAACGATAATAACATGGAGGGAGTGAGGTCTACTGTTCACAGAACTACAAGTAAGACTGTAGTAACGATAATAACATGGAGGGAGGTCTACTGTTCACAGAACTACAAGTAAGACTGTAGTAACGATAATAACATGGAGGGAGCGAGGTCTACTGTTCACAGAACTACTAGTAAGACTGTAGTAACGATAATAACATGGAGGGAGGTCTACTGTTCACAGAACTACTAGTAAGACTGTAGTAACGATAATAACATGGAGCGAGGTCTACTGTTCACATAACTACTAGTAAGACTGTAGTAACGATAATAACATGGAGGGAGCGAGGTCTACTGTCCACAGAACTACTAGTAAGACTGTAATAACGATAATAACATGGAGGAAGTGAGGTCTATTGTTCTCAGAACTACTAGTAAGACTGTAGTAACGATAATAACATGGAGGAAGTGAGGTCTATTGTTCACAGAACTACTAGTAAGACTGTAGTAACGATAATAACATGGAGGAAGTGAGGTCTATTGTTCACAGAACTACTAGTAAGACTGTAGTAACGATAATAACATGGAGGAAGTGAGGTCTATTGTTCTCAGAACTACTAGTAAGACTGTAGTAACAATAATAACATGGAGGAAGTGAGGTCTACTGTTCACAGAACTACTAGTAAGACTGTAGTAACGATAATAACATGGAGGAAGTGAGGTCTATTGTTCACAGAACTACTAGTAAGACTGTAGTAACGATAATAACATGGAGGAAGTGAGGTCTATTGTTCTCAGAACTACTAGTAAGACTGTAGTAACGATAATAACATGGAGGAAGTGAGGTCTATTGTTCTCAGAACTACTAATATAACTTTATATAAACCAATATTTTGTCTGTGTCCAAACTGCAAGTGATGATGATTGTTTTAGACCCAACGTCTGCCAAGAGCGAGAGGAGATTGACGAGAGCCAGCACAACAATGAGACAGACAGTGACGGGGAATATGGCGGCGGGATATTTGGCGGCTTCCAGTTTTCAAGTTGTCAACAGACCGAAACTAAGTACATCTGCACCACCAAGTGAGTACTAAGCAGATGTGCAGTGGTATTCTGGTAGGAATGACCGTTACAATAGTTACTAAGTCTACTCTCATGTATACATACGTCAAGTCTTGTGATATGCAGCCATCGGTTGATAGATTTTGTCAATACCTATAAAAATACAATAACACTAATAAAGTAGACTTTTTTTTATCAATTTAGATTTCAAAAAATGTGTTTACTTTTTTCTAAAAATTTCTTCCTCCCAAAATCTTACTTTAAATAGTGTTCCAAACATAGTAATAAAATTTATTATATTGTAAATACAATTTTATTACATCATCAAAAAATTGTCATGCCATAATGCCCCCAATGAAATAATATTTCTTTGATTGGGTATAAAATATATGTTTTATACATGCATTTAAACTAGAGTTGGGTCGAATCTTATATGTTTTCTCAGATCTGAATCTTAATTTTTTTTTTCGACAAATCCAAATTCGAAACTTTTATAATCTACAATTTTAGTTAAAGCGAAAATATCTAAAATCGAATTTAAAAAAAAGTTGATGAAGGCCTGGTACGACTGACAAATACAATTGCTCAAAATTGTTATTTGAAGTCAAAGTCTTCATAATTGCATTCTAGATACTTTTTATGAGATTTTTACGAATCTTGAATCACTCAAATACCATGGGATTTGAGGGAATCAAGGATTCGAGCGACCCATCTCTAATTTACACACAAGTGTTTGTTATCTTCCGGCGACATAATTACTAACGTGAATGCTGACCATATTAAAACTAAGTAACTTGGTGGTTCACTCAGGATTATGGTTTCCGGGGGTGGAGGTTGGTAGGTGTTTGAAACTGTACTTGAGGAAGTAGTTACATTTAAAATACAAACGCTAGCGAAAAATATGTCTGAACAGACTATGGTCTCATCTTAATGAACGGAAAAGCTTTTGTGCCGACACCTGCCTTTTTCTAAAAAAAAAAAAAAAAGAACAAACCAACACTAGCACATCACTAACAAATTCACGATTTCAACTAGTCCTTTCACAGTTCAAGAAATTCCAGGAACTATGCACTATGACACGGCAATCGTTTATAAGGAGGCCAAATGTTCTCTCGAAAGATCCAGAAGTCAATGCCGGAAAGCGCTTCGTGATTGGTCACCTGTTGTGTGTGGAAGGTTTGAGAAGCAAGGGTACAACTTCTTTAAAAAAAAAGATAGGATACTGTAAAGAGTCTATTTACAATTAGGCCTAGCTATAAATTAATTGTTTCAAATATCACTTTCCAAAATGATAAGACACCCGACATATCAGTGATTTAATAAAGGCGTTCTTTCTTTTCTTTTTGAGTTGGGGGGGGAGCTTTAGCCCCTATTATCCTCTCCCCTCCCCCAAGGGTGAGCAACTGAAGTAACTTCATTCTGACCAGGACACAAACTAACAAAGTTGACCAATGAGGGGTTGGTAAATTAAACAAGGCGTGACTCCTTGGCAGTCTTTTCCAAAAAACAAGAGGTTGGTAAAAAAAAGGAGGGAAGGTTTTTTTAAAAATTATATTCAAGTTCAAACTGACTCTAGCTTATTGTTTCAGGATTCGCAACAATGGTATCCGCAAGTCATTTGTGGTCAAGTACCAGTGCTGCCACGGCTTTAGAAGAGTGAAAGGCAAGCCAGGATGCACTGAAGGTTGGTACACCTTAACTTCCTCATGAGCATTTTAGTCGTGTCATCTCCACAATTTTAATACTTTTACAGTTCATAGCAACTTCGATTTGGTGTATATCGAAACATATTTTTGCCAAAGTTCAAAATTAGAGATTTAAAACTACATAATATACTATATACTTCATCATTTTTGAATATCTGTGATTTAAAAATATTTGGTTAATTTTTAAGACACTCTAATCTAGCCCATTGTTTCACAAATTTTCACCAGTCATCCCTTTCAGGGCCATTACCAAACCAATGTACTAATTTCAGGGTAGTGGCCTAATCAACATACCACTTATACTTATTTAGAAAATAAATGGTATGGTGCAACACACATATTTTCTCACTTCTTTGACTAAAAATGAGGATATTTATTCAAAACTAATAAAATAGGTTAAATAAAATAACATAGTGTGTTGAAGAAACATTCCACCAAAGAGCATATATATGAAATAATATACTATGTTACAGAAACATTAAGAGAAAATTAGCATATCTGTTCACCAAAGAGCATATCAATCAATTTCCCCAAACCTAAATATTACAAAAATTATATTTGCCAATATCTCAAACTATTGATTTTTATAAAAATGTATTTTAAATACATGTTTTTTTAAACTTTAATAGTCCTATAACTTTGCAATGCTAAGTTATTTCATATCACAGAGTTGAGATATAATCAAAATAGGAAATATACGCTTGTATGTAAAGTAACAACAAATTCATTTTCATGGGAAAATGAATTTCACTATTTTTTTGTAATGTTAAACAATATCTAAATATGGAATTTAATCAAAATTGTTAGAGCAGATTTTGAGACAGTCAATTTTTTCTCTTTTCACCCATAAGTAAACTACCCTTGATTTTAGGTTTGGATGGATAATTTCAAAAAACCCTCTGAGGAACCTTATCAAAACCCTAGATATCAAGTTTTATCCTGATCAGTAAAATAATTTCTGTTTTACTCTCTGTAACAGAAAAACATATGGCGCTAAAAAAAAATTTTCAGGATCAGGGGGTCATGAAACGTCAACATCCATCAAAATCTTAAGTTCATTTTTTTTTAAGATTACAATACCTACTTTCTCTACCTGAGGGATGCAAGAAAGTAAAAATGAAACAAACCCACTATAGAGGGAAATAAAAGCTTATAAAATTACATAAAGTCACATCAAAATTTTGTGTTAATTTGTTTATCAGACATGCCATTATCAAACCTTATTTTATGATAAATACAAATCAATTGTATGTTGTGTACCCCTTGAAACCCTTGACGTGGCCCTGGTGGTATGCACACCATGATTTGGGAAACACTGATCCAGCCTATTGTATTTCAAGAATTACTGATGTACTGTGTGGGTGGGGCTAATGCTCTAGATCTTGGCCATTTAACTTTATCTTTACCTCTGCTCTCCCAGCGTATCTAGGAATTCATTTCTGAGATGGGGGCACCATTAAGGCGAATTCCACTATCCCCAGATGATAGGATGATGCATGAGAATTATGATGATGGAAAGCAGAGGGAACCTACAGTTTAACGTGGGTTCCAAATCACGGTGTGGGCCTGGCCATATCACACATTAACAAAGCGGGAAAGCACACACTTTGCCAGAGGTGAAGGAAGAGTTTGGTAATCAGATAAATCTGTGCCGGGACCGGGATTTGAACCCTGGACACCTAACACAGGATTATGACACCTTACACCTAGACCACCAGGTCCTCTACTGATATGTTTTAGCTCTTTTGGTGGTTTTTCTATTACTCTTTGTTTACCACTGTTTCTCTTTACTGGAACACTGTTTATTGGCTCATTGCAAACAATGCCTTCTTCCTCTACTAACATAGCTTGTAATACTTCCAGTAAATCTAAAGAGCATGATCGAAACAGTGGCAGACATTGGGGCTAAAGACTTTGTGCAGTTGGTCAAGAGCTCGGGACTAGAAGAGAAGCTGTCTTCCAGCAACCTGACCTTGTTTGCACCCAGTGACAATGCTGTCAGGGATTTCACCGACAGCTTGCAAGAGGCCGTGAGTAGACTATTGAGTTTATGATTCCTCACTCTTACCAGATTTGCAGCTTTGGACCATCATCGTCACCATCAACTGTTTCCAGTCTGTGGCTGGTTCAGTTTATTAAAATTCCACCATCTTCCGCTATCCTTCCACCATGATTTTTCCTTTACTTCTTTCTTCCATTCTTCTCCTTTCACTTGCATACTTTCCGTTATTTGTTCCTCCCATCTCTTTCTTGGTCTCCCTTGTAAAGTTTTTATACATACTTCAGCTCTATATTTCTTTTTAGTATTTTCTCCTTTTTCATCCTCATTAAATACCCATCTCATCTCAGTTCTTGCTTCCTCTACTACCTCATATACTCCCTATACCTCCCCTCTTGGCCGGATAACTACATTATTAATCCTATTTCTCCTGTAGCAGCTAAAATGCTCCTCACAAACTTCAGTCCCATGGCCTCCACTTTCCTAATCTCTCTTACATTCACTGTCTATGTTTCTGCTGCATATGTGATAATTTTTACAAAGTACACCCTGTAAAACACTTTCTTTTTACACTTCAAGGGCATTTCTCTTCTCCATAGCAGGTCTATTACGCACCTATAGAGCAACATTCCTTCTGTCTTCTTATTAAATCCTTTCTACTCCCACCTTTCACCTCAATCACACTTCCAATATATTTTATGTTTTGTACTTTTCTCAGCTCTGCTCCATCCAAATTTATAGGTTTACTAGGCCTTATCCTCTTCCTTGTCATTACCATCACTTCACACTTCACGGAAATTTCATTCCACTCTCTTTAACTTCATTACATTCCTTTAGCTGTTCTTGTACTTCCTCCTCTTTCTCCCCACATACCATCAAGTCATCAGCAAACATCATGGCTTTCATTCTTTGCTCTCCTCAGTGCATTGGCATGGACAAATTTTTGATTGGTGCAAGGTGCTCAGATCAGAACCGATAAAAAAACACTATAAATATATAATCATAATAGATCATTTCCTCAATTGAAAACATATTAAGTGGGGTGGATTGTAAACTTTCCTGAACAGCATGTTTCGAGACATTAGTTCAATCTTATACTAAAAATAAACTTATGGTAGGTTTTTGGTGACAATTGAATGGATTGTATTTTGGGAGCCAAGATCGGGCCCATAGGCTGTATTGGACATCTTTGTGCTGAAACAACCTTGTATGTAAACATTTAAGGCACTCAAAATAAAAACTTAGCAGCAATTACTTCGTTTTTCACTACCCTACTTGACGATTCGTTATGTTGGCCGCTGTTTTAGGAAAAGGTGGTGTTGTTGATTGCTTTTTTTTTTTTTTTTTAGAATCAGGTAGAGTTCTATGTTCCACCAGCTACAGCCAGGAGGCGTCGCAGTGCCGGCACAGAGGGAACCAGTATGAGGGAAATTGTACTTGGTCATATGACACCTGGTTTCATCGATCTCTCTGAACTGGTTGATGAGCAGGTATGGTGCTATCTATCTGTAACTCTCACTAATTAACCTAGAGATACAAAATGTGGGAGATGGATTTTTTTAAAGTATTTTCACAGCTATTTTTTGGAGAGAGAGTAGAAAACTTCAAGGAAAAAAAAGTCCTTAGTGCACCTAAACTGGACTGAACCCTCACCTCCCAACAGAGTTATGTGTGCAAGCCACTACACCACCCATGCTAGTAACAGTTTAATTTAAGTTAGTCATGTTTAATGCATTACCCTTGTTTCCCATTGTTCTGATAAATTTTTGACCTGTAGATTGAAAACTTAATTTTATACTGTTCGCCAGACTCTTGGTTGAGTTCAGCAGCTGACCGAAGGGTTCTAGACTCTCGATGAAGGAAGAGTCCAACCAATGTTGAGACTCTGGCGGAGGAGGGCCCCTCTGTCAAGGGGGTCGGAAGCTATGTACAAGTTACCATACTTTCAATTGTTATATTGAAATTTTACAACACCAAACACAAAAAGATTTTGTGATTTAAAAATATTGTTTCAAACAAATTGTAATCAAGTCGTGATTTAGGTACTCTACAGTGACAACAGCAACAGCTCTATTCGTATCAACATGTATCCCAACCGTGTGGTGACAGCCAACTGTGCCAGAGTTACCTCTTCCAATAACTACGCCAACACAGGGATAGTTCATGTGGTGGACCGGGTGATTCGTCCCGTTACCAAGACTTTGGCACAGCTGATTATGCAGGACGAGCAATTCCGCACACTGGCTTCAAGTAATTAACCCAAACTTCATTTCCTCTTACTTTTCCAAGAATTCATCATCTTATCATACTTTTAACAAGTCTACATAAATCATTCCTAAATTTAATATTTGATATTAATTTGTTTTGACTAGGCTAAATACTTTTAATGTTAGCTAAAAATCTGTATTAGCAAACTTAACGTATTTGCCATCTCCCTTACTTACACAATGGATCAAGGAAAATACACTAAATGTGGCTCATGAAACTAATTTGAGTAAATATTTTTGTATTTAAGATTGCAAGCTTATATTACAAGAGTTTTGAAGATATGTAGAGGCAAAGATTCTTTGAGTAAAGATTTTAGTATTTAAGATTGCGAGCTTATATTATAAGAGTTTTGAAGATATGTAGAAGCACAGATTCTTTACCATTCATAAAAGTTTCATAAAAATCCAAAACAAAAAAACAACTTAGAAATTTTACAAATTGATATGCTATTTACTGTTTCAGTGGTGAAGAAAGCTGACCTTATCGAGTCGCTTAGTGGCCCAGGCCACTTTACATTGTTTGCACCGACTGAGTCTGCTTTTGAGAAATTGGACCCAGCCATCAGGACTCAGATCCAGAGTGGACACTCTTGCGTCAAAAGTAAATAATGCAATGTCAACATTATAGTACAAGCTGCCAAGATAATTGCACACAGAAATTGTATATTTATTAAATGTTACTTTAGGTTTAGTAGCAAAAATGGTATTTTGTTAGTTGTTAATAAGAGCTATCAATTTGTTTTAACATTAATCAAAATAATTTAGATTAGATAAATGTCATTGATTAGTTGGGCAAAGTCCACTTGCTTTTTATTTAAGACAAAACTGATTTGACTAGTATTAAATATTCCTGAGCCAAGTCAAAGTTTGAATATACTTTTTTATTGTTTTATCTTGCAAAAAACATACCACTTTGTGTATATTTATTTAGTTGTAGATTTATATACTAAATAACAATAATAGGCTGATAATCAAGTTATCACAACATGCAAACCAATTGCTACAAATGTTGTAGATTGAACAGTTATTTGAAATGTAATTAACAAAAAAATTTTTTAAAAAATTTATAAATGTTTAGCTGTTAATATTTTTATTGGCAAAGCTGGAAACTTTTTGTGAAGCAAAGTTGAAGCTAACAGATATTCATAGTTTTTCAAACTTTGCGCAACCAAATTATTTATTTTTTAGCATCGCATCTTACTACCCTTTTGGATTATTCGCTTAGTATTTTAATGAATTATAAGAAACATTACTTGAAACCAAGGGTTTGTTTCATATGTGTGTATTTTCACACATACATACCTACCTACAAAATATTTATGAATGTAGAGCATTGTGGTTCGCCAAATCCACTGATCCAAAATGTATTTTTTTCTGCAGATCTGGTGAAACATCATCTTCTGTCCCATTCCCTGTGCTCAGTGGCCGTCACCCAGCGCATACTCACCAAAAACTTTGGTGGAGATATCTTGAAGCTCGAGAGGCACTTAGACACCGGAAAGATTTTCATCTCGGACATCCAGGTCGTCGTCAAGGACATAATCGCCACTAATGGTGTCCTGCATGTGTTAGACGAAGTCATCGTTCCAGACTCAGGTATGAGGGGTACACTCAAAACACTGTGTGATTGAGTGTCAAATAATTGTATCTGTGGTTTATCAGTTGACAAACCAACACTAAAAAATTAATCTTGAAGTGATATATATATATATATATATCACTTCAAGATTAATTATATATAAAATAATACTAGTGATAGTGTTAGCAAATTGTATGAGTGTCCAAGGCAAAGCACCTTACCTAAAATATAACTTTTTACCAAGATGAAATAACATAGTTCCCTACACCCCTTTTTATATTTAAAATTAACCCTTTAACACAAATTATACTCAATTTCTTATTTCAATATTTATTTCATCATCTAATGTAGAACTTTTTTTTTCTTCACATTTACACTTATTTCAAAATTAGACTTGCTATCGCTATTCACACGCTGCCACAAATTATTAAATGTCTGGAACACTCGCAGCTTAGTAAATGATTCTTCCCTCTTTCAATTATTTGGCGTGAATAATATTTACTAGATTGGTGGCTGTAGAGAAAGGAAGCTAGTTTTTCTGGTATTGAGACTTTCGAACACGCTTACACAAGAAAGTAAGCAAGCAAAAAATCGCGTGGTTTCACTTGGTTGGGAACTATGAAACTAAAAAGATGTATAGTCACTTGTGTTCAAATGTAAAAGATTTCAGATGTGTTATCTAACTTAACTGGTTGGGAATTGTGAAATAATATTGGACTGATTGTCAATTTATTAAAAGTAAGATATATTTTGGATTGGATTAGGAACAACAGTCGTTTAGTAATATGTAAAAATAAATGTGTTTCTCTTAATAAGAATAAATACTGGTAAATCACAGAATGTGTAAAAAATAAATAATTATTTCTATATTTAACTAAATTATCCAAATAACGAAAATGTGAGAAACTATCTGGGGGAAAAAACAAAGTGATCTAGAAGAAAGTAAACGAAGAGATATGACGAGCATTTACCTATTTCACATAATAGAAAGATGTGTTGTAGCAGAAGTGATTGCTCAACTCTTGGGAGTAGTTAGCCAATTTCATAATGTCACAAGTATCACCACAAATAGGAGTGTGTAGGCTTAAGTATACATATATTCAACAATCCCAACTCTTTTACATAACAAAGGTGGGTTCGATCCTCATGTTCTGGTGTCATTTTTCAATTTAAAGAATATAATATTTAGATGTACCTACAAACATGATAAATTAATTCTAATCTATATAGTTTGAACTTGATGAGATTCCTTTCAAAAATGATTACTGGGTTTATGTCCAAATGGGGTGCATAGTTAAAAACATTTATAAATTATAAAGTGTATACACTAAGGAGGTGTCCAAACTTTCAAATTTCAGAAAATATCAATTTATTTTGATAGCAGTTTCTTGAGTTTTAACAAACCGATTGAATTTTTTTTTCTAATAAAAGCATTTACTTTGATGATTATCATATCAAATATCACATATTTTCAATAGTGAGGCCACAATCTCTATATAATTTACTTTAGTATGTGAATGTATGAATGCTATTAAAACAGGGTTCACAAGGTCATAAAAAAAGTTATTAAGGTGCTTAAAAAATAAAATAAAAATTGAGCTGTATACTTATCTTTGAGACAATAGTACCAAATGTCCGCACGTACTTTGAGATTTTCTACAAAACCTGTGACTTAAAGAAGCAATAAAGTGTACTTAATAGATTTTTAGCCTGGTCATGGCTCGTAATTTAAATGTACCTGCCTAATTTCCCAAAATGTGTTTCAGCTCGTCCACTGAGCAACGCTCTGTCCAGCCACAACATGACTACCTTCCTGTCTCTCTTCAAAGAAGCCGGACTAACAGAATCTCTTGACGCAATGGACAATGTTACATTGTTTGCCCCAACGGATGCAGCGCTGGCTGAACCTGAGGCGATGAAGGTGATTGAGAAAGTGAGAGAAAACAAAAACAAGCTGAGAGACATGCTGCTGTACCACACGACAGGTCCAGAGGTACAGGCGTGCGACCTTACCAACAACATGGAGCTCAAGTCGGGACTTGCCGATAAGTCTCTTAGAGTCACCATGTACTCTATGGTGAGTGGCCATCACACTATTGTGACTTTTTTTTTATAAGGGATGGGAACCTCGAATCCTTGAACCTTTCAAGGTATTTGAGATCCGAGAAAATGTTGGATATGAGATTCAATAAAAATATGCTTTTTATCAAAATTTGGAATTTGTTTTATAACTCTAATACTGCTTAATGGTTGTTCACTCTTTATTATTATAGGAAAAACTTAACAACTGGACCCTGGACCAGTAATTTAATACTTGCCGTGAGTGAATGTATGAATGTTATAATGAATTCATTTCAGCCAAAAAGTTAACATCTAGTTACTAATATTGTTTTCTATTATTCTTTTAAATTCCTATTTACTCTTATGTTCAGAATTGTCTACCACATTCATTTTCCAATTCAAGATTCAAAGATAAAATAAAGATTAAGATTAGTAAAATAGTGGATTAAGCTATCTCTAGTTCTTATATAAATTATATAAGTCTCTGCACAGCACTTTTGAAAGGAAATTATGAAATAGTTACATTTATAAACACATCAACATGATGAGTAAGCTCATGTCTGCAGTTTCTAAACGCAACAATGTAATTTTATTTATAAATAGTTTCCACAAATTTCCTTTCTTGGATTAAGGATTCGGTACACTTGGATGCACAAAACAATAAGGGTGTTCAATTTTAAATGTTTTTTTTAATATAGTATTTATTTTTTATTAAAAAAACAGTTGTACACAATTGATTCCCAAAAATTTGTTCTAAAATAAATACTGTAGGGTAGAGGTATTGTATTGGGGTGGGTAAGAAACTGTGCATATAGCTCAATAAACAACTCCGTACCTATACCATCCTCACCAACTTTCTCCACACTTCCCTATCCTTGCATAATCCCTTCACTTCAATAACATCCATACACCAACTCATATATACTCTTTTATTCATAAAACTCTTATAACTTCTTGTTTTCATGCATTCGTCTAATACATTTAACCACGTCTTACATGGTCGACCCCTTATGATCCACATACTCTACCTTCATATATTTGCTTCGACACTTGTTTCACACTCATCTTCGCAACATGTCCAGTCAAATCTGAGAAGCTTTTACTAATACATCACTAAAGCTTCAATACTTATGTTGCGATAAAAATATTAAAGAAAATCACAAATAATGTTTATTTCATAACACAAGTTTGTTAATCCAAAGAGCACATATAGTTCGTTAGTTACTCAATTAAAACACCTAACAATAATTCAAAACTCGCATGAATACCTTTAAAGGAAAGCACACAAATTATTGTTTTTATTTATTAAGCCATTTCTATAAAAGAAGAATATTTTGAAATAATTATCTGGTACTACCTACATGTTTATTTTCTGACGTTGCTGTGTATGTTAGCTACCCCTCTTCACCTCGCTGCCGTCTCGCATGGCGGTGCAGTGTGCCCGCATTGTGAGCTACGATAAAAAGGCTTGTGGTGGAGTGATTCATGCAGTGGACAGACTACTGCTGCCACCTACCGCAACGGTTCACGAAATAGTTCAATCCAACGACAAGTATTCCATACTCAGGAAAGTTATCAAGGTAAGTTTTGGAAATCAACACTTTTCACACCTCACTGCCCCATTGGAAGTCAGTGGGATACTTACTTGTATGAATTATTTTGCAATATGTTATTGAAATAAGAATATACTTAAGGTAACCTTAAAAAACTTACTTGCAAGCTATATTATTTAATCTTGATTTTTTTTTTTGAGCATTAAGTTTTAAATCAACCAAATTTGTTTTTCAGTTTTATTTGTAAAGTTTTGTAGAGTTAAGTTAAGATGTTTAGTAGGGGTACGAGGTCTGATAATGGCTGTTTTATCTTTTGCTTCCTAACATGATCTTCTGTCTCACTGATGGGGCTCTTTTCTTCTTCTGATCACTATTGAGAAATGGATTTATTTCAAATGTATTTACTTAACATAATATATTTTGCGAGTTGGTTTGGAGATGATTTTTTTAGGGTTAACTAAGGAGGTTGAAAGATGTTATAAGTGTCTTGGTTATGTTTTATTAATACCAAAACATAGGTTATTAGGTGCTAACCAGACATGTTCAACAGTACTTGAAATGTCACCACCTAAAATAAACTTTTATAAGTTTGATATTGTTGTTTTAATGATTAATAACTACTATGGTTGTTTAAAAGCATAGACCAAAATATTAATTTTTTAAATATTAAAGTATTGCATAAAATCTTAATGGTATTTCAAATTTAGTTTCTTGATGTGATAAATGAAATTAACTAATATATTGTAGCAAGTACTACTCTAGCATATTTTGATCAATACAAATCAACCAAAATTACTATTGATTTAATAATACATCTGATACAGTTGAAACTCTTTGGTCTGCCACTCTCGGTACCTGACAAGTAATGAAACACAAAATTCTACTCCTAAGAACCCTTTATACACCCCTTATATCTAGGCCCAAGGCTTGCCATATAATTCTGCATACTTACTGCTATGTCATGCAAGGTAGAATAGAACATCAAACACAAAATATTACGCCATCTTTCACAACTCTAGTGCTCTTGGAAGACATAATTAAGGGCATAAAATACAGCCAGAATGTAAGCCAAAACCAAAACATTCGGCTGCTGATGTAAGCCACTTTGGCTCCTTTGTACTACTAATAGCACCGTCTGGTGGCAGATTCCAAATGTGCCAGGACCACGGGAGCTGGCCGTAACTAAGAGGTTTTCAACGTATGAACCTCTGACTAAGGCACTCTGTTCATACTGCCATTTATATGGTTAGTTTATATCAGACATTATATAAAGTTTATATGTTTACACTTCTTCATCCGAATAAGACTTGTATTTCTGTGAAATGTTTAGGGCACTGGTTTAGAAGATGATCTAATGGACAATGATCCGGTAACTCTGCTCGCCCCCACTGATGAAGCCTTCCAGAAACTACCTGAGGAGGATCTCAAGAAACTCCTGGAGGACAAGAAGTTGGCCAAGAGGACTCTTAAACAACATATTCTGCCAGGTATCTAATTCTGTATTGTATTTAACTAGGGAGGCCATGGGAACGAGGTTAGGAGTAGAAACAGTATTAGGATCAAGTTATTCGGGAAAGTATGGGGGTACAGGGAGCACATGAGATAGTAGAGGAAGCAAGCTGAGATAGTATGATCATGTGATGAGGATGGAAAAGAAGAGAAAACCAAAGAGAATGATGGTAAAGTATGTAGGAAAAAGACTGCAAGTGAGACCAAGGAATATATGGGAGGAACAAATAACAGAGTATGTGTATGCAAGAGGAGCATAATGGAAGCGATTATAAAGTATGAAGAAGGAAGTAATGGTGTAGGGAAAGTGGAAGCTGAGGCATTTTACTAAACTGTCCAGGCCACAAGGTGAAAACAGTTGAGTTTGATTAACTAGGGAGCTGCATACAATCTGAACACTACGTGATCAATGGGAGGGGGAGTATTCCCAGACCCCTTTTACAACAGACTTTCTACACTTTGATGATATTGGCAATATGGTGTGTTTGAATAGTTATTATTTCGCTTAGCACCAGATCTAATTAAATTTAACTTTGCAGCTGGGTGTTACACTTTACCAGCTATAGGCAGGCCCAGATTAACACTTTTGGGGGCCCTCTGCCAAGTAGAGCTTGGGGCTGTTAAAGTTAGTTCCCCATGAATGATATGAATCTTATATACAATCTACATATTTATTTAGATACAAACTTTCAACGTTGCACTAGTAAGTACCATGATTTGTATTTATAATATTTAGACCGCGTTTACACCATGGTATACGTAAGTATAATTACCTAATGGAATGGAATTGGAGGGTGATTTAGAGGTTGAACCGCATAGCGGGAGGAGAGTGGAACCTTAGGAAAAACACTCCAGTTACCCACCGAATTCGACTTGATTCCGTCTCGGCGTCGAGCTCACACCTACGCGTTAGCCAACTACGCACGAGGCGGTGATTTGTTATTAAATTATTATTAATATTATAGTAGCTATTAAACTATACAGTCTATTATATATTGAGTGGATTATAGTAGTGTAAATTAATAGCTAATAATATAATAATACTAGACAATATATAAAATAGATTATTTAAGTATATTGCATTTTATGTAGTCTGCCATCTGCAGATAGAATAGTAATAGTATTAGTATAGTAAAAGGTATTTTATTATTAATTTTTTTCCATTTTTCTCACGTCACATTTAGTTAACGCTTCAATATTTATAATTTTATTATTTTACCTTAAAAATTGTCGATAGAAAATCAATGTTTATTTTTCTGTCAAAAGTCAACAGTACGGTCTGCAGATATGTAACATTCCTGTATATATAGTATTGTCAAAAGCAAAGGTTGTGTTAATTTTTAAGCACAGACTGTTGGACTCCATGTAATACCATGCTACCAGCACCCTTCGATTAGGGAATTTATAGATTAGTTTGGGATAATTTTTTATGAAAAACATAAAAATATTGAAATATAATATTATCACAAAATAAATATGACAAGTCAAAGTGATTTATTTGCCAGGCGGGCCTGTGCGTGGCACACTTGGAACATGGCTTAATCCAGGCCTGGCTATATTTTGGCGAGAAATGTTGGGGAAGGTAAAATCCTCATTCTAATAAACTGTCTTTGTGTTTGCCAAAAATGAAGAAATTATAATAATACAGTGAAATCTTCTATCTACCTACATATATTCCTTATTTTTAATGATGAATGTATTTGAAACCCTACATAAAACTCGATCTGGTCATCAAAACTAACATAATTTAATGTAAAGATGTTTAATTAAAGTTGCAAATAGATCTGAGATCGATCACTTTATTTACTTAAGTAAAATGTTACTGTCATTAAACATATTTAAAAATATAATATAGAATATAAATATTTATGATGAGTGACTGATTGCTAAAAATGATTTGTTATTTGGATTAGAGAACTAGGGTAAATAAATCATTAATTAAAAGTTAAAGTAAATGGGCTTACCAGCATAATTACCAGGGTAATGTTGGAGTAGAAATTGTTAAGACAAAACACACAGACATTTAAACAGTAGGTTTCAAGTGACTTTCTCAGAAATTAAGGCTTGAGAACATTTTACACAGTTTTCAGAGATTTTAATGTTATGGATTGAAGTCACAATTCTTGTTTATATTTTGTTGACACAGAGGCTATGTGTTGTTCCGGAGTTGCTGCCACATCCTGGCCATTCACTTACAACGTCGAGACACTAGGTAGCAAGTCCATCCAGGTGAGGAGGGACAACGACGGAGCAGTCCATTTTGGTAGCGCTAAGGTGATTGACTGCGACAATATGGCCACTAACGGCATTCTACACTCAGTCAACAGGGTGAGTACAGTTTTCCTACTACTGACTTGAAATAAATTATTCCCGCACACTTGTTTGGTGACATAAAGGCAATATGTAAGAGTTAAGAAAGGTATGCTTGTACATGAATAGCGAAGCTTGGGAGATAGAAATAATCTTAAGACTCTGCCTTAAGTTTTGAGTGAAGAATAACCCTGATCACGGGACAAATACTTGATAGCTAAGTGGTAGAGCATTGGCGCGCAAAGCCAAGGGTGCCTGGTTCGATTCCCATGTCTGGGTGTCATTTTTTAAATTCACAAATATTTTTGAATGGTTTTATTTAAACAATAGTATATTTTTAGTTAAATCTTATTTGAGAGTTAAATTTGCTATTTATTTATTCCCAATCGGCACAAAAATAGCCTCTCCAATTATTTGTTCATTGTGATTGCATAGTATGAAGGTTTTCATGTGTTTGACATAATTTATTTTATTTTAGGTGATGGTACCTCATAACATCAACAACGGAGGTCTACTACAAATGGGAAATCCAAATGTCGAGGTTTTCCTATATGGGCTTTAAATCAAATTGTTTTGTCAACTTTATCTTTTTCCAAATTATGACAAACGGTATTTAATAAGCTGTCATATAATTATTATTTCATCTAACATCTAGACTAATAATGCATTGCATTTAATCCTAAGAAGTATAAAGACATGATGTTAAATAACTTATTTATTGGTAGCCTATAATTTTATTTTTTTAAATTTAAGAATTAAATTTTGAAGTTAGAGTTATTATGGAATGTACAATAAAAGTACCATAATTTAAAACTGTGTTATCATTTATTTAAATCCTGAGACAATTCCTAATTAATTAATTACAGTATGAGCCAACCTTTTATTGACTTGCAGGTCAATCTGCATAGTGCAGCAAACATGGTGTGCAGTGGGTCGAAACCGGAAGGAAGAGGGTCAGGGAGACATTGCACCCTCTTGGAAAGAATTTACTGAACCTCTTCCCAAGATACATTAAAAATCCTTTGATATTATCGAATATGAAACTGGAAGATGGCCTTAAATTAAACTCCAAATAATTTCTAGATGCATTCAATTTATAAAAATTTACAGGTGAAGGCCATTTTAAGTATCTTCTAGAGGCATCTAATTGTAAGAACAAAAATCAGGCGAGGAGCACCCTAAATATCTTCTAGGGCCATCCAAATTTCAAAAATTTCTAGGGTAAGACCATTTCTTTGAAGAATTGTCACACAAGGGCCACTCCAAATAGATTCTGAAAGTATTCAACTTTCAAATATTTGTCAGGGGAAGAACACTTCAATTATTTCCTAGAAGCATCTAATTTTTTTTAATTCATGAAAAGGACCATTCCAAAAATATTGCCAGGCAAAGACCACTTCAAATAGTTTCTAGAGTTATCTAATTGTTAGAAAAAAAAATGTGAGGATTACTCTAAATATCTTCAAGAAAGCATACTAATTTTAAAAATTTCTATGGGAAGTCCAGTTTAAATGGTAGCTTCTAGATAAATATAATTTTTTTCTAGATTCTAGCAAAAGGAGAAATGATCTCAGTATGTATACACAATGTGTCATATAGAACTAGTCGAACTATATTAAAAAAATATGTTTATAAAATTCCCAGATACCAGATATCTCACAATATCAACATCTGATAGATTTCGTGTTTGAATCCTGTTGGGTCAAATTGAAGCATAATATACATTTCATGATAGCTTTACCAGGGTTTCTGAAGTCACAAACGATATCCTTGACCAATATTGCACTTTTTAAGACAAATTGCAATTTAAGAGAAATTGCACAAGGGAGTGGACCCTTTTTTTTGACCAATATGAGGGTTCAAGAAGCCCTGCAGCATCAATTGGATAATCACTCTTGAACACACCATATATAGATCGACACATGTCAAGCACTCGCACAGTCAAAGAGTTGGAGACGACCAGTTAACCCAACTCATCTTCCATTATTTATATTCACTCTTTAAATGCTATCCAGAACCAAAGTGTGTAATAAATTAACCCTAATTAATAATATATGATCTTCATATTATATTTGGAAGAAAGTACAGGAAAGGTGGATAGAAATACATAAAGGAACAATCACAATATGGCTTTAACAATAAAATAACACAGTTCACACTTTACATTGCCGCCAGTGGACAAAGAGGTAATGGCTGCCTCTTGAAGAAAAGTGATCATTACCACCCTATCCCCCTGACCTAGGTTTTGTTCTATTGAAACTCATCAGGAGGGAGTGTGAAATGCGCAACACAGCTTCCTAAATGAAACAAAAAACACAAAAGGTAGAAAAGGAAAGTTTGTAAAGAATGATAGGACGCTTAGATAGGAATGTGTAAAAGGAATAACATAAAGAACAAACGACTTAAAGAGCGAAAGTCATTTTAAATGGTGCTAGTGCTCTTCTTACAGCGCATTTTATTAGAGGTTTGTCCTTAGTTAAAATAAAAGTTTTTACTCAATGAAATGTGTGGAAGCATAATAAAGTATTCACAAACTGTTAAATAAAATTAATATTTTATATTCTTTGTTCAAATTAGATATGTTAATTGGGTAAATTTCTTTAAAAATACCGGTAGTTTTATATTAAAACTATTGGCGTCTAGTAGAAAGTGGCATCCACAGATCAAATTAACACGAACCTACAATACACTTTACACAAACGCTGAATTACTCCATTTTGAATTTTTCCCTATTCCCTAGGTGGGCCTTCTTCTTCAAATTTACACTTACTAGTTTATTTTTTCCCTTTTCTTTATTTTCATTAATTTCCATTTTTATAAATTATTTAGCCTTTGGCCACCTATTGTTAAACATATTAAAATAAAATATGTGATTCAGTTGATATGACTTTTATAAAACACAATTACCACAACTTGAGAAATCTGTTTGCAAGGCCATAGTCACGGAGGGGTCTCTCAAACCTGCCTCAAAATCTTATGAACAAAATATATAGGTATGGTTTTATTTATGGTTTCAAATGATATCAAAATTAAGGTACAAGAATACAAATCAGGGGGCTGTGTTACCATAAAAAACACTTCAAAGAGCTTCTCGAGTTGTTTAGTATCTAGAGTTTTTTCCAGCCTTCGGCAGTTATGGTGCTATGTTGCCGTAAAAAAATTCTTGAGAATTCTATAGCTTTTTAATATTTTTTCCCAGTCTTCGGCACTTAGGGGTTATATTGCATAAAAAAACTTCAGATAGCTTCTAGAGGTGTTTAATATTTATAATTTTTCCTAGCCTTCGGCAGTTAGGAGGTTATGTTACCATAAAAAACACTTCAGATAACTTCTAGAACTGTTTTATCATTTATAATTTTTTCTAGCCTTCGGCAATTGGGGCATATGCCCACCAAGCCCCCCTGAAATTATTGGCTGACTACAGCCTTGTCTGTTTGTGACTTGTTCAATGAGGTTGATCATCCAAAATGTCATCAGGAAAAATGTTAAGTCTTCCCTCAAGTAGGACATCCTTTACTGACCCAATCAAGAGATCGGCATACAAGAATTACCCTAAACATAAACAACAAAAAATATAACGGTATTTATCTATTTCCACTTTTTAGTGTTTTAGTTCACTTTAATCGAATATTTATATATAGATACTGTATGCCGTTCCACAATTAAATTGCAGTAAAATGTACAGGTCTTATGGAGCGTTCAGTTGACAGATTTTATCAGCTTGAGACTGATTGACAACTTTTATATTATATCTCTATGAGGAAAACCTCTTTTCGCTTTATTAGGTAATTGTATTATATTTGAAAGAAGGTACAGGAAAGGTGGATAGAAACACATAAAAGGGACAAACACAGTATGGCTTTTACAATGAAAAGAACACAGTTCACACTTTGCATTGCTGCATTGGACAAAGGTTTCATTCTATTGGAACTCATGGGGGAGTAGTGTGAAAAGCGGCGTATATAAATGATGTTTTTTTGTTTGACAAATTAAGATAGCTAGTGTAGGTTGATCTTGATTAAATGCCGCCAGTATGACGTTGGCCTAGAATGGCAACTATCGACTTAAAACGTTAACACAACTTTTTAAGGTTCCTTTTTTGTAAATGTAGAGTTGAAGTAGGATTTGATCACAACGATGCTGAGGTAGTGTCTCCTTTTGAGAAAATTGCAACTAGTCTAAAATTTATACTTAAATATATATATATAATATATATTTTAATAGGGCCTATTCCTTTTAGAAAATTGTATAACTTAAGCAAACATATTAGATAGAGTTTACATGATTTGTAGAATATCATTATTTTGATAACACAAAAATTGAACTTTAACTATGGTGTTAAACTTCTTACAAGTAGGCCCCTACTCTGGAAAATAATAAACATCTGCAGTCATTTATCGTAAAATATTTTCTTTTCTTAGGCTACTTGGTTGTAAGATTTTCATAAAATATCAAATAATTCTTGAACTAATGTAAATCTCTACAAAAATTTTTTATAGCTCCTATCTTTATAATATACTATGGATATATATATATTATATATATATATGAATAATGACTGGCTGACTTACTTAATTATGTAAATTTTAATCTCTTTTGACGAACAGTTACACATTTTCTACACTGTCAAATTCAAGTCCTTTTCCAATTTGACCTTTGGTGCATTTGTGGAAGGAATTGGCTAGACATATTAGATATATATATTCATAAAACAAAGTCCTGAAAGCTCACTCTGTATTTTTTTTAAATGTATTTGTAATGTCGTATGCTGTCCTTATTCTCGTAAGGATCAAAAGGAGGCTACAACTTAATCGATAGGTTGCACGAATATGGTCTGCATGGTCGACACCACCCATGTGTTTGTTGTAGTCATAGACCTCAGTAGGGCAAGCTACATTTACATTATAACCATCTTGTCATTTTCGTAAAACAATTCTGAGCCACGAAAATTTGAGGCGAAGCACACTACTTGTTCTCTTTCCACTGGAAAACACTAATCTCAATTGAAGACACCCTGTAATAAAAATCCCCTCTTTTCATGTTTTTTCTCCAACAAGATTTAGTGGCAAGCCCTTTCGATTTGCATGTATAGTTCCACATGCAAGTGTATCTTCAACTTTTAATCTTTAGGTAATGGTAGAGAAGTTAAAAAAAAAAAAAATGAAAAAATATTTTTCTTTGTTGCCCCCAGCAATTATTTGTCAAACTAAGGACAATCTTTCACCCAAGCCACACCCTTCAAATTCCTATTCCACTTTATCAATCTTTCCTTGATAAACTTCCAAACTGAGGATATACCTTTCATATCAGCAATACACTAGAGCTTTTAGCCCCTTTTGGTGGACTTCAATGGGTTGTATTGATTTATACTGCTTCTACTTTTGAAGACAATCATGGATTTGTCCACACTAAGTTCTCTTGTCCCTTATAAACTGCTGGAAAATGGTTGTTTAGTGTTGAAATAAGAGGGACGATTTGAATCTGTACAAATTTGAAATTGTCGTTGACATGAAGATTACTCAAAATAATGTCAAACCTATCACGCTCATTGTTTTCCTTACCATGCCCAGCCCTAAGTCCTGCTACAAGATCAATAGTGCCTCCAAGATGGCAATTTATGGTACCCCAATTAAAAGATCTATACCAAGGAAATTCTAACATTATTAATGTTTTTTAAAGTTAAGAGTATTGCCTTTTTGTAAGCATTCATTTTACTCTGAAAAAGTAGGTCTTAAAGCACTGGATACAGTGTTGCCAAGTCTATATCTCTAGCGATAGTAATGGACCTGAATGTTGTATTCTTGACGGGTAAAATACTACTTTGTGACATTATTTTAAGCCTACGATTTTATAAAAAAATATAGTTTAATTTGTAAACTTGTTACTGGATAGCAGGGCCACAGGATATTACTTTTAGAAAATATCCTAAAATTGGATTGTACACGTGGTGAAATGATATCAAAAGTAGTATCCAGATCGTACAGTTGGCAACACTGCTGGATCATGAGTTGTGGTTATACAAGAGCTAAATCCTTATGAGATAGATAAAGGATAGTATAGAATATAGATCGATATCTCCTACATATCGAGTATGAACAGTCTTCAGCGCTAGCAGTAGTTGTAGGCGGTATTAAAAGTCAAAACTGCCCATTGGCTCCACATTCAAATGTATTTGTTGGCGTTATTTTGCTTTCATATTATTAATTAAAACCAGGAGGAATCATACTATGTAAATATATTATAATATTTTAAATATTTAAACATGCTTTTTGTCAGTAGTTAGTTAGAAGTATATAATTTTATATATTTATATAAAATTCTATTTATATTTAAATATAATATATTTATATAAAAAGTATAACATACAATTATACCTACTATATTATTATATAAAATTACATAAATATTATAATAAATTAGAATATATTTATATACTTCTTAATAACAACCGACTAAAAGCATCAGTTTCTATTTCAACCAAGTATATGGATTTAAACCCACAGAACAAATGAGCAAAAATGGGGAGATACATAAAAATAAATAAGTGTACTTTATAAAAATTTGACTAAGCGGTTTTTTGACCCCCTTGTCGTAGCTCAACTAAAAATGACAGACATGTGCTTTCTTCACTCAAATTGTTTTATAAAAATAAAAATAAAAATACATTTGGGGGGGGGGGCTCCTGCCCCCTTAACATAATGCCTCACCTAAAAATGATAGCTATACCATTTTATCACTAAATTAGTTAGAATAAAGTGTAGGGCCTGCTTTCTAAAAAAAAAAAAATACTTTAGGGGGGCTTTTGCTCACCTAAAAAAAATGATGGATGTGATTTCTTCACTAAAATAGTTCTGATAAACTGCACGTTATACAATTTAACCTTGGAAGGACTTCTGCACCCATGGACATAACTCTTCACCTAAATATGAATGAGAAGATATTTGGTAGAATAATTCGGGTAAGGTGATCTGTAAGGAAAGTTGGACACACACAAACATATGGGCCATATTAGGTGATGAAGACTCACTTCTTACGAACAAATGACTATCAGCATCGCCATCTTAGTTTTTCATGGCAATCATTTGAGGTGGGATGTAAGGGACTTGAGAAAAAAGTCCAGTGTTTTTTTAGTTTTTGTGTATCAAAACTTTTTTTGACCCAAATAAATAAAATGTTTCTTCAGTAGAAACACACGAGTTAATTCTTCTTTACAAGTGGTACCAATATTTTTAAATATACCTGAAGAGCATAGCGGCATTATCTAAGAGACTTTTTAAATAAATGAAAAGTTTGTGAGATAATGCCTTCATTTTTGTTACAGATATTAAACAACAGCTGTTGATATTATTGTGTGAAAAAGATTTAACTTTACGTATCTACTGAAGCAATATTTTATTTATTTGGTCAAAAAAAGTTTTAATATAAAAACTAAAAAAAACACTGGACTTTTCTCGCACCTCCCCCCCTCGAACACATAAAATAATGTAATATGTAACCATTCTGAGGTAAATAGTATCTTGCCCTCTACGTTTTGATTATATTGCAATGTTATAGGGGTTGAAGCTCTTGTTTCTTCCTTCAAGCCGGTAAAAAGTGTAATATGTATCCATTTTGAGGTAGTAACTGTCAATTTCTCTAGGTATTGTATTTTAACGTTTAATGAAGAATGAAAATAATACCAAAGCCAGTTTTCTCGATCCCATTGTATTTGTTACTTATTGAGCCTATTGCTAAAATTTTACATCATTCAGAATGAAGAAAGAGTCACTATTATACATCTAGTCACTAAGAATGGCGTAAGAGTGACCAACTACTAAAACTACTTAAAACCAAAATAAGTACAAAGTTGAACACTCTGAGCACCTTTTTGGGATTTAAACATTCATTCAGGCTACAGAGACTGCCTGACATGAGACTATTTTTGTTTTTAAAATTAATACCTAGATCTCAATAGTGATAAATAAAAATAAACTGTCAGTTGGGGTCTCAGTTCCTGACCCTGGAGCTTGTCCGGCGTCTTGTGATGTAATTTTGTCGGAGAATGAGCACTGCGTTTAGACTTTGTAAGTACCCCACTCACCAGGTTCATCTAGAAGGAGGGGAGGGTAGAGGGTTCAAACCCCCCCCCCAACACAGACTTTGTATTCATAGGTCCATAGTCTGCAGTCCTTAGGAAATTCTATTCGCAGCCAAAGAGTCTATATCCATAATCATGTGACCGTGCCAACCAATTAGTCAAAATACTTGGTTCAATAAAATATATTCGAAAGAAAATAATCCACAGACAAGGTGCCTGCATCAAGCAGTCAGCTGATAGATAAAAGAAACTTACTTACTCTATGGCAATGGGAACTCGAAATTTCATTACCACAACCTATCCCTATCCTAAGCTAATTCTATCCAGTCCCCCTCACTACACCCTATTTCTTACAGGTCCATTCTAATGCTATCCTCCCATCTTCGTACTGTAAATAAAAGAAACTAAGCTAAAAACTTTTACAATAAATATATTTATAGCACATTTTGGGTAGAGAACGCCTACACAGTATTTTGAAATAGTCGAATTTAAAAAAAAAACCCACGGCATCTTGGTTAGGTAAGTTACTGCTTGCCACTATATACAAGCATGACAACTTAGCATGATACTAATTAGAAGCGCTATCTATTTAATTCAAATTTTCATGAAGTTGTAAAGTTAGGTTGGATTTGGTTAGTTCTGTTTACTTATAAATATAACAATTATTTAACATATATATATATATATATATATATATATATAAGAGGATTTTTTTTAAGTTGGCTGTTCTAAAAATCTATTATTTGAGTGGGCTATTTGGAAAACTTTTTAAGTTTGAACTGACTGCTGAAAAGTATTTTTTGGTTTACAATTATGGTTTAAATTAGGAGGGATAGCCAGCACACCATGATTTAGCCTAGTGCTCTATTCCAAATAACCTTGGTTTACAATTACAAAGTTTGGGAGTATATGTTGCCATACGTGCATAATAATATAGTGAATAAGAAGAAATACTTTGTTGATCCGTCAACTGGAACATATACACTAACTTAATAGGGTTTAGATTGGGCAAAGTTAAAAGGCTTTTGCAGGGGATTATACCTGTTGCGATTAATTGAGGAACACATTATTGATCATATGGTTGGACATTTACACTTCCTCCGAAATTCAAGCTTTTCAGGAAATCCTTAGGCCTAAGACTATGGCGGAACGATATATTGTGATGATTCTTGCGAATATTTTCTAAATTATTGTTTTGTATTAGTATATAGATGGCTGACCTTTTGTTGTGTCTGATAAGAATAGTACTCAATGTACCAGTATTATTTCACTGCCATTGGTGCTTTTATTTATATTTGGGCACACATACTAACTCAGGCTGTATCCGAATAATAAATACCGAATAGACTTGATGCAGACTTGATCACTTTACACTTAACACACACTTGAGATTAAAGACTGCAACAGACTATTCGAACGGGAAAATATCCTTTCCACACCCTTGAGTCTGCAGTGCTGCTTCCTACCAATGATCTTAGAAACTATTTTAAACGCCATCTATCAGCCCGAATGAGCAGAGGCTACTTACAGATTTGCGGTGACTTAGTTTCACTGCATATGACAAATTAGCCAAACTATCCAACACAACACAACATAATACAACTCTACAACACTACAAAACAACCAGTATAATATTTAACGTATGTTAGCAAAGATCACGTTACTGTACAAGCTATAGCTCTAACAGATGAAAAATTAAACAATTGCTGACCGCATAGACGGCGTGTCAAGGGTAACCTAGAGTCGCCCTTGGACTCAAGGGCGTGTGAAGGATGCATTAGCACACTTCGTAACTATTTGGACAGATCTGCACTTGAACACGTGAGTGCTAATGCAACTATCGAGTGAATGTCAAGGGTCAACAGCGCATAAAGTAGACTATTCGGATACAGCCTAAGTTATGTACTGTACTCTGTATAACCTAGTCCTTACTCCTTAGAAAGTTAAAGTTGACCAACTTCTACACAGTTACTGATAAGAACTCGTGTGTCCAGAGCAATCAGATAATTTAGCATAGATTTCTTACGGGCTAAGGACAGAGTCTGTGTCATGGACCAATATTTTTCTTCTAAAGCAGATTAATTATTCTATTGTATAGGTCCTATCATTTGGATTCAAAAGTTAATTGAAGTTTAAATACTTTGGTTTATTTAAATGTTGATAATTAAAATTTAATTACATTAACTAAAGTAATTAAATCAATTGTTCACTGATATTAATGTAATGCATTTTCGTTAATTTATTGTCACCGTTTTATTTATAAATTGGCCGATAAAAAATACAATAGACCCCACCCCCCACCTGGCAATTGTAAAGATGGAATGGAATATACATTCAGCCATTTAGTCCCTAGACTAAACATTCGTCTTTAAAATGCTCATTGCAAATTGTAAATTTAGTACGAATAGTTTCATTGTCCAGATTTTCAAGTTTTGGGTTACAGATAAGTTTATTCCAGATGGAGAATCTTGTTTAATCTTTATTTAGAAATCTAGGTCTAATAGATGTTCTATTTAGACATCCACAGACACAACACATATTTATAGCACACCATGAAAAATGAATACTTAAAACATTTTATTATTAACAAAATACTATCACTATTAAAACATTATTTACATTCAAAGTATAGAACGCCATGACACTTGACAGTTCACTGCAATAATCTCTGGTTCACTGTTGTAAAGTTTGATTCGATCGTCCAATCACAGCTCGTTATTTGCCTACAATAGCGATAGCCGTAGTTATAAAAATAACTAAAATAAGGTTGAAGTAGTTCCTATAAGAGATATCCAACCCTGTTCTCCAGCCTACCAGACTAAATGAGCCTGAGCATCTTTATCTATGAGCCTGAGGGTTTTGCCAGACTGACAAGCGTGCGAGCGAGCTAGCGCGCAAGGGACTGGGTGGCCAGACTGGCAAGCGAGCGCGTGATTAACAAATAGCTCTCGATAGTTGTTGATGAGGAGGCTCCGAATCTTGGCTCAGTGAACTGAGGGTGGTTTTTAACAAGTGATTTATTGTTGTGGTTTTCTCATCCTCTCTCCACACTAATGGTGATTCTTATTGGTAAAGGCCTACTTTGATAATATTGAAGTATTTTAACATATCAGTTTTTACTAATATATTTACATATACATATAGGTATGGTTTATGATCTTACCAATTAAATTAGGCCGTTAGTAGCAAGTGTGCTAGACCTATCGAGAGTAACAAAAATGTCAAAATGAGAAGTTTTCCTAGCACTAAATGAACCAACATACAATAATATTGCCTAGCGCCTGTAAACTAGACTGTACCGGGTCGAGCGTGCGCGCTTGAAAAATAGAACCAGTTCTATCTTTCAAGCGCGCGCGCTTAGTCACTCGCTCGCTCCAGTCTGGCCACCTCTCATTACAACCAATGTGTTCTATTTTATATTTTAGTCGCGCGCTCGCTCGCTCGCCCAGTCTTGCCGTCCCCTGACACGTGTCCACAGATGCTTATTTACATGAATGGGGTTGCACCTCTCTTAAAAAAAAAAAAAAAAGAAAGCCATTCTCATGCGCTCAAATAGGACTATAATTTGGATTAACAATGAGGGGGGGGGGGGAATCGATATCCCTATTAATAAAGTAACATAGATCTATAACATCGTTTGAAAACATCGATGTTATAGAAGCAAAAATATCGGTAATATTTTTCAAACTAATTGAAACTGTAACTGAAGTGTATTTGTAATAAATGAACATGAAACTCATATATAATTTTTTTTTAATGTATCAAAACTAATAATAAAAAATTACTTTTTTTAAAAACAAACACATAAACATATCGCTGTTTCGGACATCGCTACAAAACATTGATGGTTGAAAATCATCTATGAGGAAAACATCGAACCTTCAACATCTATGTTCAATATAGGCCAATATCCCTGCTGGACTGTACTACAAGCATATGTCCTGTTTCCCGTGTCAGATTGATCCCACCAGTCGATCTCGCTGTAACTGAGCCAACTCCTTAGGTTAAAGGCTACACTAGTTATAATGTACTCTGTGGTAATACAACTATTGATCAAATTTACAATTTTTATGAGTAGTTTTTTTAGCACCGCATCTACTACCCGTACGGGTAATGAACATATGTAGACCTACTAAATTACTCTAATGTGTGAGAGGGAGAGTGGAAAATCATTTAGGATAAACCACACTCAGTACACCTGACCGGAATCGAGGCATTACCTCACCGCCTTGGCAGTCTAATCTATTGCGAGACTGACGCCTTAAACCATGCAGCCAATAAAGCGGGTATTAATAATTAAAATTATTTTCATATATCAGCAATTCTTGTAAAATGTGTTCGATAGTAAAAACCTTAAAGTAAAAAATATTAATTAGAGTAAATTTTTGTTAAATGTGTTAGGTACCTACAAAAAATAACAAATGCAACATTTAAACTGCTCTAGAGTCTATCCAAAAACACATCAAAGTTGAAATATTTAACTAATTTAGATTAAGTTGTAATAATTAACGTCAAAAATATAAAATCTTGTTTATTTCTGTAAAGAAACTAATTTAGCGCGAAGGCGGAATGTAGACATTAAAAGACACATTAATACAGTTCCTTTGTATAATTGTATTTGCGCATGCGCCAAACATCCATGTATTTTTTTTATTCAGAGACGCTCTTTTACACTCCTCTTCAAGTCTCAGATTCTTGTTAATAACAAGAAAATGGCGGATGGCGTCGATATTGACCTTTATGCCGATGATATTGAACAAGATTTTGCACAGGTATAAACTATTATATTAATTGACAGCAGAAGCAATCCAGGCCACATTAGTTTTTAATGTCGATAAATACTATAATTCGGTTTGGGAAGTAGTATTTGTGTTTTCTTTAGCTTAAATAACCGGGCTATCACAAGTTATACCTAGCTTGCATGCAATAATATTAAATAAACATTTTATATCTTAAAATCTCTAGTTATGTTAATAAGTAATCCCGATTGCTTATTATATTTGGAATATATATTTTAACTTAAAATATTTCATAGCCTATTTAAAAGCTATATTTTCTCAGTAACAATATTAAGTGAATTAAAATTTAATTTGTTGAGTACTCTGGACATGTGGTTGGACAGCTTTTTTCTGATTGTACATCACACTTATATTTTTATACATCTATTAAAGTGGTAAACATTCTATGGTTTTAAATATTTGCACATTACTGTTTAAAACAACTAAATATGCTGATGACGTACATAAAAAAATAGGCCTACATAAAACTCCATGATTTTTTATATAATACATACTAAGACTATTTAAAACGATTTAAATACAAGACCAAGGCCATGTTTGATTATTCTGTCTAAGTCAAGTGTCTGTCTAAGTGTGTAGTTCAAGTGTGCTGATGCATCCCAGTTAGTGTACTTGACTCATTGGCACATCGGATGCGCCCTAGTTTGTAAACGAGTTAAAATAACGTTTATTAGATGAAAGTATTATTATTGTGGAAATAGAATAAAAAATACACACTGTAAATTAAAACAAAAATGTTGTGTTCTTTGTTAATATATTGTGAAAATTAAAAAAACGACACCTGAACACAGGAATCAAACTCGGGACCTTTGGCTTAGTAGGCCACTGTTCTACCACTGAGCTATCCAGGAGTCGTCCCGTGCTCAGGGTCATTCTTCACTCATATTTTAAGGCAGAGTCTATGATGGATGTGCGGAAATCGTCGGCTTGATTCAGGGGCTTCAGATAATGCAGCCATCTTCGACTCGGTAGTTGGCTTGTCACTGCCGCTCGTACAATTATTATTATAACTGTACGGATAATATTAAGAATCATATAGCCGAAGCTGTTATTAATTTTAGAGAGGAATTCACCAACTAGATATCAAATTCTGAAAATTGAAAAATGACACTGGAATTGAACGGTACTCTGCCTTAAAATATGAGTGAAGAATGACCCAGGGCACGGAACGACTCCTGGATAGCTCAGTGGTAGAGCATTGGCGTACTAAGCCAAAGGTCCTGGGTTCGATTACCTGTGTCCAGGTGTCATTTTTCAATTTTCAGAATATGATATCTAGTGGTGAATTCCTCTCTAAAATTAATAACAGCTTCGGCTATATTATTATTATATATTAAATTAGCCAATTATATATATCATATATTAATTGGCTAGATTTATTTTTGAAGCGTGAAAATCCCTGTTCAAAAGAAAAGTATTTTCAGTATTTTAAAGTTGGCAAGTAAAATTATTAAGAATAAATATAACTTGATTGAAATAGGTCCTAAGTAAATTAATGAGGGAAAACAAAACTATTATTATTATAGGCCTATATATTTAATAATAGTTGCAAATAATATGTAGATATGCTTTACAAGTAATTTGGTATGAATGCTTTTTTGGCAGACTTTTGCAAAGTTGTTTATTGTGTTGTGCAGTGATTGAATTAAGCAGAATGTCGACATTGACAAAACACTTTATCAAAATTCAATATTGTTTCCATGTAAACGCAGTTTCAGAACTAGTTACCAGGCAGCTAGGCCCAATAGGGGTCAGAAATGTGTTTGATTCAAGCGCGCAGTAAAAGTACACAAGGGTGTAGGGTGCAGACTATTCAGAGACAGCTTAAGTTGGTAGAAGACCTCAGGGTGAAAAACAATCCAGCTGGTTGCTTGTAACTAACTTTACTTGAATAGATAGTACTGACACCTTGCTCTTACTGTCAGAAACATGTGTATTTGTCTAGAGTCAGAACGTCTAAAAGTTTTTAACGATGCCTATAAATTAAAATCGTATCTACAAAGTCCTTATCCTTAAACACGTCTCTGCCAATCAATGAGAAAGTCTGAGACTACGTCCAATTAAATTCTTTGAAAGAAAATTGTCTAGAGCAACGCACAAGCAGACATTATTAAGATAACTACGAAAGATTCATTTAGAATGTTTTCTAAAATGTTACTAATGGGAAGTTTAACCTAAGCGACATCACTATTTCCGAGAACTTGCTATTTTTAAGAAAACTGTTGCTGAGATGTTACTTCCTGGGGGTTTTAAATTTTCAGAATAATATTTCTGAAATAACTTCGTTTATAAACTTCATTCCATTTTGTATTCGTTTCCATAGCAATGGATCCTTTTTCTGACATTGGTGAATTAGACCTACATCTCGATGCATGACAAAACATTTACTTTGCTGTGAATGGTAGTCCTCAGGATCTGTATTAATTAGTACTTAGCATCTGTATTGTCTAATTATAAGAAAGTTCTACGGAGCAGTAAGGTCTTAAGGATCAGGACTCTTTAGACAGTACAAATCTGTTAGTATGGAGTTAATCTCTTAAGGACCACTATGTACCTTAAGCATAGGGAACCTGTAACATAAGTCAAAAATATATTATCTACAATTGACACACCAAGATCAACGCAATAACATTAAGAATAATTGGAGTTGGTTTTCTATTAGGTTTACTAGACAGAAATAATAATTTACCCAATTAACCATAACACAGCTTCATTCAGAGGGGAAGTATGTCAAATGTGGCATGTAAAAGAACTGAAGGTATGTGAAAATAGTTTTCTGACAAAATTTATAGTCCCTTTCGCTCTCCCTCATAGAAATTCTCTTGTGCTAATATAATCAGTATGTTCAGAAAGTGCATGTTAAATACCTAGTTAAAATATTTTAAAAAAATACCCAATTGCACGATATAATAATGTTGTGTACCTATTGCTGGTCTGTGTATTAGGCACATGTATTAATTCACAGACCACTTTAATGAATCTTAATTAAATAAAAATGTGTTATTTGCATTCATAACCCAAATATAACTTAGGTCTTAGGCTAGGAGAACAATGGTTTTATTCATAAATCATAAGCTTGGAAACAAATGGTATTTATTTTTTCACCCCAATATTTTAATCTAATCTTTTCACATTCTAACAACTTTTTTTTAAAAGAAAAATCACAGATTTACATTCTTGTACAGTGTCTATAAAGTCTATTACTCTTGGTCTTTCTTTATACTTTTAGGGTATGTCTTTATGTCAAGGGAGCAAAATGCTTCAGCGCAAGTATACCTCATTTTAGCTTATGTGGTGCTGACTGACAGTTCACAGCTGACTTCTGACAGTCAACATTTAGGTATATACCTAAATTTTGACTGTCAGAATTGACAACTGCTAAGACGTGTTTTTTGCAGATATATGGTTCGGCGTAGGATACATAATTGGTCTGGTAGCTTTTTAAGCCGTCAGAGTCAGCTGTGAGCTGTCAGTCAGCACCAATAAGCAAACTGAGTATATTAAAGAAGCAATTTCCTGCCAGATTGCACCTTTCTTAAATTTTGTTTCTGTATTCACTAACATAACTTGTGAAGAACTGTATCACTTATGAAAGTAGGCTGGACACCTTATAAGTTCCACCTAAAATGATCATTATTCAATATAAAAATTGCACAAGATTAAAGCTATGATACAAACATTGACAAACCTGCTTTCCTACAAATGTCAGCTTTTATGTAACAAGATAATAAAAAATGAAATTAATCAGAATAGCACTTGTTTGAACTAAGACATAACATTTCATGGGTCAGCCATTTTGTTTTTAGATATCTGGCTGCTGCTGAGTGTGTTGCTGTATTTGGGTATGTTAGCAATTTGGATAATCTCTACACTACGCTAAGTAGAGTCTTAATATCAGGCATAACTTGGGGAACATTTTATAATTCCTGGCCTAATTTACATATGCTACTGTATTCTATTAAAGCATATACCACATAATCATTTTTTATTTAATCTTAACATGAATATAAAATTCTACTTGAAATAAGTTCTGGAATATAATAACTTTCGACTACTTTTCTTATTTATTTTCAACTGTACTGATAAATGTTTAAAACTAATATGTTCTCTCGAAAATTCGCTTTAGTTTTGTTCTACAACTGCATCTAATGGTTTAATATTAGTTTCCTATTAATAAATATATTGAACTCTAGCACATAAATATACTTTTTATCTTACTGTTCCATTGTCGCGCAGTTTCACTTGTTTTTAATCCATATATTAATGCTGAAGGGTGTCATTAAGGATGAATTTGCCGGTGATGGCATTGACCTTTATGACGATGTGATTGCTGCGCCACCTGGTGGGGGAGGCGATGACAACTCTCAGGGCCATGTTTCTGGTGCACCAATGGCCAACCAAGATGGCCACTCTCCAGGGGGGCTAACCCTCCTATCACCATATTGGAACAACATTCAGCCCAATCAATTGGGACGCAGACACCAACTTTATGTGGGAAACCTCACATGGGTAAGTGCATTAGGCTCATCCTTTTTTTCAAAAGTACATTGCAAATGCTGTATAATTCACACAATTTTACCTCATTATAAAAGCTATATCATGGTTGTTACAGACAGGGAAATCAGGGAAAACTTGTAAACGGCAGTGAATTTTTTGATATCACGGAATTTAATTAAAAATAAAGAAATTCAGGGAATTTAAATACTTAAAACTAATTTTGCACCTACATTTTTAAACAAAACTGAGAGATTTTTTTTCTCATTGCTAACAAAAAACATTGTGTAGATATTTAATTACGGTACTGAAAAAATAACTTTTATGAATGTTGATGCTTAGCATCCGTTTGAGGATTTTTTCTGAAATATGTGATAAATTTAGTAAACGATATAAATTGCCAATCGTCAAGAAAAACTAAATAATTTCAAGCCGGGAATCTTTTAATGTGGTCTGAAAAGTCAGTGATTTTTTAATAAAAGTTTTGTGGGCTAGCCTTTATATTGATACACTCAATTGTCAATTTTGTGCCTGTAATTTATTGTACAAAGCACATCTCACTCCATGGATAACACCTATGTATGTTGGTCCCTTCAGTTTAAACAAGTACCACAGTGTGGTTTTCTCTATTTTACGTTGTCAATGATGTGATGATGTGAAACTGTTTAACTATATTTAAAATAATAAAACAAAATTTAAAAATAACTATTTTAAAATATTCTCAAATTTACTGTCAAGAGATCATTGCAGAAAACTGAACTTTGATGCTATTTCTGGTTTGAGCATAATCACGTAGACCTAGTATCAAAGTTAATCGGCTATGAGTTGGGCTCTTATGTCCTCTTTGTTCCCGTGTGAATTCAAACGTTCACCATTTGCGAACAAGATGGTTAAATTATTTTGCTATGGATGATTGAATGTTATGTCACCTTGATATGTACACTTGCCATTTGCCTTGATAATCACGTGACCAAGTGACGTGTAGATCTGTCCAAATTGTCAACAAGGATGCTGATGCACTCCTCACATGCCTTTAAGTCCAAGGACGAAGCAATTAATCGTCTAGACATGTCCTTGCCGTGGTGTTTGACTGGAAACTGTTTTATTATTCTTTTTTAATATGCTAGAGCTTGGAAATTTATGTTGGTCTCTATGTTAAATTATATGGGTTGCTAAAGCAGACACGTTTTATGATATTAAGAAGTTAGTTATTTTGAAAAAAGTTGATTAATCAATCCACGCCCACCAATCCTCATCACCTAAAGTAGCAAAATTGTTTATTGCATGCCTTAATTTTCATAAAATGATGGTAAAACAGTCGACACAAAAAATAAAATGGTGCCAATATAAAACGCTAAAGGCTATATTTTCATTAGGTCTTATAGATAGTGTTTGGCATAGTTTCCAAGATCAGTGTTAGATAGTAGCACTGCAATCTTAAGGACCTAGGAAGCCATGTTGTCTTTCAAAATGGCCAACACAGTTGTCAATAGGAAGTTTGTGTGGAGTGTCAATTCATCAAGTCAATAAGATCCTTGGGACTATTGGGATACAGCCACCGTCTTAGGTTAATTTATTTTATCCTAAGGAGGTCTTGTGCACATCATCATCACACCTTGAAACTTTTATCATTGTTTAGTAAAATAAATGTTTTTTTTTCAGTGGACAACTGATCAAGATATTACTGAAGCTGTAATATCCATCGGGGTGACAGACTTTTTGGAGGTTAAATTCTTTGAGAATCGAGCCAATGGTCAGTCGAAGGGGTTTTGTGTGATCACTCTTGGTTCGGATGCCAGTATGAGGATGTGCTTGGAGCGTCTGATCAAGAAAGAGTTGCACGGGCAGTTACCTATTGTTACTTTTACTACTAAGCAGGCCCTCATGCAGGTTAGTTTATGGTATGCTGAGGTACAGCATTTTATTTTAAACTAGAATTAACTACATTCCAATTATTATTGGATGGGCCTTTCAAACACGGCTGCAGAGTCTGAAGCAATTTTGGGTGTAGTCGAAGTCGGTAAAAATGTAGTCTTGGCTTCAAAATACAAACATATTATGTAAAACAATATAATATAGTATCATTTTCATTTTATACTTTTTTTATTATCTACTACCAATGTTTGTAATTTGGATTAACACATTTATTTGAATATAAATTCACAATGTCAAAGAAGCTTCCCATGAAGTAATCTGTATTGAAGCATTTTACTGCAGTAAATTTGTTATTACTAGTCTTAGGATGATAATTATGCATTAAGAAACTTCAAAATATGCACGCAAATATACATAAAAAATGTGCCCTTAAATATTAACTCAAAAAGTCATATCTAGAAATAAGAAACAGTTTGTATATCACTACATTATATTAGTATGAAAATGCACACACATTATTTAAATCCAAAATTATTGGATAAAATTAATCAAAAACAATATTACGAAATTTTAAAATTAATAAAACATCAAAAACAAATAATCATTGCAACTAACTAAATGATATAATACATTTTTGAATGTAAATTTGTGCGTGTTGTCAGTGAGAATATTTTTGTACTTTGAAAATCGACTCGACATCACACAACATTATTGGTACAAATAGTTAACAATGTCAATTACACTTAAATGTTTATTTTTTGCGTCAAGGGTTGTTTCATTTTGCAACATCCTGCTTATATTCTTCAGTTGTTGATAGCCCATATTTTTTGACGGTACTTGGTTTAATTTATTAATGAAATGCTTTTTCTTGAGCTTAGTTAAACCCTTAACCATATCTTCAACTATTTCACTTTGTTTCTAATTTAGAGATTGCAGTTTAAATGCAAGCCAATTTAGCTTACTTGAATCAAAATAAAATCTTCTCAATTTAAAAAAAAAAATCAGAATACAATGTGCTTCTTCAATGTTCAGCACTTCTTCAGAGTTTAATTCATTAACAATTTTCTTCACTATTTCAAAATTCTCAGCGTAATACACAGCAGCGTCAATTCAAGTTCCTCATCTTTTAATGATTGGCACAGTCGGAAGTAAAACGTCCCCCGAAACTTCTGCACACGACTCGTTGCATTGAGAAAATTCTTTTTCGTGGATGATATAACACATTAATGTCTGAATATAGATTGCAAACTAAGTCAGCTACTCAGTTTAAACCATGTGCTAAACAGGTCACATCTATCATGTTTGGATACAAAATCTGCAGTCCCCGCATTGCTTTGTACATAATTTATATGGTGCAGCATTACTACAAACCACTAGCACTTTTTCATATAAAATTCTAGACGACCACAATCTTAGACATGGTGGCTACAGACAGGGAAAACAGGGAAAACAGGGAAAACCTGGAAAAGTCAGGGAATTTTAGGATGACAGGGAAAACAGGGAAATGTCAGGGAATTTAACTAAAAATAAGGAAAAGTCAGGGAATTAAAAATATTTCTTAAATACTCCATTAATTTCGCAACCAAACACTAAAACAAAAGTTAATAATACCTAAATAAAATAATATTTTAATTTTTAAAATGACTGATAAAACTGTATGTTTATCAGATACACACTTTTTTTTAATATGTGCTCAATAATAAATAAAACAAAAGTCATCATCCACTATTAAAACTGGAAAAAAGTAGTCAGGGAAAATTGAAAAATGTTGCCTGGAAAACCTGGAAAAGTCAGGGAATTTTGTAAAATATATTTTGTAGCCGCTCTGTTAGAGAATCGTTGAAAAAAGCAGCAATTATTGAACGATTCACTTTGCCCAACACTTTATAAAGTCGCATATGATTTGTTGTTTTCCTTCACAATCCCATAATATACTAACACAAAATTTGCTACACATATTTGATCTTCATCGGTTGTTTCATCCAACTGTAGTCCTTTACTTTTTCTCTTAACCTGTTTAATGTTGCTGCGTATAACTCGGAAACAAATTTTTTTCTTAATGTCGATTCGTCTGGAATGTTATATTTCGTGTACTTTTCCAAAAAATTACAAAGTTCTTCGTTGAATCCTTAACGTTTAGGTCTAGGCTTTGGTAAATCAATAAAATCAGGAATTAACACTTACCTTTGGTCATTCTCCCTTTCGATTTTTATTCCTCGCATGTTTTCTGTTTTGGAGATGCTGCACGACTTGAAACTTTTTAGTTTACTTAACAGGAACTTAAAGAGTATTTACAAAATAACAGACACCCGTCTGTTTGTGAAGTCATCGAAGCTACTCACAAACTTATTTAAACTTTTTTCCAGCATCTTGAAGATGTTAACATTATTGTAACTAGTAGACAATTGATTTAGATTGTTGATGGATTGTTAAACTTTAAATATTTTATGGGTTTTCCTAGTAGTTACAGGACCAGTCAAACCCTGGTTTCAATAATCTTTGCATTTCCAAGTATGCTGGTTTTTACCCAACTGTAGATAATACCCAACCATAAACCCCTGAAGAGTTGAAATTTGCTAGTTAAAGGGTACAGTATTAAGTATACTTTAGTTTCTATACGACCTTGTATAAAATACAAATATCTGAGATAGTCATAAAGGTAAAAAGAAGACATTTTAAAATTAACCTGCAGTCGACCCTTGCTCAGGTAAAATATTCCCGTAACTATTATACTACTTACCTATTGTTAAAGGGGGCAAATTCTTTAATATTCTGAGATTTACCTACTTTGAAAACAATTTCTGGATGTGATTCAAACTGTCTTTTTTTGTTTGTAGCTGTGTAACATATTTTACAAATTTTCTAATTCCTAGTAGACTTTGTCAATACAAATAAAAAAACTGTTTTTTAAAATTCTTAAACTTATCATTCATAAAAAAGATTAACAAAACCTGTGGGGGGAGGGTGAGGGGGGTAGAAGGGTGTGATATATTTTTGAGTCTGGAATTTTAGGAAATGATCAAGGGAAATGTCGAGAATTCCATTGGTCAAGTTGAGTAGAGATCATGTTTAGCGTTTAACATTGATAACATATTGCTATATTATTAGTGTTATTTAGAAGGTATTGATAACATTTATAAAAAGTGACAGCTCTTCAGATCACATGACATGACATAAAAATAATGAAAGTATCTAGGAACTTTTCTAGCTGTAAGATAAGGCTCCTATAAAAATCGGCCTGCAGTATGATCCTTGCCACTAAAACTTCACACATGTTTGACAGACTAAAATAATAAATGTTGATGAGAACAAAATAAATTTTTCTAATCATTTTGAGTTTGATGCTTAGGAATTTCTCACTGCAAGCTTACTGCAAGATAGGGTTTTTATAATTTTACCCAGCCCAAAAAACCCACCTGGGTTTTATTAAAAAAAACACTTTATTATATTTTGAATTCAAATCAATCATCTAATTTTTGAAAATGGTTAGTCATTCTGTTGAAAACCTTTTGGTTCAAACCCAATATTATTAATAATACATTGATTTGTATTTGATGTTATACACAAGTTTTGAAATGATAGATTTTATACAGTAGACTAAGCTATAAAATATGTTCTAATTGGTTGAACAAAATAATATGTTCAACTAGCAACTCACTTGGGATAATATTATTTTAAGGTACCTCCACTGCATTAATGCAAGGCCCTAGAAATAATACTTTGTCGAAAAAGCAACTGAGATAACAAAAGTTCTTACCTTTTATCTTTAAGTAAAGAAAGCAACAAATCAATTCTGCCTCTGGATTGTCGGTAATTTGATGCATGGTCTCCCCTCCTCCTCTTTCTATTCCTTCTACACAGTCTTTTCTTTCAACCTGCCAGCTTGTACAATATTGTTGTGAAGAATTACATTGTTGCATTATTGTTTTACTTTATTATGTCTCTTATTAATCCTTTCCTAACTATATTAAAATTAAAATATGTTTCTCTGGATCCCGACCAATTAATATATTTGAATTATTGGTTTAATCAGGTAACACACATAATATCTTTAATTAAACCACAAAAAACCAATAAAACTTTGTATAACCCAACTGGGGTTTTTTTCAACCCTGCTGCAAGATGATCTCTACATATACTAGCCTATAAGTTTGTTATAGTTGACATTAACATAAGGATAAGAAGCACTAGCATATAAGTTATAATTTACATAAAAATAATAAAACTTGAGAATATGGTATTGTCACAACCTTATAGTTTTTCAATTGCAAGTGTCACCCTGATGTGACGTCCGCGCAGGATTGATTTGCGAGTAAGGGGGTGGACCGGTCACGATTTAACATGTATGTTTGGGTTTTACAGGGTGTTTTATTATGCTAAGGCTGGAAGATACACTTGATAGAATTGATAGAATGTTAGAGGGGCCAGGACAGGGAGGTGTAACGAGCTATGAGACCTATTGTTCTTCTGATAACCCCTAGCCTTACCCATTCACTCAACCCAACTGAATCCCCAACTGCCTTATGGAACACACATCAGCGGGGCTTGTGGTGCAGCTGTCTTTTAAGCGGTCTTTGAGGGGGGCCCCACAGGTCATGAACCACAGGCTTCTGCATCACACATAAAACAGTCTTATCTCACTCGGCAGCTGCCAGCGGACACTCCCCTTCACACGTGCCATATTTGCCTCAGGTGGGTATATACCATAACATCGCAAGTCCATTACATCGCACTTGTCCATTACATCGCAAGTCCATTACATCGCATGACCATTACATTGCGTTTTGAGAACAAATATATTGCAGGTCCATCACGTCGCATTTCCCCCACCTCTCTACACACAGCTAACCCTACTCTGACGTACAACCAATAGGATTGAAGGGGCGTATATATACAATTATATCGCATGTTCATTACATCACGTTTCGGTACAAATACATTGCAGATCCATCACGTCGCATTTCCCCCACCTCTCTACACACAGCTAACCTTACTCTGACGTACAACTAGAAATGACTTGTTGCAAGGTTAGTGTGCCTGAGTCTCCCCTCTAAAGCCTAGTTTATATTGTAACACAACACGTTGGCCAACACGATCCCAACAAGTTGTGTTACAATATAAACATACTCCCTTCTTGTTGGTGTTGGGAGAGCTGGTCAGAGAAAAAAGTTGTGTTGGATCATTTGTTGGAGATAATAAACGACCCTCCCAACATGTTGGCTGAGTTGGGAGGTTCTACGCATGTGCTTTCGAGTTGAATGAGTCTCTAACCTTGGTGAGGCACGTGTTTTATTTTCAGATTAGTTTAACTTTTAAAATCAGGGTTTGCATAATTTTGTGATCATTGAATGGATCAAGGCTAATACAGTTAAGAATTAAATAACCAAAGCTATTCTTTATGCTTTTAATGAGGATTACTCCATCTAGATATATTATGAAAATTGAAAAATGACACCTAGACACGCGAATCGATCCCGGGACTTTTGGCTTAGTACGCCCATGCTCTAACCACTTAGCTATCCGGATTCGTCCTGTTCCCAGGGTCATTCTACACTCATATTTTAAGGCAGAGCCTATGATGGACGTGCGGAAATCGTCGGCTATAAGTATGTGATTATATTAATATCATGAGCTATCAGATAACGCAGCCCACTTCGACCCGGTAGTTGGCTTATTGCTGCCATTTGTACAATTATTATAATTTTACGGGATTGCATATTAAGAATTAAATAGCCAAAGCTATTATTTATGCTCTCCAAGTATCCAAGTTTGTTTAAGGACATTAGATTTCTGGCAAGTTAGAAACTCTCCCCCCTCCCAAGGGGAGTCAGTTGATCCTATATTCCTATTGGTTCTACGTAGAGATATGAGACGGAAAAGCTTCCCTATATTTTCTTAGGGAAATTTTCTAAAGCGAAAAATTTAAGGTTGGCTAAATACATGAGAGTGGATATGCTAACTTTTTCCCTGCCTGGAACAGATTAATACTTTTTAAATCTAACTACTTAACTTCAAGATGAGAGTCGGGTACACTATCCTTGTAATCAACTTTGCCACAAGGGTAGTCAGGCACATAATCCTTTCAACCAAACCTACCTTCATAGTGAGAGTGAGCCCTCGTTTATTATGTAACAAGTTGGATCCAACATTTTGGGAGACAAGACATGTAGAAAATTAAAATGCGTTTATTCTCGCCAACTTGTTGGACAAACATCCTGGATCTTCCGCCTTTTTTTTAATCAGTCTACACATTTCTAGCCATGGATAACGACGTATTACTTGTCGTTACTTCATTTATTGTGTTGACAGGAAGTGTACTCTTGCAGAAAAAACAAAAACTTAAGAAACTGTAGTTTTTTTTTTTTGTTTTTTTGCTAAAATTTGAATTTAATGTGTGTACATGGGAATAATGAATTACCTACATTTGCAAAGTGGATTTGCTAGTTTTGTACACATGTAACATCACAAAGAACAAAATACTTTAGATATAAATCATTTAGTTTGACTGTATTAGCCTTGTTCTATTCAATGATCACAAAATTGTGCAAGCCCCGATTTTAAAAGTTAAACTAATCTGAAAATAAAACACGTGCCTCACCAAGGTTAGAGACTCATTCAACTCGATAGCGCATGCGCAGAACCTCCCAACTCAGCCAATATGTTGGATTGGTCGTTTATTATCTCCAACAAGTGATCCAACACAACCCAACAGAACTTGTTGGCTCTGACCGGCTCTCCCAACACCAACATGTTAACCAACATCCCCAACAAGTTGGGAGTGTGTTTATATTGTAACACAACTTATTGGATCGTGTTGGCCAACGTGTTGTGTTACAATATAAACTAGGCCTTAGAGGGAAGAGTCAGACACACTATCCTTGCAACAAGTCATCTCTAGTTGTACGTCAGATTAGGGTTAGCTGTGTGTAGAGAGGTGGGGGAAATGTGACGTGATAGACCTGCAATGTATTTGTTCCCAAAACGCGATGTAATGGACATGTGATGTAACGGTGCCCACCCACCTCAGGTTTTTCCCCCCTCTCTGATCCTCTCGATCACCTGACCCAATCAAGAAGCTGATCCCTCATTTGACATGGGTTAAGGTACTCTGCTTAATTATCGACCATCAGTTGAATTGAGTGTTCAGCGCCTACCCCAGATGGCTGCCGAATCATGCAAGTTGCTAGTAATATACTTAATCCATGCCTAAATAACTTACTCCACTTTCAGTATCATAGTGCTAATGTGGTAGATATTAGGTAAATTGGGACCACCACTCTACAAGATTAAGTTGAGACCCTTAACACAATTCTATTAATTTAAAAATGTTTTCTTCATGATTATGTAACTTGAAAACGGTTCTTTTGTTTGTTCTAGTTTGAGGCTAATTCAAAGACTCGGCCTGCACCTCCTCCAAACCCCGGCCCAAGGAACCCCCACCCTCATCCACATGGTCCCCCACGCATGATGATGGGACCTCCCCAAGGCATGAGGCCCCGCATGCCACCACCAGGCATGCCACCACCTGGACCAGGTCAGCGTATGCCGGGGCCTCCCATGCACCAGGGTCCCCCTGGCCACCCAGGGCATCCAGGCTCAGGACCACCCCCACAGGGTCACCCACCACCAGGATTCCAGCACAACAGTTGGAACGGGCCCAGGGCTAATGGTGTGTACTCATCCTCATGACATCGCTATATACCACTTTTTCTCCTTGAGTAGCTCTCTTAGTCTCGTCTTTGAAACTGTTTGTTTCATTATACTTGTTTTATGTCTATTTTTCTCTTCTGGTCATATGAAGTTCAAATAAGAGGTAAACTAACTGTGCTCTTCAACTGTTTTAACTAGGGATGGGATCTTTGAATCCTTAAGGCTATTTCAAATTCAAGGATTTGAGAAAATTTTGATCCAAGACTCAAATCCTTAAAAAAACTTTTTTTTTTTTAATTTTCCAAGTGAAATTTGTTTTAGCGCTCTAGTACTGCTTATTGTGGTTCAGAACCAATCATAATTATAGGATGAACTTAGCAACCAGCTCCCAGACCAGTAATTTAACACCTTTAAAAAAAACTAGCACTGTGTCTTACTACCCATTTGAGTTATGTGCTTACATTATGTACTAATTACTCTAATGTATTAAGGACTAGAAAGGTTTCATTTAAAGGAAATGTGCCAACATTTGCATGTAGTGAGAGGTACCATTCAGGAAAAACCACCATCATGAAACCTAACCGGGATCAAACCCCTGTCATAAGAAGTCTAGTCTATTGCGAGAGTAACGGCCTAGACTATGCAACCACCTAAGCGGGTGAATAGTAATTAAATGTTAACAATCTTTAATATAACCTAATCCATTCACTATAACATTCATACATTCTGTTAAATGTTATATTACTGGTCTGGGGTCTGGTTGTTATGTTAGTTCACCCCATAATTATAATTGGTTCTTAACTACCTTCAAGCAGTATTAGAGTTTTAAATTAATTTACTTGAAAAAAATATTTTAAGGATTTGAATCTCAAATAACAAAAAATGTGTCCTTAGATAGTGACCACAAGTTGTTGGTGACAGACATAAAGGGATGGGGATGTAGGAGAAATGTAATAAGCCAAGAAATAAGAGTATGATTGCGGAGGATAAAATAGGCAGGAAGCAAGAAATTATATAGCCAGGGAATAAATAGAAGCAGAGAAAAGACAAGTTAAAATGATGGTTGAAGAAAGAAGAATGTTGAAGACAGGAGAAAAAGAAAAGTAACTATGGATGAGATATTTTGAGAAGGTGTTTAACTTGGAGGAGGAAAGGGAAGAGAGTGAAACAAAGGAGCAGAAAGAAATAGCAGCCGAGGAGGAAAGAGGTCTCACATGATAAGAGGTGGGGGACGCATTAAAGAGGATGAAACAAGGAAAATCACCGGGTGCGGATAAACTGACAGTGGAAATAATAAAAGCTGCATGTGAAGCATGTATACAATGGTTATACAGGGTGCCGAGAGTGATTCGGAAGGAGATCAAGGTTCCAGAAGACTGGAAAAAGGGAGTTATAATACCTATGCTCAAAAAAAGGATACAGGGAGAGGGGTACAAATTATACCAGGGGGATAACGTTGATGTGCCACTGCATTAAACTATATTAGAAGATACTGGAAAAGAGAATGCAAAACAAAATTAAAGAAAGGTGGAGAGAGGAACAGCGCAGATTTAGGGAACATAGGTCTACAATAGAATTGATCTTTGTCATATGACAGGTGATGGAAAGAAGGTATGAATTTGGGAAAGACTTGGAAATGGTATTTATGGATGTGGAAAAGGCATATGATAATGTAGATAAAAATAAAGTTTGGAAAGTGATTTAGGAGACCGGAGGGGAAACAGGAGCTGTAATGAGAGTCAAAAGCATCGTATGAGCTTAAACAGATGGTGAGAGGATGGAGTGGTTTTAAATTTTTTTTAAATTAGTTGACCTGGTTGTGTAGGGTTAAGGTGTCAGACTGCTGTGCAGGGGGTCCAGAGTTCAATCCTCGGTCCTGGCACAAACCCTTCTTTCACCTCTGATAACATGGGTATTAATTCATAACTTGTGAATGTGTGGAATGCCAATCCGCCACCGTTGTTCGGATCCTACGTTAAACTTATCTGACAACCATCCTACCATTACACATTAGCGTAAGTGCTTTTACCCTGAACGGTTAGTAAGAAGCGTGTGATAATAATAATATAATAATAATAATAATAATAAATAAAAAATTAAGTGAATCAGGGGAGTGCCCTTTTCACCACCACTATTTGTAATGGCAATGGAAATGGTCATGAATAAAGTGACAGGAAATCACAATTAGTAAAGAATGAAAGCCATGATGTTTCCTGATGACTTGATGGTATGGGGAGAAGGAAGAGGAAGTACAGGAATGGGATGAGGAATTGAAAGGGTGTGGAGGGAAATTAAGCATGGCAAAGTGTGAGATGATGGTAATGACAAGGAAGAGGATAAGGCCTAGTAAAGCTATAAAGTTGGATAGAGTAGAGCTGACAGAACCAAACTATCCTATCCTAGAAGCTTGATTGAGGCAGAGGTGGGAATAGAGAGGGTCTAATGAGAAGAGGACATTGGGTAGAGTTGTTCTTTAGGTGTGTAAGAGACCTGCTTGAAAAATAAAAGTGCCCTTGAAGGGTAAAGAAGTGTTGTACAGGGATTGCTTTTTACCCATTGTCACATATGCAGCAGAAACATAAACATTGAGTGTAAGAAAGACTAAGAAAGTGGAGGCAATGTGAATGAAGTTTGTGAGGAGCATGTTCTCATGAGGAGAAAAGAGATTGGGAATGTAGTTATACAGGAAAGAGTGGGCGTCAGGGAGTACATTCGATAATAGGTCAAGCAAGACTGAGATGTGGTATGGGCATGCATTAAGGATAGAGGAAAGGATTCCAAAATAAAATGATGAAAATGAAGTAGGTAGGAAAAAAATCAGTAGGGAGCCCAAGAAAGAGGTAGAAGGAGCAGATAACAGCAAGTGTACAAGCTAGAGGAGAATAATTTTGGAAGGATAGATGAAAATGGAGGCATTTTACTAAACTGACCGACCACAACCTGGAAACAATGGATCATGGTGAGTATGAGGAAACGTACAGATATTTTATTTGATCTTAAAAACCTATTTTTTTAAATTTGATCTTTGATCTAGCTTTGGGAATATCAAATATATTTGTTTCAACTTCTCTTGGAACTGAAAAAGTTAACCTTGCAGTGTGAATCAAGCTTTGTTCTTGTTGGTGCCCTTAACATCATGAGGGGTTTTGTTTCTAGGGCCACCTCGGTCAGGGCCACCACCGCAAGGACCACATCCACAGGGGCCCCCACAGACTCGAGGCCCCCCACCTGGCATGGTAAGCTGAATTTTACTCATATTTATATTTCACTATAAATCAAGGCCTACGATTCAGTTAAAATAAAAAAATTATATGAAATTTTAGTTAAGTTTAGGATGCACAAAAAACTTGCCAAGTTCTATTGTAATATTTCTGTGACACCTAGTGGGTACTTTTGATATACGTAATGATTGAAACAAGGAGAACTACCCCCATTACTTTTAAATCTAGCCTTAGAGTATGCTAAAAGGGTATACAAGAGGGCAGGGAAGTGTTGACAATAGACGGTACAATGGGGCCTTTAGGATATGCAGATTTAGCTAGCTTTTTATTTTTTGGACAATAGTATGGAAGCTGTTTCAAGAAATACAAAAATTCTACAAGAGGCTAGCGAGGAAATAGGTTTAGAAGTGAACACTAAAAATACAAAGTATATGATCACACCTAGAGAACACAGATTGGTGACGATAATTCAGATTATTGGGAACAACATAGCATTTGACATTGTTAATGAGTTTAAATATTTAGGAACAATTTTAAATAGCAATAACAATATTAGATTGGAAATTAGGAAAAAAAATAGTCAGGAAATGCATGCTTTACTTGGTCACTAAGTTGTTCACATCTCGCCTCTAGTTCAGTAATGTAAAACTCAGAATATTATGATGATATTGTTTTTTATGATAATGATGATGATGATGACGACCGTGCACGCCCCACGGTTGAGCAGCATTTATGATGATAATGTTTTTACGTCCATACATTCCAAGGTTGCGATACCAGTTGCCTTACTGTGTACTTGCTATCACACGGCTATGCTATGTTTCGATTATATGCCTAGCTCACTGGAGGATTACTTATTAGTTATTTCTGTTGAAATTAGTAAAATTCAATGTTTGTATATGATTTATTTAGTTAGTTACATTTTCAATATTATAAATTTAATATTAAAGTGATACAGTTCTTATTCGGAGAGTCAGAGCTAGAGCTAGAGCTTGCTACAGATTGAGATATGTTAAAAAAAATTAGGTGGCTCATTGGCTAAATAATTTTATAATAAAGGAAATTAATAAAATTAAAGAAAAAGGAAAAATAAACTAGGCCTACTAGGAGTACATTTGATGAAGAAAGCCCACCTAGGGAAAGAGAAAAAATGTGGGAAGAATCCAATGCACAAAGGTGACATCTTCTTCCTTTCATCTGTCTTCATTTTGACACAAATAGAATAATATTTCGGCATTGTTGCCTTTATCAAACACAAAGAAGAGAGTACAGATAACACAATCACTGGATTACTCCATTTTGAATTTATAGATTGAGATAGTGATTGCTATACGCTCAAGCTGTTCCAGCCCCTTATATATGACCTACCCCTTGCTTCTTGGACCCCATGTCTTCAGTGTTAAAACCAACTAACAGGAGAACTCCTGGCAACCTAATGTTGTGAAGGCTAGTTTTCCATAGGGTAAAAGGTAGCCAACTCATCACCAGATTTTTAAATAGAATGGAGGAAGTTTTTAAACAAAGAAAGATTTAAAACATATTATATTGAATTCACTTCTGAAAATGCCTGGTCATCCATAGATGAAGTATTGAAAGAAAAATTTACATACAGTTCCTTAAAGAAAAATATACTTCATCCATGACTTTTCAAATAAATGAGAGGGGCCTAAAACAGTATCATTAGTCATTACAATATACAAAACAATAATTTTACTGGTGGTTCTCTATTGGTGTGAAACGTGGTTTCTTACCTTTACTTTACATACATTACTGTTTCCACCTTGTGACCTGGGTCGATTTTTATTCAAACTAAATATTTTCCATTACCGACTTCCTAGGCCTGTTGTAGCTTCATATGCCTTATAATCTAACATATGACTAGGACAGGCACAGTATCAATTCCCCGGCCATGCCAGGAAATAACCCGGGACCTTTATCTCAGTAGGCAGACCCTACCGACTGAACTAAGATGTCAGATAGGTCTCTTACCTTTTATGACAAAAACAAATTTAGGGAGTTTTAAAACAAACTACTTAAGAAATAAAATGTATTATTGCCTAATGGCTTGGGTATGTATAATAATAAATTGTCAAATACTGTGCAAGATGCTTGGAAACATATTGGTCCTAATAGAGATGAGGCTACTGCGGAGTGAAAGAGGTTACATAATGTTGAGTTACATATCCTATACTCATGACAAGACATTGTTATGATAATAAAATATGGCGGGCAGGGCATGCAGTGCGAATGGGAGAACCTAGGTCAGGGTAAGAGACCATTGGGAAGACCTAGACGTGGATGGGAGGATATAATTAGAATGGACTTGAAAGGTGTAGTGAGGTGGATTGGATAAAACATGGTCTAAATAGGGATAGGTGATGTACTTTTGTAAGTGCGGCAATGAACTCTCCTAATGCCATAGAGTATGGAAGAATACCTTAACAAGTAACATTGCAATTATTGCAATACTTAATACATTGACCTCTCCACAGAAACACTCGGCCAACGAACGAATGGTCACAGTTTTGATACCAATAACGATGACCTTAACAAACCAGTAGCACGTCATGCCCAAACACATAATTTAGATTTTGTCTCATTCTCTAGTACTAGAGTTATATGAGCCCTCACTAGTAGTTTCAATGCTTCCCAGCTTCCTATATGGAAACTTACTCACCAATATAGATTACCAAATCAGGCACCTCATGCTCTCAACCTTAGATAACAATCTCTCTTTCCTTCCAAGCAGGTCTACTCACACAAGTCAGTTCAAACAATAACAGATGATATATTTAATATAATAATATAATTACCTCCTCCGTGGCGTAGTTAGCTAACACGCTGCTAGATGCCGAGATGGGGAGATTGAGGTTCGAAATTCAAAACGGGTGGTCTAATGGTTTTCCACTTTCCTATGAAATGTGGATTTACTTCCTCTAAATTCAACCTTCTCAATCCTATAACCCATTAGCATAATTAGCACTTAAATGTATACCCGAATGGGTACTAAGACATGGTGCTAAGTAAAAAAAAATATATTTAATTAAATATAATATAAAATCAACATTCTATCCATCTACCAAGAGTCAAGGCACATATTTGAACAGGCAACAACAAAATCCAAGCAAAAAACAAAAACAAACATGCAATAACAATAACTAAGTGACCATGATCTATCTCTAGCCATTCTGCCATGGTCCATATGGTGTTTTACTCTCTTCTGATGAAGGAGGGGACTGATGTACCCTGAACATTTCATAATTATGTGTTTTGTTCTTTTAATTGTGAACTCGAGGCCTACACTTTCTGGTATGTAGGCCTTGTCCTCCTTTCCTCTTTTCTATGTTTAATCTGAGGAAAAAAATTGTACTAGTGTATTTGAAACTTTTTTTATTCACAAAAGGCTACTTAATAAAAAATATGTAAAGTATTTATATCGTTGATTCTTACCAAAATTGACTTAATTGACCATTGAGCATCTAAAAGGCAAATAATTCACTTTTATGAAAAGAGTGTTTCTTTAATTTTGCGTGTTCAAAATATACTAAAAAAATCTATTTAAAAATGTGACAGAGCTTTCAATAGACTTCGATATTCTTTTATTGTGCCAGTAAAAGTTAATAAAAGCATGTCTCACAAAATTTCAATGTGTCTTATCTTTAAGGAACAAATTAACAAATAAATATTCATGAAATTTACTAAATTAAGGCACATAGTTTTACTGTTTAGTTTAAATTATAGTAAAATCATAGACAGATAGCTTAGATCAAATGTATCGGAATGCACCTGAATAATGAATAAAAACCAACATGTACAAACACCGCCTAAGTTTCTTGCTAATGGATAAAGCCTTTATAGCTCCATTGGTGGAGCAACAATGCATTAAACCAAAGGTTCATTGTTAGATTCCATGTCTAGGCATATACATTTAAATATATTGTGTAATATTAATTTTATTTAAGTAATATTGCAAGGGACATCTCCCATATTTAATGTCATGCTATTGGTGCAGCAGTTTCAGGGTCCCCACACTGGCCAAGGACCTCCTAGAGGTCCTCCTCCTGGCTCTATGCCACCTGATCCTAGAGGGCCCCCACCGAGGCCTGATTGGAACAGGCCTCCAGGACCTGGTGGTAAGCTTTACTTGTGCTCAGCTTCTTATAAGATTTTTGCCATCTTTCAATCATAAGCATGTGCGAAGCTTCGAAATTCCAAATCTGAGACTGAGATTCAGAATCAATTTGAAGCTTCAAATTTTAATATTTGAAATATTAAAATAGTATTTGTAATTTGAAATCCATATATATCCCATATTTGGATTTGATGGAATAAAATTCATAATTCATGTGTTTCTATACCTATTTCCTTTACCTTCTTCTAAATTTAAAACAAAATATATAGTGTCATAACCCTGAGCAATGTTAGGATGTTTGTTTTGAGTTACATGACTTTATTGGACGTATGTGTTTGAAAGTGCTGGTTTAGCGAATATGATGTAACAAATTAGAAGTATTAAAGAGGAATGCTGACTACTCATAACAATGTTTTGCTATAGTTGGCCATAGCGGGCTATAAAAGTCTTTTATTTGTTGAGATCACTGCTGTCACATTTCCATCAAATTTGTAGGCAGAAACGCTGCCCGCTGCCCGATGTTGGACCTTAACACACATCTTTAGGTTATCAGAAGCACTTGTGGTTAGAGGGCAACCGCTGAGCCCAGGGTACCGAGATCAAGTTCTTTAGGGTGTTGCAAGTCATGTCGGGTCATTCAATCAGTCCAAGTCTTCACGAGTAAGACGGTTTCTCCATGAGCACCAGCATCCAATCTCTTTTTTTTTTTAAATACTTTTTTTTAACATCACATTTTGTACTATCTCCTAGTAATTTTTATTAAACCAAAATTTATAACCCCACATTATTTTGAACCCACACAACCACCTAACCCCTCCCGCGAGCTATCCTGATAGATCCTGATGAGTTCCGATAGAATAAAACCTAGGTCAAGGGAATTGGGTGGTAACGTTCGATCTTCTTCAAGAGGCAGCCATTACCTCTTTGTCCATTGCCATCAATGTAAAGTGTGAACTATGTTCTTTTTTAATTGCAAAAGCAATATTGTCTTCATTCCCGTTTATACGTTTCTATCCACCTTTTCTTTACCTTTCATATATGATATATATTTTAAAGATGGAAATGTGAAAGCTTTTTTTTTACACCCTTTAGGTGATGTGTTGGCTTTACAGTAGTTATTTTTTGAGTTAAGCTAACTTTCTTTGCAAAGGGGTATTCATGTGGTGAGTGTCATGATGAGTTGTGTCTTGTGTAGGAATGACTCACCACCATCCTGGGCCAGGGTTTCAGCCCCCACCCATGCAGGGCCCTCCACCTGGGCAGCAAGGGCCTCCTAGAGGCCCACCACCGCCTGGACAGATGGGAGGTGGGTATACAACACAACCACAATTCACAAATTGATAATTTTGGTTAAACGTTTGAGGAACAATCGATACATTTAACTTTAAAGACATTTAAATAATACAAAGATTTGTGAAATCCTCTTTATCAATTCAAAGTGAAACCATATAAAATATTCTCAAAGCAGAATTTCAATAGCTTATGTTTTCTTTTGAATATTGAATTAAAATTTGAAGCTTCAAATATTTAAAAATTGTTAAATTTTAGTTATAATGAAAAGATTTTAAATTGGATTTAAAAGAACGTTGTTTAAGCCTTGATGCAACTGACAAATGATATTTTGTTTGTCCTGTCTACTATGTCATAAACAACAAACAAAACATTTTTTTATTAAATTAATAAACCAGTTTGGACTTTTTTGATATATTAAATTTTGTTGCTCTCTCATGTACACAACTCTATGTAATTGCTTTTAGCACTCGACAATCGCTTAAAATTGTTATTTGAAAGGTCTTCATTGTATTCAATATACTTTCTTTTTCTTTTGTGATTTTTACCAATTTTTATTCTCTCGCAAATACCATAGGAATCGAGAATTCGAGCGTCCCATCTTTAATATATAATGATTTTTGACACCTTGATTTTTAGCTCTCAAATTCCAGGAAATGTTGGTTTTGGTAACTAAACCAAATTGCAGGATTAATAATTGGGCTATTTCTCCCTGCAAACTTTTTTTATACCTACAAATGCTAAAATGTTATCAATACGATTCTAGTAATTCTGCACAAATCAAACAAGGCTGTATTAATAATTTTTTTTCCCTATTTTTTTTATTAATATGCAATTCAATTATCTTAAGAATTTTTCAGCTCGCTTCTGTGGCCACATGGTCTAAGGTGCTACTCTTGCAGTCTACTAAACTGCTTATGATGAGGAGATTGCTGATCGAATCTTTCTCTGGTTTACTGAGGGTTTTTTCCCCCAAAATAGTATTCCACTATCCCTCCTCACAATTGTGGGTACACTTCCTCTAAATATAACCTTCCTATACCCTAAAACCTTTAGCATAATTAATACACAAGTGTGTAACCCGTAACAGGTAAATAAGAAGCGGGGCTAAAAAATAATTTCACATTATTATTATTGTTATTATTATTATTATTATTATTGTTATCATCTGTTCCGGTTGTACACACTTATGCTAATATGTAATAGGGTAATTGTGAGATGAAATGAAGGACCTACAGTTTAACGTGGGATCCGAGCCACAGTGGATGCCTAGCATTCCACACATCCACAACACATTCAAATATTAATTTGTATGGTAAGGTAAATAATTGCTCAGAATGGCAATAATTAAATACAAAACGGTATTCTAATTGTCATTATTTTTATTAGCAGAGTTTCAAAATTGATGAAGCCGACTTTTTTTTCGGAGCAAAGTAGAAACAAATATTTTTTCTGAAGTTTTTGGAGCTTCGTACAACCTCAAAACAATACTTTGGCCAGCCATATTTGGTTCCTCCGACAGCTGAATTAAGCGTGTGCTAGTACTTGAAAATTCAAGCTCAAGTGAGTTTTAGTACTTGTTGGAACTCAGATTTTTACAAAACTCAAAAAATTTGAGCATTTGAAATTTTTTATTTAATCTCAGAGTTTAATTAAGTTAGATTGAATTATAAGATGTTATATCAAAGCCAGTAGAGTCCCTCACAATTTTCTTGTTTGATTAAAAAATAAATAACTTGTAGAACTAAATAGAATTTGTGTGAGCATAAACTTTTGAAAAAAAAAAAAACCTTAATTTTCTTTGTGGATTATGCATTGAGCAATAAAACAATTTACAGGGTCATTCATTATCAAATCACAATTTTTTTTACAAAATTTTACCTGACCATCTCAGATTTTTATAAAACTTGGTATATAGAGAGTGTGTATAGAGACTAGGAAAAATACCAATTTTTAGTTAAAATATCTCAAAAAAGTTTTCAAAATATGGCTTTGTAAAGTTTTAAAAAAAATGTCCAAAAATGCACGGCTGGTTTATTTTCTAATCGTCATAGCAGCTTTCCAAATTAAGCTAGAGAAGTGGGAGTGGTGTCATTTTACTGAGAGTTTTGAGCCCTTTTCAATAACATACAGCACAACATGCATTGTCATGACAAACAAATTTCAAAACTAAAAATCAAAATTTTGACTCATATTTTCTGTAAAAGTGCGTCACCAAAAAATTTCCAATAAATCCTGTGCATAGTCTGTACTGTTAAGTGATTCTCAAACTTTAAAAGTGGGAGGATAATGGGTTCATAGTTAAAAATATTTCAGAACAGGGTGGATTTCTTTATGTAGTAAGTGAAGTACAGTTTTACAACAGGTATTATTGATGTCATGGGATTCATTAAATTAATTATTTCAAGTAGTTATAACACTTAATACTTAGTTAAATGTTAGAGTTGGTTGACAGCCTGTGTACTTTTCATAGTCTCATCAGGAGCTATTACATAAATTCTTCCAGTAGGAGTTGTAGGATCGACTTTGGAAATAACATCCTTCAACGATATCCACAATATCTCTGGCTTCCTCGAATATTAAAATGATGGAGAAGGTCCAGTAGGATGTAGAAATGTTACTTTTAATTCATTATCTTCTTCGTTCTTTTCCAAAATATACGCCAGCCACCATTTTTGGTCATAAACAGTGGTTATATAACCGCTTACTTCTGACATTTGATGGTGATTTTAGACCTAATATGTTTAAGGTGTTTCAAACTTAGAGAACATTATTTTAAGGGGCTTTTGACCTAAGGAATACATAAGGTGTCTCAAACTAAGATAACCTTTAAGAGGTGGTAAAATACAGAACATTTAAGATTCTAGAGGACATTCAAGAAGGGTAAAAAAAAATTTTACCCTCTTCCAATAAGTAGTTAAATATAAAACACCATTTTCAAAAGAGATTAACTAATAAAAATAATGTATTAAAATTAACTATTCGATTTGTATTATTCAATATTTGCTTAAAATTTTGCTGTTTCAATAAAAAATGTCATACGCATGCCACTATCTTACTATGTCTATCTTAATATGTTTGATATATTATTTGTATTATATTTAATAATGTCAAAGCTTTTACAGGTATTACCATATTAGTATAAAAACAATATATATTTTAGATTCTATAATTAATCTAAAGCGTCATTTTTATAATTTCCTGTTCCCGCCCCGATCCCGATATTTTAACTCATTTCCCGTTCCAATATAAAATGTCATTCCTGTCCATCCCTATAAATATTTGAATTTCCATCATAAAAAACTTGAAATTCGGTTTAAAATTTTTTGTATAAAACTTATAAAAATAACAATAAATTAGATTATATTTTTAAAAATAATTTCAGTAAAAATCTATTTTAGATTGGCAGTTATAATCTCTTTCAATATATTTTGTTATATCTACATGCAGTCCTCAAAGGTCCAATGTATATATCCTTACATGAATTGAACATGATGTATGGACACGCTTTTGGAACAACGCATAAAACTTATTTGAATAAAATATGTTGATGTTGAATTGTTTTTCTGTAACATTTCCAGGGGGCCCTCCGCCTGGCCATCAAGGTCCACCAGTCCATGCTCCGACGGGCCCTCCTGCTCCTCATGTCAATCCTGCGTTCTTTCAACAGACCGGCCCGCCACATCAGGGGCCCCCACCCCCGCATGGACCTCCCCACGGCTATGGGCCGCCACCCTCTTCCCAGGTACGAGGGAACCTTCGAGTAAGTTAATTGTATTCTTTTCAGCACAATCATTGGTTGAGGTTTAATTTAAGATCTCATTGACATTCCTCCCCCCATGCGACATTAGAAGATATTTGAAAGAAAATTTTGAACGAGCACAAAATAGCTTTAACCCCTTTCTCTGGCGTGGGCTTTGAACAACACATGTGTTTGCCCGAACATTCCTTGTCGTGGACATGAATTGACGTTTCATTGCATTATGTTATTGTAATGCCATCTAACAACGAACCACTGTACCTTTAGCCAGTCCGAATACTTCATTTTGGAGCCAATAGATGGAGCTACCAGTTCATTGACAACTTGGACCATGGCTAAAGTAATAAAGGAAAAAGTAAATAAATAGTGAAAATATTGGTCGCATAAGATTCTAAGAGTATAAAAATGGCTGCCAGGCCTACGTAGATAGCTGTGCTACACAGCCTCCAGGGAATGAGCTACCAATGAAAAGACTGCCCAGTGGACAAATAATTTGGTTGCCATGTTAAGAAAAATTGTTACTGCCCAATCCCTTGACCAAGGCTTTATTTTTATTTTTTAAACTAGTGTTAAAATGTTTGACTACTTCTATAATAGAAGACAGAAGAAAGGAAGACGATGTCACCTTTGTGCATTCGATTCTTCCCACATTTTCCCACTTTCCTTAGGTCGGCTTTCTTCATTAAATATACATTTATTAGTTTATCTTTCCTTTTTCTTTATTTTCATCATTTTTCATTATTATAAACGTACATTACAAATTAATATTCATATGATCAAAAATATGAAGTAATGAATTGCATATTATGATATTAACTTGGATTATAATTTGAATGCAAAGCCTAACATTTATATTATTTTAATTTTGAAAAATAAAATGTATTTATTTGGTTCATAATCGAGTTTGTGTCAAATAATTGTTTTACTATAGTTATTAATTTTATTTGGCCCGTTTTTGTCTTTTCTCACTATGCCAAATTTATTAACACATTTAAACAGCAAAATATGACAAATTATATGTTTTTTAATCTCCAAGTTTGTGAAAAATATGTTTTTGTATTATTAATAATTACAAAATTGTGTTTAAGAAAAGTTTTCATTTTAAAAATAATTTATTACTTTGCAATGTGAAAAGACCGCGAGCCACATTATTGCCACACTTGTTATACATTATATAATATAATTATATTTCAAATTATTCTCGAAGAATGTAATTCCATAACATATCTTTTTGTGTTTTGTGTGTTTTAAATGTGCCTTCATAAGAAGAAGGAATATATCTGAAAATGTATAACAATGTAAACAATGTATAACTGTAGAAGTGTGAAGAAGTGAGGAATTGTGAAGTGTAAAAAGTTTAAGAAGAAAAGAAAACAAGAAATTAAGAGTAAAGAAGAAAAGTGTGTTTGTTCCTATATACTAGCTAACCTAACTACCCTTTCAGGTTGGCTTCCTTAACTATCACTTATTACATTATTGTACAGTGTTTCTACACTGTCTTATTATACATTTCCATCCCATCGGTCAATAATTATTCTATTATAAATCTAAAATTGTTTATTTCTAAATGTAGGATTAGATTTTAAATATACTGTGATGGTTACCATAAAATGACTTATGATTCAATTTACTGATCCCAAGAAAACTTAAAAAAAAGCATTCTAGAAAATATATTTGGATGAAAAGATTTAGCAAAATAAAAAAATAACCCATTATTTGATGTCCATCTGTAACACAGCTGTTCACCTATTGATCTTTAAGATGTTTGTAGGGACACTTTTGCATTAAGGTGTACTTGATATCAACTTGCACTAAGCTATTTTTGTTCTAAAATCCTATAGAGAGATACCTCTATTTCTTCCCCCCCCACCCCCTCAAACTTCATAGGCACAAAACACACAATAAGATACAAGGGTAAACAATTATTTATTCATCACCAGCCACACACAGAAAATCTTTTTCAAGGCGCTCAAAATTGTGAACCACTAATATTTTGAGTTTGAGTATCTATTTAAATTCTGCACAAAGCTTGAGATCCAAGTATTACTCACAGGGCCCTTGTTATCACCCAGATCCTCAACCTATTGGAACTCGAGAATAATAGTAACTAAACAGTCGACAACCTTGGCTATGCACTCATCTTTAAAATAAAATTAAATATATTTGTGTTTAGTGACCAGACTAATTCACTTCTTAAATTTTGGGAATTTTTAAGAGGCTTTGAAAAAAATAAATATAATAATTATTTTAAATATACACTTTCCAAGAGTAACATATTTTCAAAATTAAAATTATAAATGAGGCTTTAAAATATGAACGTCATTTTCCTGGAGACAAATCTTATGTCAGAAAAAGTTGCTATTTTATGTTGAAGTTAAACTATTTTGTATATTTATTTAAATTTAAACATCAAATAAAAAACAAAAGTTTCATTTGAAACATGTTTTATAAACAGATTTTGTTCTAAGCTTGTCATCTAAAAGTTATTACAACATACGCCCCTACTTTTTTTTTTTTTGACAAATGAATATCAATCTTTACTAATTTACTTAAAATTACAGAATCATACAAAAACTATAGCAGTTGATACTTTTTTAGCAGATAAATGTAACTGTCATTTTACTAAACGGACCTGGCCACAGGCTTGAAACATTTGATTATTATGAAATGTAACTGTTAATGGTACAATATTTTTTTAAGCAAAATCAGAAGATGTGGTAGTGACACGTACAACAGTATACTGGCCGGCAAGGCAATTTCAAGCGTGCTCAGGGTAAGACTGAGCAACGGTTCTTGTGGTATACTGGCTGAAATGTGCAAACATTGATTGGTACAGCATCCTTATTGTTAACAGTGAATACTTACAATTGGATACTTGTAGGGTCTACTTTAAGCTAATTTCTAAAAGAAACTGTCGAAAATTGATAAATACACATAATAATGGGATTGTTCACTTGCTGATTATTGCATATTACTACTCATCCTAAGAACGAGAATTTTAGTTTTTATAAAACATTCATTTGTTTATAAACGTATTTAAACTTGTATATTTGTGTGCATGGGTAAAAACAGTCATGGTATTCTTAGAGAGTGTAGGCTTAATTATACTGTTAACATTCCAGCCGCAATACGGTGCTCCACCCCCAGAGCACCGCACGATGGCCCTCCACCTATTAGTGAGGCTGAGTTTGAAGAAATCATGGGCCGCAATCGTACTGTTTCCAGTTCGGCTATTGCAAGAGCAGTTTCAGATGCTGCAGCTGGTAAGGGGTCGAAAGCTATATGAATGTTTTGAACTAAAATATAAATTAAGTACCACCTAGTATATCCATAACTCATTTAGATTCTATTTTACTTGTATTATCTGTCTGATTTGTATCATTTCGTAATTTGTTTGAATAAATAGTTGAAAATTGATAAGCTAAGGCTAAGGTGTTAAATCTACACCAGTAACAATACATTTTAAAATTTGTATTTTCATATATATAAATCTCTTTAATTATTTTTATAAATTTAAATATTTTTCATAAAGCTTCTTTTTGTTAAAGACAAAATTTACAGCACATAAAAATTGTTTAACTTTTCTAATTCATCTTAACAAAGAATGATAAATAGAGCCCCATAAAATATTGTTTTATTTTTAGTTAAATTTAGTTTTTTAAATCTCACTTTTCAGTGTTATTTCAGGTTTATTCAAAATTACATGTTTCCTAAGGTGTTTAAATATTATTTACATATTGAGACAATGTATACAATGTTAAAATTTATTATTGAAAAATCATATACTTGCTTTAAAATTATTTGTCAAGTTTGTCTGCATATTTCACAATTTTGTAGTCCAAAGTTAGTTTACACTACAACAAAATACTAATCATATTACAACATGGTCTAATTTTTGCTTAATTTCTTGTTTAGTTAAAGATTTTTTTTTGTAAAAGCAGTATTTTGTTTTAGAGGAGGATTTCTTGTAACAAGACAATTTTGTTTTATTTCGCTTTTTCAAAAAGATTGTAAATCATATCTAAAAACTATCAAAGGAAAAATTACTTGGATTCCATCTTTGTATGCTTTTTTCGCTTTATCACGTCTCACCATTTTTACAGGGCTCTAATGATAAAAAACAAATTCAGTAAACAGTATGTGAATTTTTTTTGACAAGTAATGTTTGATTATTTTCAGGTGAATATGCCAGTGCTATTGAGACATTGGTAACAGCCATTTCACTGATCAAGCAATCCAAAGTTGCAAACGATGACCGTTGTAAGATTCTCATAAGCTCTCTGCAAGACACACTTCACGGTGTTGAAAACAAGAGCTATGGTGCCGCTCGTAGAGGTAAGCTTGTCATCTTTCACCAATTTTATCCTAAAATACTTAAACGTAATTGTTTTAGGCTTTTGTATTGAGTTGAATCTACTCTAATTTAAATCGAAAGCTCTATTTTAAGCATATTAAACTTGTGTTTAATCCCCACTGTTTTATGCTTTTTTGTTTTCTGCTTAGATTTTATTCATAACAGTTCTTAAGTTGCTATAGACAATATAAAAGTACTAAATGTTTGTATTAAAAAACTTATAATCACATTCATTGTTATGTTTAGGCATTCACTTTAGTGGTAAATTAATGGTGTGGGTTCTAATTGAGAAGCTATATAATTATGGCGAACAAAACTGCCAATAAGCAGGATAATGACCCTATAGCAAATCTCACCTCAAAATTTGAAAGAAAAATTAATTCTTTTAAATTCATGAATTTGATTTATTTTCAAATTCTCTGGATTCATAGATTCAAACAGTCATCCCAACTTTTAAGAGATAATGTGTCAGTATTTATAAATAATTTTTCCCCTTTCTTTATAGAAAGATCTCGTTCACGAGACCGCGAGCGCTCGCACCGGCGCCGCAGGGAGAGATCTCGTAGCCGTGATCGTGAGTATAGAGAGCGCAGTCGGGATAGAGAACGTGAGAGGGAGAGAGAGCGGGAAAGAGACAGGTATTACGTAGATCCCTACCCACGAGAACGCTCGCGCAGCAGAGAGAGAGAAAGAGAGAGGGAGTATCGTGAACGCAGCAGAGAAGACAGGTAACAAACACATTTAGGTTCATGTATTGGTAAATACCTTTTAAATAAGTCTCAAAGATTTATAGTCGTGACCTTTTAAAACTGAAATGTACTTGCCTATTGAAATAAACTTAAAAAAAAAATTAAACTGTGAATTTAATCTGACTAATATATTAACACAAAATATTTCAAGTCAAATATCCGCATTGGATAATTTTTGAATCAAATCCAACTTTAAATAAGATATTCAAAAATGTTATTTGAATCAAAATTCAATACATTTTTTTTTTTTTTTTTTTTTTTTTTTTTCAAATTTTGTGTATGATAAATATGCACATTCATATTATGTTTAAACATTTTTCAAGCCATGTACAATTCAAGATTATATTTTAATACTACCAAAGCTTTCATCTAACATGCAAAAATCTTTCAGCGCTATAAACACTTATTAGATATGATTATTTTAAATCTATATACATATTAGATATGATTATTTTAAATCTATATACATATAAAGCTGTGTAGTTAATTTGGTTTTGATTTTGTTTAATTCTGTAAACTGTTAAATGTCTTCATTTAATATCGACAGCCGAAATATATTTTTATTAAATTGAGTAAATTCTTTTTTACCTGTAAGGTATTTCTTTTTATAAAATAATATTGACCAAGTAGGTTCAAGCATATTCAAATCTTGCCTGCTATGAAGACACATTTAAAACACACAAAACACAAGGAAAGATATGTTGTAGACAAAAGTTTACAAAGAGAAGAAATGAAGAGAGAAGTGTGTTTGTGTCGATCTAGGCCTAGCCTAATTATCCTTTCAAGTTGGCGTCCTTCACTGTCTATTACTTGACATTAGTGTACAGTGTTTTTACACTGTCTTGATATAAAATATTAAATAGCTATTCACAAAAAAGAAATAAGTAATATACTGAATATTATTTTATAGTAAATACTGTGATAGCATCAGATGTAAGAGAAACTAGTAAAGTGGAGGCCTTGGGAATGAATTTTGTAAGGAGCACGTTAGCTGTCATGAGGAAAAACAAGATTAGGAATTAAGTTAACTGGAAAAAAGCAGGGGTACAGGAATTACATGAAATATTAGAGGAAGAAAGACAGATGATTTGGACATATAATGAGGATGGAAAAGGAGAGGATGCCAAAGAAAATATTGGAAAAAAAGCCCTCAAGGAGGCCATGAAAGATACGGGAAGAACATATATCAAAGTGTGCAAGTGAGAGGAGAAGAATAGATGAAATTAAAGGTGAAAGAATGCGGTGGAAAGGATAAAGAAAGATGGAGGCATTTTGCTAAACTGACCTGGCCATGGGCTGTAAACATGATGATGATGACTGATGGTAACTTATTAAAATCACCAATCTCAGCCGAAGCATAGAAAACATAGGAAAATATGATTATCAACAAACCTGATTGACCCGTTTTATTACTCTTTATTTTACAACGGTAAATCTATAATCAAATAATACCGATATAATGGATATTAAGTTGAAGTCAAAGCTAATAAACATTCAATTTGACCTAAGAGAATTTCTAAGCTTTGCACACCCCAAATATTTGCCTTTTTTTTTTTTTGTTGAAGATAAACTGAATACTACATTTTTAAAATCTTTAATATCTAATGTAGTTGTCTAAGCCAGTAATTATTGTTTAACCACAGTTGAATTTGTTGCCTTAGGCCATGGTTAAGCTTGTTTCACTGTTTGTTTCAAATGGTGACTGATTTGGACACTGTTGATCAGTTCCAGTGTTTATTCCAGCTCTACGCGTCAAGCTGTTCGGCCCCGTGTCAAAACACCAGAGCCACCAGAACCTGCTGTTGTGCTGGCTACTAAATCAAGGTAGGTGTGATTCATGTTAAATAACTTTCAACAAACATGGTACTAGAATAATACATATCTCCATAGTCGATGCTAATAATTAAGTTGACAACATTATGTATTAATTTTATATTTACCTTTCCTACTTTTAATCATATCAGGAAAAGCAGGAAAATGCAGGGAAATTTTTGTGTTTGGAAAAACAGGTAAAACACAGAGAATTTGACAAAATCTCTTAAAAATACTGGAATATTTGTTAATTTGGGACATTTAATTGAAAGCTTTAAGTAGTAGGTCTTTGAATGGACGAAACAGGAGACTGAATACTTATCATTTCATGTAAGTTGGGCAAGATTGGCTATATCCCGAAAAGGTTTGGGTAAGAAACAAAGCCTGCTTCTGGAAGTTACTGCGACTCATCACTGCTTTTTTTTTTTAGACAATCTTCATTGTTTTGTAGAGCACATTTTTTATTTTTTTAGCATGTCTTACTACTCGTTTGGGCTATACGCTCATGGACTAATCACACTAAAAAAAGCACCCTCAATACACAACCAAGATTCAAACCTCGATATCCCTATCATTGACAGTTTAGTCTATTGCAAGAGTAGCACCTTGTGGCCAATGAAGCGCGACATGGTTTTGTTGATATAATGAAATATACACATGGGGACACGTAATCCAGCACTGTATGTTTGTATGCAGTCACATTAAAAGTGTAGCCTGCTACTGTTGGGAAATAGCCAATCCCACCCTACTTATTGGAATAGATATATTCCCAACCTTTTCTCTTGGGGATCTCGTCCACCCCTAATTATTGTCGTGTGTGTGTGTTTGTTTGTGTGTGCTACAAATCACTATACATATTAAAAAATTGGAAGTAGTTAGGCTTGTGCGGGATCCTGAACATTAGGAAAAAATTTGGGAGATTGGATGTTTCCGAAACTTTGGCGGGAGCAAATTATATCTCTAGATTTTTCAGGAAAAATTAATATAAACAAGCTACAGTAAAGGACAGGCTTTTAATGTGATGTTTGTATTTTATGTTTATTGACAATACTATCAATTTATAAAATTTAAATTAACCTTATCTTCCTTTAAGTAGACCGATATCAGAAATTTAAGTCACTTTTATTTTACAACTACAAAATCAATACAACTGAGTGCCATTAAATAACAACTATACTAGGATACATAATAGTAATAATATCTATCCATGAATAGATTCAAAGAAGGAAAAATAACGATAAAAGTGGCTGTAAAAGACAGGTTGTCTTCCATCCAGGAAAACAGGAATTAGCCAGGAATTTGAAGTGGTAAGTTATGATAATAACTAAAACAATATATTCCATTTAATTGTACGATAAGACACTTCTCAAGGGATTTTAGTCCATGCTAATTTTTTCAAACATAAAACAATATCAAATATTCCTACTTTGATTTGGCTTCAAGAATATTTCATATGATTGATTCTAGTTCGCTTCGAATTGAAAAAGTGGAATAGCCCTAGTATACAAGAAACTCAAAATTGTCAACCCAATAAATCTGTTTAGCTCTAACCCAAGTACAATTGTTGGGGATGAAGGTTGAATTTAGAGGAAATGTAGCCTTATTTGTGTGTAGAGCGTGGGAAACCATTTTGGAAAAATCACCCTAAGTAGGCTACACCCAATGGGGATCAAACCTCGATCTTCCTCTCATCGGCAGTCTAAACTATCGTAAAAGCAGTTCTTAGGCTGAAGCAAGCAGGCTATGTGCATTTCATTTATAAAGGTGTAATAATAAGTAAGGTAGAAAATAAACTAAATGTATCCAAGGTAAGCCCTACATGATGTTTGTTGTGAAACAATTTATTTATATCCTAGATATAATTAGAGATCATCTGAATTTGACTGTAAATTTTTTAAACTTGTTTAAGTATTGCGTGTGATTTATAATGTGCCACCTGTGAATACTAATATGTCAAGGGAGCTGGTTTAACACTTTTCAGCTTTAAGTAGCAACATCACCACATCCTCGTGACTGCTAAATAATAGAGATACATAACACAACTTCTTTTTGAGGTGAAGTAAAGCTATTGGTCCAATGTTGATTGTGGCATGTAAAAGAACCTTAGAAGGTATCTGAAAAATACCTTTCTCAGCAAAATTAGTTGGCCCTTTCACTCTCTTTCATAGAAATTCTCGTGTGTTGAGGTAATCAGTCGGATTAGAAAGTGCTTGTTAAATACCTCAAATAAATAAAAATAAATGTTACAATTCCTATTTCTCTTGATTTTAATTCTTAAATATTTACCTAAATATTTGGATATTTTTCCACCCATCTTATTTCATTAATTATTTTTTCAAAAAATGAAAAATAGCCCAACTCTACATATTGCCATTTTGTTTAAATACCAGTACTATTATTTCCTGCGATTTGAAAGCAATGAATTGAGGTATCGAAAATTGTGGTATAAAAATCAATTCTCGATTCGTTTGACACCAGTCTAGTCATAATAAATTCACAGGCTCATGTTTTTTCATTCCAAATTAGCCCAACAAACTTCTCGGAAAAGCTTCCAAAGTATTAAGGAGCTTGACAATCAACATTTAAAATATATTTTACTTGTCAAATCAGATATTGCTAAAGATGGGTCACTGAAACCCTATGGGAGATTTAATAATTCAAACAATTTAACATGTTTGAGCAAAGCATATTTTTAAGTTCGCTTTTATGCTAGTGAGCTGGCAATTTGTCACCCGAGAATGCAAAAGTGTTAAATTTGAGATATTTGGTGTTTACGTATATTTAGAATGCACATGGCTCACCTACGGTGAAATTGAAACTACTATATAATGACTTAAGAGGATACAAACTCGAGCTGTCATCTAGTAACATTGGTTTTATACACATGTTCAGACTTCACTGCTCTTTTACACAAAAGTGGAAAGTTGGACATAGAACACTTGCATTCTTGGGTGATTAATTAACTGCTTTTTTAAATTTAATTCTAGAACAAATGCAAGTACCTACTTAATGTCTAGTGTGTTTTTAAGTTGTTGATTCAAATTTGAGATTGCTAAATAAAATGATTCAAATTCAAGATTTGAATTTTCGACCCAACTTTAGAAATAACATGTTCCAAGGCCAAACTTTTGGCTTGCATTGACTTTGTGGACAAATAATTGTCCTTCCGAATTTTGTTAAAAACAGATTTTCACTACAGTAATATCTCCAATTGCATACTTAGTTATATTTACTATTAAATTATTGTGTAAATTATAAAATATGTTATGGTAGTTTTATGACTATATAAATTAGATAATAATCAATAAGAATTAAAAGTAATAAACTAACATTAAAATTTAAAATCCATTTGTTTGTGGTTTTAATTAATAATAGCATTTAAATATGTTCTTATTGTATATATTTGATGTTTATTAATATACAGGCCTAAACAATTAATTTTAAATAAATTAAAACTTTAAGTGTGGTCTGTTTAGCATTTGATAGATTAATAAACTTGTAACACTGGAAAGCCTCATTCCACTTTTGAAGATTATGCCTAAAAAAAGGACAAATACAATATTTTACTACTTTAAAAACCAAAAAAGCTTCACGCTTATAACACTGCCACTGGTTAAAGAGGTAATGTTTACTTACCTCTTTAAGACATCATCATCAACTGTTTCCAGCATGTGGTTGGGTCAGTTTAGAAAATGGCTTCATTCTTCCTCCTGTAATTTCTTCCAATCTTCTCTCACTAGAACACTTTTTCTTTTCTACTCCTCCCATCTCTTTCTTGTCCTCCCTTATGGTCTTTTTTTCTACATACTTATTTTCCAACATTTTCTTTGGGATCCTCTCTTTTTCCATCCTCATTACATGCCCATACCATTTCAGTCTTGCTTCCTATACTATCTCATATACTCCCTGTACCCCTACTCTTTCACTGATAACTTCATTCCTAATCCTGTTTCTCCTCGTGGCAGCTAAAATGCGCCTCACAAACTTAATTTCCATGGCCTCCACTTTCCTGGGCTCTCTTACATTCACTGTTCATGTTTCTGCTGCATATATGACAATGGGTACAAAGTACGCCCTGTACAACACTTCCTTACACTTAGAGGGCACTTCTCTTCTCCATAGCAGGTCTCTTACGCATCTTTAGAACAACTCTCCCTGCTGTCCTTTTCTCGTTAAATCCTCTCTACTTCCACCTTTCTCCACAATCACACTTCCAATATATTGTACGTTCTGTACTTTTCTCAGCTCTACTCCATCCAACTTTATAGCTATACTAGGCCTTATCCTCTTCTTTGTCATTACCATCACTTCACACTTTGCCATGCTAAATTTAATTCCAGACTCTTTCATTTACTTCCTCATTCAATTCTTATAGTTATTCCTATACTTCCTCTTCCTTCTCCTCGATACCATTAACTTATCGGCAAACACCGGCTCTTGAAGACAGATAACTTTAATACATATCAAAATACAAATAATAATAAACATGAATTGGCATTGTAAACTAGGTTTTTCATTTTAAAATTGGTAAATTCAGAATAGGCACAACCCCAAATACTTATAAAAAATCAATAGACTAATTTAAAATAATTATGATATGCTCCTTGTAAAAAAGTCTGATTAATATTTTGTGTGTTTCTAAAAGAGTGGAAAAATTATAAAGTTATATATACATATAGATGAAAATTTTTTTATCATTGTATATTTGACTAGCCCTGTACTTGCGACACAACTCTTTAAAAGACAAGGATTTCAACTTTTTGTTTCTATAGTGTGCCGCCCATAGTAGAGGCACGCCAACATAGGTAAGTAGTTCAATACTTATTTATAATCAAACATGATTTAACTCGTATTATTTTACTAACAAATGTTTGGTCACCCTCTTGTTGGTAGTCAGGAAAAAAATATGTAAAATATGCCAAATGGACTTGTCTTCAATAAAGCCTATGTGGACATAGCTTGGTCAAAATTATTCAATCAGTTTAATAGTCTCGAGAAAACACACACACGCACATGCACCTTGAATGCATACATGCATTTTTCCTGTTCTCGTGGAATTAAAAATACAAAAATTAGTTGATCATATCCACTGAAAATTGGTTTTACTCTTGTTTTTGTTATATTTAATGCATTCAAATATAGTTCTAATTCTAGTTTCAACACTGCATTAAACTAAAAGCTATGTTTATAAACATCTACTTTTTATGGCAGTTGGACTTAGTTTTATCACTATTTTTGCAACATTAGACTCAGTTTAAAATGGGAAAATGGTTTCATGATGCTCTTTGGTTTTGAAAGGTATCGATATAAATTATTTATCAAATATTATAATTACATAAGGTACAATGCAAAACTTCTTCATCAATAGGTTTAAACAACGTTTTATTTTATTAATATATTTACTCTAGATTATTTTTTCTCTTCTATTCTCTTAAAGTTATTTGATTAAATTAAAGTTGGGTTGAATTCACCCCTTTTAATCCAAATCTCAAATTTGAATCTTAATTTAATCTACAACCTTGAATTGTAGAAAACATGTATTTTTATAGTATATTTAAAGGAACCAATTTTATGTTCATTAAGTGATAAATTAATAGTCTGGGATCTCTCTGCTAAATTTATAATTAAATTATATTAAGAATTTACTAGCTGATGCATAAGATGACTTGCTATTCTAGATATTACAATTATACAAAACCCACTTTTTTTTTAGTTGAAGCAAAGAATTGAATCATTGAAATATTCTCAAAGACAAATCAAAAGTTTAAATATTTTTTATTGTTTCATGTCACCAAAATATTGTGTATATCTATATGCTACATAGCTTTAGATATTAAATAAATACCATTTACAAAATATTTTATTACCAAAATGTTGAACATATTTTGGCTGAAGGTGGTCAATAAAGTCAATAAATACAAGATACAATTCAATGACTTAAGATTTTTGTTAAGTGAACATTAACTTGGGATACAAATCACAACATAGAATGACAAAAGATTAAATTAAATGTTTATTTTTATTTTCAAAGTCTGAATTTATTTTTAGGGAAGTTGAAGCTGAAAATATTTTAAGCAATCAAAATTTTGTACACCTGAAGTGACTTTCTCTTTATTTTGTCCAATGGCAACAATTTAAAGCATGAACTCTGTTCTTTTTCATTGTAAAAGCCGCATTGTGTTCGTTCCTTTTATATGTTTCTAAATGTCTTTCCTGTATCTTCTAAATATAATACAATTTCCTCATTAAGGGAAAAGAGATTTTTCGTATGGAGATAAATTTTATTCAGTAAATAATGCATTCACCATCCTGGTTTTTTGATACGTTGTTTTGTATGAGATTATTATTTCTAATGTTCTCAACTGTTGGGGTAAGCAAATGAAATGGTTTGAATTTTAGTAAATGTTCAAGGCCACAAACATTTAACTTAATCCTACTTCCTTGGTAAATTTTAGAGGTTTGTAAACTTATGGGTAACTTATACTTGGTAATATATATTTTTAGTTGTATCCATCATTATTTTATTTAAATGAAATTACAACAGACTTTTAAAGTAAAAATAAGAATAGACCTAAAATGATAGTTAAAAATGTCTGTCTAACATTGTTTAGAAGGTCTAGCCAAAAACACAATTTGTAAGCGTCTATGGAGAGAAGTGCTCATTTAGTTGTATGCATGCACAGATATTGTCTGCTTCTTTCCACACATTCTTGTCATCAGTTACTGTCACAATATGTTAAAACATATCAGAAAGGAGTAGGAATGTGTTTGTTTCGCCTTGAAGAGAAAAGGTTGTTACATCAGTACCTAACGCACTGAAAACAGTTTTTATCAAAGAAGCAAAACTGTTTCCAAAAATTGGAATTAACAAAGCTAATATCGTGCATTCTTTATTTCATCTCTACAGTAATTCAAGTATTAAATTAATGGCTAAGCTGATAGTTTTCCAGTAATTATGTGTGCTAAGCAATAAAAACAAATTCTCATTCCAAATTTTAAAATAAAATATTATATACCCTTCACAAATATCAAATTCTCTAATATCAAAATATATCTTTTAAGAATTCGAGTTTGTAGAGGCTTATCATTTAAGTTACCTAAAACATCCGTCATACCACATTCTTACTATACTTCAATACTTTCAACAGATAATTTTTCAATTTTTTTTTTTTTAACTTTTATAATTATCTAAAATTGTGTTCATATAAAATTAAAATATCTAATGCAGAAAAATGATCATTCCAGTCGCTACTATGATGACCGTTATCGTGAGCGTGAACGTGAGCGCGAGCGAGAGAGGGAAGCTACTCGCCGTGAACCTGAGCGGGAACGCAGAGAGGAGCGAGAACGAAGAGAAGAGAGGGAGTCCACCCACCGCAGTTCCCGCCACTAAGTTTCTGAACCTCCCCTTTCCCTCCCACACAGAATAGCTATGTAAGTATGATCAGTCACCACATTCACATTATTTACTGACTCAGCCTAAGCTATATCTTGATGTAGTGCATTCAGTTTGTTTACTTAGCGTTTCATTTTCTGATAAGTGGAAATTTTAATATCTTAAGTTGGAGCCAAACTCTTTAGTGAACTACATTATAGTTCCAGTATATCATTGATTTGTTTGTCACGGTCATTGAACATAACCATTTCTTAATTGCTTGTTAACTCACAATTTATTTTATCTGTCCTGTATCTACAATGTCGAAATTATTTAGGTACTCTAAATTTTGTATTCTCTTTGCACATTTGCTATATGTATAAAGCATAATGTCAAGGTGAAACTGGTACCATGTTGGTAAATTCTATGAGTTTTATTATTAATGGAATAGCACCTTAATTTATCATTAGTTGGATCTCGAGAAATAATTCTTTATTTAATATGCAATATTTATTACTTAATGGATTCTAAGTTTCCTTTTTCCCTTAGAAGCTAGGATTAAATCAATTAAAATGGTGATTATGGAATTAATATGCCTCTTGGCTCCAAAATCCATGAAAATAGTGTGGAAATACTAAAAATTTTAAACCAGACAAAAGGAAATATAGACAGACTCTATTCCCTATGAAATATTATTAAGATATTATATTTAAACAAATGAATTAAATTCTGAATTTTTGAGACACAATTACAAGTACTCAAATTTTTTGAGTTTTGTAAAAATAGTTGATTTCGAACTGATACTAAAATGTGATTTGAACTCAAAGTTTCGAGTAATCACACACCCCTATTTTAAAAGGGATTAAATCCCAATAATAGGTATTGCATATTCAAAAGTGTCAAAATTATAAAAAACAAACAAATCTTACAAACAAAGGTGCAAAAAATAAATCAATATTCTTGTTCATATCATGCTACCGAGTCTTCTCCCAGTCATTTTGCTTGTTGTTTGTATAAGGTGTGATCATAATGTTCCTTTTCATTCAAGGCCTTCTACATGATGAAGATAAATAATATAAATCTTATTTAAATAGTGGTCTTATATAATGTATAATTTTGGTCAGGGAAGATTGTGTCAAACAAGTGACTGTTTAATTAGATGCTAAGTTTAATGTGAAGAATGGTTAAGGAAGGAGATAACGTGGGATGAGTCATCAACCAAACTGAAGAAAATATTATTTTATAATCACATGTGCGCACGTAGGGAAACAAGAAAACTATATTTAAGTTTGTGTTTATCCATCTATTACTAAGCATATTCCAGTGTGTATATTGTGTCAATGTTTTAGTTTTAAGCGCCATACGAATCTTGCAATCATATCTGTGAAGGCTATTAATATAATATATAATTTTGAACTTATAATAAAATAGGTGTTGGCTGCGTTGTTATTAAAAGCAAATTCCACTTTATTTAAAATATACTCGAAATTATAGTAGCATTTTGCTCACCACAATATAATGAATTTTGTGGCTAGTCTATTTTTCGACTCCTAAAGAAAATAGATACTCTGGACTGTTGAGTTGAATTTATTTTAAAACAAAAATTATATATTGTAAAAAGATGGAAGATTATGTCTAAATCCTAGCTGGATTGACTATTAACTGCTATATTTTTAGGACTAAGCCTTGAAGTTTGCACATTTTGACCAGCCAACCACGACACACAATGGTTTAATAAATGTTTGGCAAGGATACCTCACTTGATGTGAAATGCAAGGTTCTAAATTATTTTTGTAGTGGGTAGATTACTGCATTTCTTTAATTATTCTCATGGCTGGGGTTTTCCCTAATCACTTGATGTTAATTGTAATCCATATATTACAAATCTGTATCACTTTTTGTCTTAATAGTATTAATATACACTGTTGTGTATTTTATCTTGGAACTTCACTGAATAAAAACTCACAAGTTATTATTCTTAATTTATTAACTCCTTCATTATTCATTTGGTTTAAATATTGTATTATTAAATATTAATTAATCCTATGTTTGTAAATGAAAATGGTATGTTAACATAGGTTTCTATCTTGGTGTGAAGATACTCTATTATTGATGTCAACTTGTTGATTACATTATTCAACTTTGTTGATTCCTTCAACTTAAAAAGATAACTTTAAAAATTGTCAGGAAAAAGTGCATAATATTTTTATTGAAACTTGAGTCATAACAGAAGGGCTTTGAAAATTCAAAATGTTGTTTCATTTAAAATATTTCAAATTTCTCTTAAACATCTAAATATAATTTTTAGTTAATTTTTGAATCAAATACAGTTTTTTTATTTAGTTGTATAAAATGTTAAATAAAAGTTAATACTTAAATTTCATATATATGTTTTACTTAAAATAATAACATAAAAAATTGTAATATAATGTAAGGACCCTTTTATACAGGCATTTCGTGATGTGCGTCATGGGCGTTTGTTTTTATACAAGCTACATATGCTGCGAGTCATGAAAAGTGTAAGAGGAAATTAAAAAGAGGTCAGGGTTGCCAGTCTCTTTTATTCTACCACTTGTGATGGATCTATCTGTTATCTTCCTCAAAGTATTGCTGTTTCAGTACCAAATAAAGTGGAGACAATATACAATACCAAACCACAAATAAAAAAAGCACTTCTTGCTACAGAGATATGCTGAGGTTCCAACACATGTGACTTAAAGGTTGGTTGCCCTGCAGTCATGCCAACATGGCGGCATAAAATTATCTTAGATTGTCTTGCATCATTTTTGACGCGTGCGTTTTCTAGGTTACGGTGACATACTTTTCAGACCGTGACGGCATAAATGATGTGCGGCAGAGTATAAAAGCACTTGTAGTCTCCTTTGTATTTAGAAAACGCGCATCACGAAACACTTGTATAAAAGGGCCCTAAGGGATAGGAAAGTCAAAATGGTTTTTTTAGTACCACTTCTTACTATCCGTTTGGTAATACCCAAGCCAAAAAATGAAATGGATAGTGAGGTTAGGCCTTCATAGAAAACAAACTTCTTCATTAACACTTCCAGCTTCTGATAACCTTTACAGTTAAACATGATTTAAAATTTTTGGGAATATTTATTTTTCATACTAAGAAAAACACATAGAATGCAGTAAAAAAATTGGCATCTACATATTTGTAAAAGTAACTGCAATTATATTGTGTGTGTGTGGTGTGTGTGTGTGTGTGTTGTGTGTGTGTGTTTTTTTGTGTTTTTTGGAAAATTTTAAATCATATTTAACTATAAGTGATTAGAATATCATAGGGGTGTGCAAAGTTTCAAAACAAAGATCATCTTTGAGTTTGCTTTGAAAAAATTCCAGCTTCGACAATTACGAATCATTGCCAATAATGGTCAATTATTGCCATTTTAAGCTCTCGAAAACATTACAAATCACTATTAATATGAAAATAATCCGAAGCAATTGAATTCTAAGTTAGATAATGACTTGGTTTATTAGAATTAAACTAAATATCAGAAAAAAATAGTAGAATTATACATTTTCCAAGTAATTTTAGTGCATAAATTTAGATAATCAACCAAAATCTAATATTTTTTACAAGCAAAACACAACTAACAAACAATATTCTAACTTCAATTCGGCTTTTAGAACATTTAATATATTTGATTAAAGTTTGCTTTGAATTGAAAAGGTAGTCTTCGCACACCTCTTAGGATATATAAATTTGTTTCTATCTATGAAAGAGATGGGAAGAGCAGATAACAGAAAATGTGCAAGTTAGAGAAGAATAATGTAAGCAACTAAAGGGGGAAGAAAGATGGGAGGATAGAAGATGATGGAAACATTTTACTAAAGTGACCTGGCCACAGGCTGGAAACATTTGATGATAATGGTGTGTTTCTCTCAAGGCTAAACCTAACTCTTCTTTTAAGATTGGCTTCCTTATCACATTACAGTGTTTTCACACATATCTAAGTTACAGGCCATTATTCACATTAAATATCGCTCTGACTTTCATTAATACATAGTGATATCTGGTCACAGTGTCTTCATGCCAAGAACTCTCTTACATCTTATTATTATTTGAATGTATTTTAAATTCCTAAATCTATTGATGCAGCAACCACTGTTGTAATACAGATATGCAAGATACAGTTTTCCACTTGAGGTATCTCCTACACCTATTTCCAGGGTAAAGTGTGTACTGTGTGCCTCATTTCACTGTGAAGGCTATATATAATATATTGTACTTTTTCCTGTACCTTCTATGTATGCAACACAAAATAATATTAATAAGGTAACAGTCATATTACTTGACAATGTTAAAGGTTAACTTAAACTAAACTATAAATTACAATACTTCTCATGCCAAAAATACCTAATTTGTGCACACAATTTTTTTTAAACATTGTTTGAGATATTTTGATGTCACATTAACTTATAATAATAATAATAATAATAATAATAATAATAATAATCATCATATTTTGAAATGTTTCCTTTTAATATTATTATTATTATTATTAGCACCGCGTCTTACTACCCATTCGGGTTATACGCACTTACGCTAATGTGTAATGGTAGGATGATTGTGAGATGAAATGGAGGACCTACAGTTTAACGTGGAATCCGAACCATGGTGGAGGCCTGGCATTCCTCACATTCACAAGTTGTGATTAATACACGTCTTGTCAGAGGTGAAGGAAGGGTTTAGCAATCAGATAAATCTGTGCCGGGACCGAGGATCGAACCCCGGACCCTCAGCACAGAAGTCTGACACCTTACCCCTAGACCACCAGGTCACCCAATCTTTTAATAGAAAATGAAGTAGACACAATCATGATTTAATGTGGAACTATTAAGTCTAATTATTATTAAATATAACATTTCATTATAATATTGTTAAATATTTTATAAAATCATGAAAAATAGCAGTAAATATAACACAGGTAGTTTTATTTGAATCTTAAAATATTTGTCAAATTCATTTCTGGATTCTCTTAAAATTTCATCGAACTTTATAAGTGACATTAAATATCAAAATGTCTATCAAACTGAGGGGTTTTTCTCCGTTAAGGCCTTAACAAGATTCATAGTGTACGAAGCCTTGAAAACTTAAACCAAGAAAATGCTTAATCTTTGCTCTGATAAAGAATGGGTTCTTCATTGACTATAATAAAAAATAAAATACTCTATATATTCAATTTTGGCCATTTTATAATGTTATGTAACCTCATTTTACCTCGAAAAAAAGCAAGCTTACCTTGCTTGGTTCTATTATGGTGTAGCCTGTAAGATAGGTCCATAGTGTAATTTTATTTCAAGGTAAAATAAAGGTAAAAAAGTATTCTTAAGTGTAAATAGAGTGTAAAAAAAATTAGTGTTTACATGACAGAAATCTACATTAATTGGAGTCTCTAATCCAAAATTTTTTCAAATCTTTGATTCGAAGGATTTGAGAGCCCATCCCTATTTCATTTAATTCAATTTGGTTTCACTTCGAATTGAAAAAGCGGCATTTCACATACCGTTGTTTTAGGTGCTAGTCAATATCAACTTTTGAGACATTTAACTAATCATAATCATTGTCGTGGAACACTCTAAGCTTGCCAGGTAGGGTGTTTGTGAATATGCAAACAAGCTCTCGCCAACGCTGTCTGTCCAGGACCATTTCTCCTTCCATCACTCTTCTCCAGCTCTCTCCTTTGTTCTCTACATCTTCCTTTACCTGGTCCACCCACCTCCTGTGTCCAAGAGGTCTCCACTCTTTCCATGTTCCATGTATACACCTGGTGTTCTTGTGTTTTCCATTCTTTTAACTTGTCCGAACAAAGTCTTATAATAACTAATGACATGAATTGAATTCAATTCATTGAATTTTTACCTATGCACATTAAAACACTCTTCTTTTGTGTGCAGTTAAATAAGGTTCAAACATTTAATATGTTATATTTTGATGTTTTTAAAATTTTCCCAAATCAAATCAGATTACAAAAATAATAAATTACACTCATTATCCCTTCAATGTTCCACATATCTTCTGATCATCTGCTGTACTTTATGTGTGTGTGACAAGAACTTAGGACCCATCTTTGAAATTATGAACCAATATTCTTTATCAACATTAATACAGACATTTTTAGAAAACAAGGAATATAAATATAAACTTGGGTGACCCAATTGATAAAGGATCGGTAAATCATTAAAACAAGACTGCAGGGTTCTTTGTCCTGCATAAAACCTAAAAAAAAAAAAATTCATTAGCACTTTAATAGTAATTTACTCAGTATATTTATAAGGTAGTGATTTATTTATATATGTTACAAACGCTTATAAATCAAAAAACTTACTAGATGTTTAAAATACAGAAAGTAAGCCGGATTTTGAAAGACATATTTGGTTAAACTTTGCTTTGTAATTATGTTAAATTTTAATTAAAAATTTTGGATTAGTACTTTAAAATTGGTTAGCATCTTGTCGGGTTCAAAGGTAAAAAATGTCATGCTTTTAACTCTATTCATGGGACATACCAATCTTGTTTGTTATAAAATAACTTCAAAATGAGCTTCATCAAATTGTCTTTATGTTTTGTTTTTAAAGTTCACAAAACCCTAAGAAACTGTTGATATATTTTAATTTTTGTGAATTTGTAAAAGCAAACGGTAACATAAAAAATTGTGTATTTCAATACTTGTTAGCTTCCACAAAGGTAAGCTGGTTCCTTTTAACCATTAAGTTCTCAATCATTTCCAGTGATATGGCTTAAGACTTTACTTAATTTTTTAGGAATTTTTATCTTTGACGGAATTTAATTTGGCAGCCCTAGATTATTTGATTTCTATTGTTAATTGAAACTCGTTAAATACTTTCTGCTCATCATTAAAAGTGGATTGAAAATTAAGTCAATGCTTACAAACAGTATTCTAAATTGTGTTTAAAATGTTACATAATCACTTAGCATGCAGTTTAGTTAAAGGCAAACAATGTCTGTAGATGACATTAAAACAAATGTTTAATTACTTAGACTTACCCTATTGACATTTTATAATACTTGAGTTGCACATTTTATCTCTACATGAAAATCACTTTTGTAATATTTTTAACAAATGCTTAAGATCAATGTAATGTAAGCTAATGATCATTGTTTTATACAAAGCAGATGAAAAGTTGATCCAGAAATCTTCGTACTGACATAGTATTTCACAGTTTGTTGAATCAACCACTGCAGCGGATTAATGGTAAGTTGCTCTAACTAGTAGGACAAAGTAAAATTGACATAAATATCCATGTATTGAGTAGTTAATAGATTTAGATTGATATAAATCTGCAGATTCACTAAAAATTTGTAATTAACTATTGACTGTGCTCTTTTAAGTAATTCATTTCATCAGTTTCAGTGTTATTTAAATCTTAATTAACATGCAACAAGGTTTCTTTGAAATAACATAATTATGATTACAAATATATTTAAGACAAACTATTTTTTATAACTTTCTCATTATGTGTATTTTAAAAATCTAATGTTTTAGTAGAGAGATTGAGTGTAAAAATAAATGTCCACAAGACAATGATGAAGGGCAAAGAGGTAGTAGTTATCAAATCAAATTGAAATAATTGGCCAAACACAAACAAGAAAATAATTGGATCTTATTAATGATCAACTTAAACTTGTCTACATATATTTTATATCAGTGATCCCTTACTTTTTCTAAATGACAGACCAGCAAAATGATTTGTTAAATATGAAGGATGAGCTTGGTCCATTGATTGGGGCTCAATAAGCCTATGCAGGTTAAAAATTATTATTTTAGATTTGAATGTTTAACAATGAGGTGGCCCAATGGATAAAATTTAGGCTTTTTTTCTATTATTTTTTAAATCAATTTCCACTATAATTTTTTGTTTTTATATTTGAAACATTTGTTACGGATTCAAAATTTAAAATCTAAATAGATCCAATATTTGGATTAGGTGGAATTTAGATATTAAAATAAAAAAAGTTCATCATTGAAAATTCAACTTGTGTCCATTATTATAAACTTGTGAATCTCGTAGTATTTTAAATCCAGTCATTATTTAGACACTATTTATTATACTCAATTAAAATTTACTATACACATAACTTAGACTAGCATTTGATTTGGATTTGATAACATTTAATTTTAAATAATTGATTCGAAACATTTTGGTAATCCTTAAGAATATTTGAGATTTATAATTCTAGAAAATATTTGATTCAAGACTTAACCCTTTTAGTGCCAAGAGAAATGACAAAAAAATTGCTAGAAGTGGCAAGCTATTTTGCTGAAAAATACTGGATTAGGTTTAACTTTTTTAATTTATAAATATAATAAAAGAATCACTAGCCAAGATATTAAAAAAAATGACATAAATTTTTAAGCATTGAAAATTTAAATAGTTTGAAATAGAATAAATCACCGAAAATAACATTAAAAACTGAGTAAATAACAAAATTTAAAAAAAACTAACTTTAGATTTTACGCTAACATTTGGTTATGCATAGCTGTTTCAGTGACCATTAACTTTAGTAGGGCTCTAGTAAAATAAAGTCTAAAATAAATAATTGGCTTGGAATCGGAAGGGGAGGGTGAAGGGACTTTAAACCTGGTACTTTTGCATAAATATGAAGAGGTTGGAGTGGATCATCCTGATCTTCAAGATTTATTTCATCTCTTTAGGAATCACTAGTATTTACACTCGTGTTATCAATGTCAACTGCCACTCCTACTTTTTCCGATCTTTCACTTTCACTAGAATATAATTCCTGTTCAGTTTCATTATTTACAAATTCAGAATCACTAAATAAATTGACTACTCTCAATTGAGCTCTCAATAAATATTGCAAGTATTTGTGTCTTGAAGCACAGCTTTCCTCTAAGTAGCCATGTTTACAAACAAGGCTAAAGATAAAACTCATAAAGTAAAAAGTTATAAAATAATGTTAGTGTTCGATATATCGAATCTCTCCCTAAGTGCAAAGACAAATAAAAGTAGCTTGAAAATACAAGAATGCAGTGCAAATAAAATCTACCCTATCTTTTGACTTAATACTGAACTAAGAGCTCAAAAACATGGGATTGCTGTGAGCAACGCAAGCAATTTTAGCAGATATTTCATGCATCGCTCTGAGCGACGTTGGCAATCAAAGGGTTAAAATTCTTTAAAATATATATGTATCTTTTTTTTTTTTTTTTCAATTTGTCAATTGAAATTCGTTTTAAAGCTCTATTATTGATTTTGGTGTTTCCGAGCCAGCATAATTATAGGAGAAACTCAACAACCAAGCTCCAGACCATTAATTGAACACTTGACTGATTGTATGACTGTTATGATGAATAAGTTTGAAGATTTTTTTTTTATATTTGGCTACTATTTCTATTTTCTGTTATTCCATTATATTTCTATTTCCTCAGATTCGTAATTTTTTCCAAAATTCGACATCTTGGATTCGAAAGTTAAATAAAGATTTGGATTCGAGAGTTTGATAAGTAAATTAGTAAATTTGACCCAACTTTAATTTCACTTATGATGTATCTGCTTTTGTGATCCCATGGTCTAAAAGAGGTAATTCTTACAATAGACTGGACTGCCAATGATGGAGAGATCGAGGTTCACATCCTGGTCAGGTGTACGAGGGAAGGTTTTCCTAATGGGCTTTTCACTCTTCCTCCACACAAATGTGTACATTTCCTCTAAAATTCAACCTTCCTTGTCCCTAATATATTAGAATAATTACTACATAGATGAAAAACCTTAATGGATAGTAAGACATCATGCTAAACAAATTAGACTCGCGTTAATAAGCAAAAATTAAGATTTAATTTGAAATTTAAAATCTTGGATTTGTCTAGGCTTAAGAGAACAAGCCTAAATTTTTCCTCAACAGGCCTAAATTGGCTCAAATCTAGGTGCTATACTTTATCACAAACTAGCTATACATTTTTCTAATTTAAATTGCATAATTTTGGTATTTTGAGCTGTGTAAATTATTTATAACTGTTTGTAGCTCTATCAATGAGTTTATTACATTTTTAAGTTCAGTTTCATTTGACTTGGCACACTTACAAACAATTATGTGATTTATTAAATGTCTAAAAACACTTAACGGCCGTAGATGGGGTTTGTGTGAGACTTACGCATTTCTTTAGACCAGTTTGACCCTTAAACGGTCCAAAATAAACTTCAATGCAGAGTTAGATCAATTCCACTTTTTTACGAATCCGATTTTCCAACTTACCTTCGAATCTGAATTGTGGAAATAATTATGTATTTAAGAGGAAATATAAATATAAGAGATAAAATACAAATAGTAACTAAATGTTAAAATTCTGTCTTAACCCATCCCCTAGCGCGTGTATTGCATGGCAACCTAAAATGCCCGGGCCCAACAGCCATTTTTCTACTTGTAAACTCTTATTTGACCCATATTTTCACTACTCACATATTTTCTCATTTTTGCCTTATTCATGCCATAGTAAAGCATTGAACTGGTGACCCCATCTTTTAGCTTCAATATGAAGTATCCAGACTGGCTCAAAGTACAGCAGTTCATTGATAGCTAACATTACAATAACTTATTTCAATCGAACGCTGATTCGCACCCGCATCAGGGTGTTTGGGCAAAGACGTTTAACGCCCACACCAGGTAATGGGTTGAATTCCATTCATTATAACATTCATTTAAGTGTTAAATTACTGGTCTGGGGCCTGGTTGTTAAGTTCATCTTATAATTGTAATTGGTTCTGAGCCACTAAAACAAATTTCACTTGAAAAATTGAAAAATAAACTTTCCTAAGTTGAGTCTTGAATCCTCAAATATCTTTAGGGATTCGAGGGCCCATCCCTACTTTAATGTAAACTATAAACAATTCCATGGACTTCTGTTTGGTCTGTGGACCACCCGTTGGGAAATATTGTTTTAGATCATTTCACAGGCTGAACTAAATTACAAACAAATTATCTGAAGAGCAATGTATTGGAGCTATATTTGTAATTATAAGGTATTAAACCTACAAATCTTATAAATCTGTGGCTTAAATGTATGAATTAACTAATTTGTGTCTGGCAACACTTATTTCAAGATTATCATTTTTAGTTGAAACCCTTTTTGATTTGTAAATATACACACCTATCGCAAGTAAAATTACAGTTGGATCTTAGATGTATTTTTTTTAATAGGTTTTCAATCTTAACTAAAATGTGATAGAAGTTTGTGTGAAATAATGGGCCTAAATCATCATATATTTACTTAAATAAACTTACATGATAGAATTGTAAAAAAGCACAAAGAAAATAAAACACTAAAACACATTATAAAATATTTTGATGACTGTAGACACTTGACATTTCGAAAGGTTGCTTTTTTATTAACTTTTATCCAGTCCACCTCATTACACCCTATCTACTTCAGGTCCATTCTAATGTTATCCTCCCATCTGCGTCTAGGTCTTCCCACTGGTCTCTTCCCATTGGGTTTGCCAGTCAATAACCTGAACACAATTCTAGATTCTCCCATTCACGCTGCATTTCACGCCCACCATAATCTATGAGATTTGACTATCCTAACAATGTCTTGTGATGAGTACAGGTATGTAACTCATCATTATGTAGCCTCCTCTACTCCCCCATAATCTCATCCCATTGGAGCAAACATCTTCTTAAGCACCTTGTTTTCGAAAACCCTAAACATTTTTTCCTCCGTGCAAGGTAAGAAACCACATTTCACACCCATAGAGAACCTGTAAAATTATTGTTTTGTCTATTCTGAGTTCATTCCTTGACAGCAGGTGAGATGTTAACAACTTACTGACCGAGTAATAGCATGCATTTCCTAAGTTCCAATTTAATATTGTTATTGCTAGTTAAAATTGTTCCTAATCATCTAAACTCATTATCCCTGTTAAATGATGTTATTTGCAGTAATCTCTAAATTATTGTCCCCAATCTCTGTCCTTTGTGTGATCAATACAATTTTTTCAGCGTTCTCTTCTAAACCTATCTCCTTGCTAGCCTCTACTAAAATTTATGCATTTCTAGCAACATATTACTTACTATTACCCAACAAAGCTAAATCAACTGCATATCATAATAGCTGCATTGTACCGTTCATTTCCAACCCTTCCCTACTCCCTTTCATTACCCTAATAGCATACTTTAAGTCTAGATTAAAAAGTAATGGTGAACATGCATCTCCTTGTTTCAACCCATTATGTACTTTGAAAGTATCTGGTGACATCCAACCTATACCCTGCCAGGCGTATCAGTCAAACATACCTCATTTAGCTTGGCAAGTTTTTTGTGTATCCCAAACTCAACTAAAAGTTCATATAATTTATTTCTTTTAACTGAATCATTGGCCTTTTTAAAATCTATGTATTGTTAGTGAAATGTCATGTTGTATTCTCACTTTTTTCTAATATTTGCCAAATAGTAAAAAAAGCTATTCCTTTGTTGATCTATTATGTCAAAATCCACACAGATGATCCCCAATTATTTCCTCTGCATCACTAAAATTATCTTGGATCAAATTTTATAGAATGTTGGTAGTAGTGCGATACTTCTCTAGTCATTACATTGAGTATTATGTATAATACCTTCCTTCCATTCTTGTGGTTATACTTTTGTGTCAGTATGGAAGATATCAATTTATGAATTTATATTACTAATTTTTCACCACCTTCCTTTATAAACACTGATTGAATTTAAATCTACACGTAGAGATTTATGGTTCCTTAATTTCATAATAGCTTCTTTGGCTTTCTGGGACTAGTGTTTTAGCAGTATCGATTTCGACACACCCAATTATAAAATAATGTATGTTAGTGTTTTCTCTCTTTATGTGCTTAGTTTTCTAAAGTTTTATCATGTTTATTTATTTAAAGATTTATTATGTGTTTTGTTACTAGCAATACAGGATTTTTTTTATCTAGAAAATTATTTTATTATCTGCCCAATATTGAGGTGAAGATTTTCATTGGTCTTAATTTATTGGATGCAGATCTTAACAAACACACTGTTAGTGTGCCTTTATGTTTTTAGTTTGGTATGTTGATAATTTCGCATCAACATTTAGGTCACCTACCAACATGTAGGACACTTATTTTAATCTACTTTAGAATTAAGATTAACCTATCATTATAGTAACTTGCAAACAATTAAGATCATTCTAAAATGGCTGTATATATATGTATTAGAATCCATCTAATTATTCGCTAATACATTTCATTATTATTTATGGTGTGTAAAACTGGGTCATTCCACTCCTACTTTGTGAAACAGTTAAATTGAGATGAGTGAAGTTGTTTCACCATATTAAAAAAAAAATTAAAAACAATAATGCTTAAATAAATAAATGGTACGGCACACCGCACAGACTTTCTCTCTCTTTCTATAAACTCGTAAGATTTCTGAACGGAATAATGTACATTGTATCATCACCACTCCACATAAGAACACGCATAAAATAATATACAATGATATAGAATCAATGAGAAAAGAGGCGCATCTTTGTCCACCTAAGAACATTTCAAACTGTTTAATGTCTTCCACAAGGGTAAACACATCGTATTAAAATTTCGATTTCTGGTTAAAATTTTAACATTTTAAAAGGTGTTGCAGATCTTCAAGTCATCGCATTGATATTTAATTATTCATTTATACATTTTGACTAATAAAAAATGTAAATATTGACTATTGAGTCTAAAATGGAGATAGATCATTGCTATGCAAACATTTCTCCTAAGAGATTTAAGGAAAAATAACATACTTTTTTTAGATACTTACTTATATTTAATTACTCTATGGCATTGGAGTATTATTGCGTTAAGACTTAAGTAGTATATGTTTACAACTAAAGCTCACAAAATTGTATTAATATATTTGCAAATATCTCAGAAACTGCTGTTTTTATAAAAATATATGTCAAATAAAAGTTTTTTATTTCTAATAGTCCTACAATTTTGCAATGATAAGTTGTTTAGTTTCTCCAATAGTTGTGGAGATACGGAAATTAACGCTTCTGTAATGTACCCTAAAAATCATTTTCATAGGAAAATGAAAATAGCCAGTTTATTTATAATCTTAATCAACGCCTAGATACGAATTTTAATCAAAATCGTTTAAGCAAATTTTGAGAAAACCAAATTTTTCTCTTTTCGTCCTTCAGTAAACTACCCTTAATTTTAAGTTTTTATAGACACACAGAAAGACGGCATTGCAAAGACTATTTTTTAGGGTTCGGGGGTCATGAGACGTCGACATCCATCAACATTTCAGGTTAGTTTTTTTTTTTTACGGTCGCAATACTTAAGCTTTAATGCCCAAAAAGTTAAAAAAATATATATAATTGCGTATATATTGAAAGTTATTGATTTTATAAAAATATGTTTCGAATAAAATATTTGTATTATAAATATATATATATATTTGTAATGCTAAGTAATTTCATATCTCAAATAGTTTCGGAGCTATTATAAAAAATGTTAATTTACGCATCAGACCGGAGCCCTTAAAACGATTTTGCCGAAATATTGAGAGTAGCCATTTTGTTTGGAATATTTATTTATGTTCATAAATGAAATTTAATCAAAATCGTTAGAGCCGATTTTGAGAAAATCGACTTTTTCTCTTTTTGCCCTTCAGTAAACTACCCTTAATTTTAAGTTTTAATAGACACACAGACAGACGGCATTGCAAAGACTATTTTTAAGGGTTCGGGGGGTCATGAGACGTCGACATCCATCAACATTTCAGGTTAGTTTTTCTTACGGTCGCAATACTTAAGCTTTAATGCCCAAAAAGTTAAAAATATATATATAATGGCGTATATATTGAAAGTTATTGATTTTATAAAAATATGTTTCGAATAAAATATTTGTATTATAAATATATATACATATTTGTAATGCTAAGTAATTTCATATCTCAAATAGTTTCGGAGCTATTATAAAAAATGTTAATTTACGCATCAGACCGGAGCCCTTAAAACGATTTTGCCGAAATATTGAGAGTAGCCATTTTGTTTGGAATATTTATTTATGTTCATAAATGAAATTTAATCAAAATCGTTAGAGCCGATTTTGAGAAAATCGACTTTTTCTCTTTTTGCCCTTCAGTAAACTACCCTTAATTTTAGGGGTAGATATCCAATTCCAAAAACCCCTCGGGGCAACCCTATGAAAACCCTAGATATCAAGTTTCAGCTCAATCGGTAAAATAGTTTAGGCTCTAGTTGGAGGTACAGACAGACAGACAGACAGACAGACAGACAGACAGACAGACAGACAGACAGACAGACAGACAGACAGACGGAAATTCAAAAACCACTTTTTCGGATTCAGGAAGTCATGAAACGTCAAAATTCATCAAAATCTCGAGTTCGATTTTTTTGACGATCACAATACTTTCTCTACCTGTAAGATAGAGAGAAAGTAAAAACTATTAAATTGATTCAAATTTTGCTGTTGTAAAGGGAAATAAAGCATAAAACCACACTTAGATACTTTTTTTTTTTTTTTTTTTGGTTCGAGCGGGATTTTGTATATAATCTCCCAGTTAATTATCCATGCCATGCACTTTAACTTCTTATGGGAATTAAGGGGTGTGAAGAGAACCTTCACGAAAGCACAAAGTAGTTTTTAAAATATTCGGGCCGTATACAAGTGTAATTGCATGCTTTATTTTATTATTCTTATTTGAAGCCACATTTTTTATTGTTCTTGCAGGTTATTTTTCATACAAGTTTGAATATAATCATGGGAATGTTCTGTGAAAATCTATTACTTTGTTGCTGATATAATGGTGATTAGTCATGATATGATTTCAAAGAGTTATGTTGTTTATTGGCTTTATAGCTTAGAATACGCAAAAGGTATTTAACAGCCTTTTTATGCTTTTGTCTTTAAGTTTATAACATGATTATTCTAGATATACATGTGAAAGATATAGAATTAAGCCTGGGCAAATTCAAGATTTTCATGTTAAGCTCCATCTATAGATTCCGTAATTGTAGGTCCATGGTCCATAAGAAATTGATGCCACAGTATCAGATTGCTCTGTCTAAAGAGTACTGATCCATATCCTCATCCATACTTCGTGGAAGTTGGTCAACTTTAACTTTTTAAGGATTAGTTAATACTGACTACCAATCACAGCCAAATAAATATGTGCACGCACATCAAAATAAAAGTATCAATGACAATCAAAGGATCCGTTACAAATACGGACTCTGTCGTAGGGGTTTAATATAATATAAAACATTGAGCTTAACCCTCAATATAAAAAAAATAAAGATGTGGTTAGCAAAATATTCAGCTTTGAAAGTCTAGAATGAATTAATATGGGTAAGAATATGTTTGAGTCGTTGATTAAATTCTTCAAACGTTATTTCATTTCTGAATCGATTTAAGATAAAATAATTATTTAAGTTCAGTTAGATATGAAAATCTTGTATTTGTATAGAATTAAGTTAATTTTTTTATATGATGCTATACAGAGAATTTCCACAAACTAGAGTATAGTAACAAGCATTATTCAAAGGACTTAAATTCACAAACTCTGCCATAAAATACAACCATTATTACCAATTATATTCACTTTTAAAACAAGTAGGCCTAATCTAAACATTTATATACACATACCACACTAATATAGTAAAATTTCTTTATAAACCAAAATCAAAATACTTTGAATGTAAAGAAGTGAATAATTCTAATTGACCTTTATTTATCCATAATGTATAGTAGTTAAATTAAAAATATAATTTGCAGCCTTTGTAAGTTTTGGGTTTAAACTACATTGTAGATTACATTTTTTATGTCTGTATATACACAAAATGTTAGTGGAGGGTTGAAAACCTTGTAATTTTCAAGTTTTTTTTTTCACATTTCACAGACAAACAATCTGAACTGTTAAGAAATGTAAAACTCACTTAAGTGCATAAGAATGGTACAGGAAAATAGAGAAAACCAAAGTGTGTGAGTTTTCTTGAAATAAAATATAATGGTTGTTAGATATCAGTTTGACTAACTACCAAATTAGTTGTCTAAATAGAAAAAAACATCAAGCCAATTATTTTCCAGAAATAAAACAAAAGCATAGTCTCTTAGTTATGTCAATCCTTCATCTTATTTTTTTCATGAAATATTCAAGCCTGGCTCTTTACTTACACATCTTATTGCCTGTCTGTTACCTTCCTAACTCTTGTGTGAGTATAAGAAAGCGGGACAAATTTGTTGTGAACTAGAGAGGAAAAAAAGTATTTAAATAATTGTTAGAACCCGCTTCGGTGGTTGCGTGGTCTAACGCGCTATTTGGGCAGTATATTAGACCGCCGAATATGAGGATATCAAGGTTCGAATCTCGGTCAGGTGTACTGAGGGTGGTTTTCCACTCTCCCTCTATATAAATGTGTGTACACTTCCTCTAAATATAACCTTCCTACTCCCTAAAACCATTAGCATAATTAGTACAAGGTGTTTTACCCGAACGAGTACTAATAAATACGCAGTGCTGAAAAAATCATAAAAACAAAAATGTAATATTCTAGACAAAAACGTCAAATATCGCTTTAGTAAATGCAGTTCAATTTTCATCAGAAGGGTGTTTGTTAAAATACATGTTTTTTGGGTTTTTTTTGTGACCTGCATTGATAATATTTTACTAATAGTGTTTAATGTTAGTTTATAGGAAATGATAATATCTATCAAAAGGAACAGCTGCAGATCACATTACCTGATGTCTGAATAAATAGCTTTACAAGCTGTCAGATATAAAAACATCTTTCTCTGAAATTGAACTGTATATTTAGTTTAATTTCCTACATATATTAATCTCAACAGTTTTTTTTTAATATGTCATGGGCATTGTGTTATTTGGCCAGAACTTTTCTATTAATTTAAAAAGTTTGTTCAAATTATGTTGTGTCTCTGACAAATATTCAAGAACTCTCGAGAATACAGATGTAGAAAATTAAACTGAACGCACCCACAGGAGCCATATTTGGTTTATTTTGGCCAAAAAATGTTTATTGTATTAAAAACTTCAAAAATACACATTAACTCATCTCTTACATCCCACCTTTAAATCAAATGAACAATTGCCATCAAGCTTGTATTTTTGAAATCATCTTAGGCAAAAGAGTGACCTAGGCATATTCAAACCAGTTGAAAGATCAACTCGGCTTTATGTTTTTGACGTTTAGACAACTATACGCTGGACTAGTTTTGTAATCTTACAATGAAGTATCAAAATGACTGCATTGTTTTTTATATCTTAAGACTGAGCTTTGGTTTATTTAAGTCTTAAACTTTCAGTGTAGTTTATACAATTTTTAATTTAATGTATGTTAGGCCCTCAAATAGACATCGCTTGATTAAAAACTTGGGAGAATAAATTATATTTTAGTGAAATATTAGTTCACTCTTCAGGTGGACTGATTGCTATAAAATCATTCTTTTATCTTTTTTCTCAGTAATTTTCATCTTTTAAGCCAGGGCTGTACAACTGGTGGCCTTTGGGCCACATGCGGACCTCAGCAGCATATTTTGTGGCCCATGATGCATTAGAAAAGTTAAAAAAAAACATAACGTCATCCAAGAGTTCCCTAAACATGATGAGACTTAAATTGTGTAAAATGTACTATATATATATTATTTATCCAAAAATTGAAAACACCATAAATACACTGAAAAAGAAAGTACAGAAATCTGGCAAGAGTATCAACTAAAATAAATTGTCGAGACTGTATAGGCCTAATTTCCATGTTTGCGGCCCGCACACTGTCCAGGAATGTAAAATGAGGCCCTTAGCTAACTTCAAGTTGAACAGCCCTGATATAAGTTAATGTAATCTATTTTGGGGTGTATGCCTAAGCAACCTAGTTTTACAATATAACATAATATGCTATAGTTTATTTCACACCGAAAGAAAATAAACTTTATCAAGTAATTTTGTACCCGCCTCGGTGGCGTAGTTGGCTAACGCGCAAGTCGTGTTGAGCTCGACCGCCGAGGACGGGGAGATCGAGGTTCGAATCTCGTTCGGGTGAACTGGGGGTGGTTTTTCCTAAATGGTTTTCCACTCTCCCTCCACGCAAATGCGGGTTCACTTCCTCTAAATTCAACCTTCCCAATTCCTAATCCATTAGTGTAATCAGTACTTAAGCGTATAACCCGAACGGGTAGTAAGACCGGTGCTAAAAAAAAAAAAAAAAGTAATTTTGCTATTTGAAATTAATTAAAAGATAATTGTTGGTCCATGAACTTGTTAACCAAAGCATTTATTAAAAAAAGATTTGTGAAGAAGATGAAGCAAAACATTCCAACGATTAAATTTGAATATAGTAAAGATCTATATTCAATTTGATTTTTTTTTTAATGTTAAGGTAATCCCAACTCGTGAATCCTCACAAATTTCTTGTAAATTTTGTTTTATATATCTCATTTTAAATGTTTATATCGGTGTTTGGACAAGTTGTGTACTGCAATTCTCAAGTGCTATTTTATTTTTTATTTCAATTTAAAATGGTTCTTATGATAAAAGATTAACTCTACTTTTACCATTTTAAAATACTGGTAATGTTTACACAAATTTATCTTGGGGATCTGCATTAAAATAAACTTTGTTTTTGATGTGTAATGGTATTATGGTATATATTGAAAAGATTTCATGAGCCAAATACAAAAGATTATAATGTTTTAATATAATCTGAGAGCTAAAATCTATTTGAGTATATGATTCATAAAATCTATTTATTTCTCTGCATTTTGGTGATTAGCTATATTCCCTTTAAAAAACCTTTGATCAGAAATATTTAATCTTACTATATCATTAAAAATAATTGAGTTTCATGACAAAATAATTTAAGTGGCTGTTATTTAGAGAAATGTGTGCTAACCTCTGTTCGGATTAATTATTATTCCTACCGACCTGTTCTCACAACCACAAAATAACTCTTTAAGTTTGACTTTGAACTAATATTTCCAGTTTTTGACTTAAATTATATCTTGTGACCTATCAATTCCCCAAACTATTATATTCTATTTCTCATCCATAATAAGGTCTAACCCCATCCACCCTAGCATATTAATTAATGTGTTAGACTTTTAAAGTAAAGTTTTTTTTTCAATTGTTGATTTATATAAATTAATTTCTTTGTTAATAGATTGATTTTTAAATGAAACTAATTTTTTTCAAGAAACTGCAGCAACTTTTTTAGTACAACTTAAAATATATTGAACATGTTTTTAATCATCTTCTCAGAAAACCTTTATTGTGGGTTAGAATTATTTTAAATGATTGTCACCAATAGCTTTGGTTGGTAAGTGGTATGGTACTTTAAGATAACGAATTGGCAAATCTGCCCGCAATCTTAATGTCAGGATAGAAAAGTATGTATTGTTTTTGTTGCTGCTTTGTTTCTGTTTCAGGTGATAAGGAAGAGGACCATTTTAATCCCACCGAACGGTAGCTGGAAGTTTAGTAAGAGCGCAGTTCCCAGAGTATTTTGTACTTAGGTGGTATTTCTTAACTTAACCTGCAACCATACTTTGCTTTATTGTTCTATTATTTACACTAATGATAAACATTGCATCAGGTTTTGAGTTTGACCATTCTAACCTTAAATTTGTGTTTAGGATTGTCAAAAATTAGGCATCCAATACAGTTTTTCTTTATTTCACCTCTCCTACAAAGCAAGGTGGTGTGGTTCTTAACCAAAAAATATTGAATGGCAATTTCTTTCTATTTTATATAATAGAAAAATTATCCAAAATTTGCTTGGGAGATTTTCATAAACTACATATTTACAGTATATGGCAGGTCAGTTTAGTAAAATTTCTCCATCTTCCTCTTTTCCTTTCCTCACAATACACTCCTCCCATCTCTTTCTTGGTCTCCTTTGCAGTCTTTTTCTTACACACTTGCTCTTCATTACATGACCATCCCCCTTCCTTGCTTCCTCTATCATGTACTCATGTACTTAGTCAAACTGTTTTTGGACAGTTTATGCCTAATCTTGTTTTTGTTGCTTGGGAGATGGTTTTAATTACGGTTATTTCCCTACCTTCCATGTGTAACAAAATACTATGAGAATCGTGGATCAAAAGATTTTTTTAAAAACAAAACACCTTTTTCTCATCAAAACTGATTCTAATTGTGTTTTGATTTATATTTTTTTATTTCCTTTACAAGCTGTCTTAACTGATGAAATTAGATGTATCTAATTTGCTATAGATGAATTTATAAATATTTCAATATGATCGACTGAGCACTTTATAAGCTATTTAAGTGTTGAAAGGACTCGCGTATCTATTTTTTAATGGCAAGTAACCTAGGTCTTAACCCTGGGAAGACTTCCATCTAAGTTTTAGAGAGCTAAAGCAGTGATATTTCAGTGTCTTAAGAAGGGAATGGTTTCTTGGAGGGTGTAGATTTATCATTTTCTCATATGTAACTTAATTTGGCCCATTACCAATTTATAACGTGCACGATTCCCCTTAAGTCTATGCATGCATGTTAAAGATCATTAATAGAAGTTGATTTTACCAAGTAACAATCTAGCCCAGCTGGTTAGTTACCAGCATTTGCTTGAATAGACAATTAGAAACACGTGTATTTAGTAAAGGATCGAATCCTAATCTCTGCAGATAATTCGAGCATGCCATCTCACCTAATTGTGCCATACACAGTAACATAGTTTTGACATTTTAATAATTTCTCCATAATTATCCAGCTATTTGCTATATAGACATTGTATGTTTACAAGTTTTTGATGGTGATTAAATAAATTATTAATAGAAAATGATTTTTACTCTCCATTATCCTTAATTTATATAATATATATCAACAAGGAAAACTTATTTTCACTTTATGAGGTAATCTTATTATACTTGAAAAAGGTATAGGAAAGATGGATATAAACATAGGGAACAAAATTCTGGCCTTTACAATGAAAAGAACACATTTTACACTTTGCATTGCTGCCACTGGACAAAGAGATAATAGCCGCCTCTTGAAAAATCGATTGTTACCGGCCAATCCCCTGACCTAGGTTTCATTCTATGATAACTCATCAGGGAGTGTGAAACGCGCAACACAACTTTGTCCCATCATTTATACAGAATTTCTTTGTTTTTTATGGTTCCATTTTTTAGGAAGTTGTGTTGTGCATCTCACAATCTCTCCTGATGAGTTCTGAAGAATGAAATCTAGGCAAGGGGATTGGGTGGTAACAATGGATTTTCTTTAAGAGGCAGCCATTACCGCTTTGTCCAATGGCAGCAATGTAGAGTGTGAGCTGTGTTCTTTTCATTGTAGAGGCCATATTGTGGTGTTTGTTTCTATACGCCTTTCTATTACCTACTTTTAAACATAATACAATATCCTTTATTTGTGAGACGCTAAAACTAGTGTACAATGTTACACAAGGAAAGCACATTTTATTTACCAGAATAGCTAGATGGAAAACCATTTCTATTGGAGACAAATCAGATCCCAAAGAGTATGTATATCTATCTCTCTATATCTATATACACACACACATATTTGACTTAATCTCAGTCCAACATCTTGACTTAGGGCCAGTTTCATAGTCAGATTTAGCATGCCTCAAGTGCGGCGCTATACTAAATACAAGACGTCACCTACCTGAAATTGAATGGAATGGGCCAGTTTCATATGCGAAACTGGCCCATTCCATTTTGGTCTAGGTAGGTGTCGTCCTGTATTTAGTATCGACTCGCACTTTAGGCATGCTAAGTTTGACTATGAAACTGGCCCTTAATCTCAGTCCAACATCTTAGCTCAGTAGCCTGTCTGCTTAGTGAGCTAAGGGATTCGAGTTCATTCTAATTGTTTGGTGTTTTCAATTGTATTTATATGGGTATAAAAAATTACTGGATTAAAAAACAACTTTATTCCAATTATATGTTTGTGAGATCATACAGATATAAGTGCTTAAAAGAGATTTTCCTTGATACAGTTACCAAACATTCCACACATGAATTATTACATTATTTACACTTTCCACATTGTCATAGTTGTTACTAATCTGATAGTTCACCTATGAATTTGACAGGTACACACCCTGATTTTATTAAGAAGCCCATTATAGAAGACCTTATTTAATCCTTCATTATGTACTAGAGTAGTTTGGTGATAGGATAAAATGTTTCAGACCACTAGTAGTATATTGGAAGATAGTATAGGAAAGGTATATTGAAATATATAGGAAAAGTGGATAGAAACATATAAAAGGGACGAACACAGTTCACACTTTACAATGCTGCCATTGACAAAGAAGTAATGGTGGGCCTCTTAAAGATAAATCGATTGTCACTGTCCGATCCCCTGACCTAGGTTCATTCTATCATAACTCATCAGGGAGGAGTGTGAAACGCGCAGCGCAACTTCATAAAAGAGGAAACCAAAATAAACAAGGGAGAAATGGAAAATTGTAAAGAATGATAGAAACATGTAAAATAACATAACGGACAAACACAGAAAAGGACAGTAAATATTATTGCCCATCTTACCTAACAGTTCGGGTTGTACACACACTATTGTGTAATGGCAGGGTGATGGCAAGATTGAAATTGAGATAGTATGAAACCATTTAGGATAAACCACCTTCACTATACCCAAACCAGGATTGAATGCAGAGCTAGTGATTTACATTAGATATTGATAAAAAAAGATTAGAGTATGAAATAAGGCCTTCCATAAGATGTCCTATTAAATCAAGGTATGCAAGGTTTTTTTTTTTACTTTTGGCCTTGTAGTTAATATTAGAGCATTTTCATAACTTCGCAAATTACCATAGGATGATATGCGAGTATAACAACTTTTCTGAATCACTAGAATATGATGGCTCTTTCCAGAATAGTTGTGGTCTCGGCGCAAAGAAAAGTTCATCCTATTATAAGAATACATTAGTTTTTACATTTAATCAAAAACCCTTTTCGAGATTCCATGCCACAAAGTAATTCACACTCACTACATTAAAAACCTATTCTTTTGTTAACAACAAATGACTGGTAAGTTTACCAGTTAACACCATTGAGCGGTACTTCGCTAGATACCAAATGATTAAATGTTAACATGAATTAATGCCAAATGGATTGGAAATGTATATTAAGACAGTGTAGAAACACTGTACATGTAAAGTAATTGATAGTGAAGGAAGCCAACCTGAAAGGATAGTTATGTTAGGCCTAGATAGAAAAACACTTAATTATTTTGTTTCTTTTCTTCCTGAATATACACTATCTTACTTTGTTTTGTTTTTTCATTGTGTCTCTTCAAATGATAAGGAATATTTCTGAAAATTTAAAACGATGGTAGTTTAAAAGAAAGGAAGAGAGAAGTGAGTTTTTCTATCCAGGCCTAACCTAACTATCCTTTCAGGTTGGCTTCCTTCACTATAATTATTTACATTATTGTACAGTGTTTCTACACGGATGTTTAAATGAGTTATAAATTATCTTTCCCTACTGTATCTTCACCTGACTAAGAAATAAATTTAAAAAAACTGCATCTAATTAACAATGAAAGAGATGGAATGAATAGATAGCAGCAAGTGAGCGAGAGAGTGCAGGAGTAAGAATGGTGGAAGGACAGAGCGAGGGGAGGCATTTTATTTAAGTGACTCGACCACAGGCCCAACAGTTCATGATGAACGAGATGAACATTACATGGAACAAATTTGTATGATAAGTGCTAGATAAATTAAGTTGTCATCTTTAGCTTTTGTATGAAACTACACATGCTGTAAAAAAAATTACTTTATTGATAAAAAATATTCTAGAGTTCATTACACACTTTTGAAAAGATACTAACGTAGAATTTTTTATATTAAACAATATTTCCCATAAAAAGGTTATTTGGATCTTTGGTGTATTTTGACAAACATTTTATTATAACAGTTGTCTATGAATTTAAAATAGTGTGTTCAAGAATTTAAAAAAACAATCAATTTTATGATAAACCAGCTTGTTTAGTTTCATTGCCAACATGACACATTTATTTTCTTTGGTGCAATAAATGGCCTTAATTCGCCTAGATGATGAACACAACCAATACAAGCAAAAACAACTTCTTGAACTCCTCTTCCGAGCAATTTAATTTGAGTTAACCTAGCCTATAGCCAATTAGAGGTCCTTTCACAACAGCTAGACAAGTTTCACATATTCTTGAACTCCTCGCCTGTACTGTTGAGCATAAGAATGTTGGGTTCTCGCGTTCAAAGTCAGTCATCTCTCGCTCACGCTCATCTTCTCCCCACTCTCCGAGTGTGTTCATGACGTCTGGCTGGTTACGGCGCCATTCTTCCTCCTTCTGCAAGGAAGGAACTACATCACAACCAACTAGCAGCCCTTCTAGAGACAACTCCACATCAACATAGTTACAAACATTTGGGAACATAAGGCTAACATGATCCAATGATTAGTTGTTAAGACATTTATTCAAAATAAAAATAAAACATCACCTATAATGGTATTTTCCCTAATAAATAATATCTTCAGTTTTGATGTTTAACCATGGAGCAGAACATACAAGTATGTGAATGGTTCAATTAGTATTGTTTACAAACATTAAACTATTTAACCTCTCAAAGTGTGACTTGTTAGTTAATGAAACCCTTCCTGCGGGTGATTTGATTTCTGTAGTGCAATAGTTTCAAGCCTGTAAATTCATTAATAATTACTGACGACTGATAAAAGTCACACACACACTTCACAAGTGGACGACTAAAGACGTGTTACACACTAGAAAGGTTAATAAGAAAGTCACTACTTTAATAATATTTTTACTTTACTTTTTACAATATGTTATATAAGGGCACTTCAGAGATTAGTAGATAACCTTAAATCTAGCATAACACAGCAAATTGATCCAAAAACTATATGTGAAACAGACTAATAATTGCTCTAAAATGTGTCTTAGGTGTTCTAATGACTCAAAAGAGCTAAATGTCATGACAGACAACATTCTGATAGTACAAAATATGTATCAAACTCTTAGCTTATATATAAAGAGAAATGACCATATTATATATATATATGATGGAGCAATCATCTAGTGATCAGGGGTCGGCAACCTTTTGGGGGCTTCTCTAGATTTATAAACTTATCAAAGTTCCCGCAAAAATCCATTTTCTCCACTCTACTTTGATTATTTTCTTTTGGCTATAGATCTTATGTAATTATAACCCTTAATTCAACCTTATATCCAACTAATATTCCTACCTTAAAAAAAATCAATTAAATATTTAATTTTCTTATAACATTACTGATTATGACTGATCGAGGTAATTTTATGCAAATATTATTTGGAAAGCACTTGATAAAATGACTTAATGATAATTTAGTTTTATAAAGTGATCAAGTGAAAAGTTCTGTGAGATCGACCAGTTGTCAACCCTCTGAAGCTACCTCTATCTTATCCATTTCTGCGTCCCCTTCCATGTGTTCTTTTTCGCTACCAGTTCATGCCATCACACCAGGAAATTGTAGAGCTCAAAGTTCACAACTAAAAACACATCAGTCCCCTTCTTCAGTAGAAGATGGTACACCACCTACTGCAGCATGGACTAGAGCTTTCTCCTGGTAACTTAGATACTTTGTTGCCCGTGTTATTTATACTTGGATTTTGTAGTTGTCTGTTCAAACTGGTCTTAATTTTGGTAGATAATGGTTGTATTTATATTATATTTATATTAGTTATAGTTATGTAGAATGACAGACTGGTGTGAGTAGACCTGCTTGGAAGAAAAGATGGTTAACTAAGGTTGAGACCAGCGGGGAATGATTCCTGGATTTGGTTATAATTGGTAAGTAGTTTCCACCTACAAAGCATTTCAACTAGTGGTGAGGGCTCTTATAACTTATATTATAGCATGAGTCAAAATCTGAATGGTGTGTTTGGGCATGAAGGGCTACTGGTTCGTGGTTGGTATCAAAACCGTGACCATTCATATGTTGGCCGTGTTTCTGTGGTGATGCCAATGTCTTCAGTAATGCAGTGGATAGAGATAAGAAAGTGTTAAAGTGAGAGAAGAATGGTGGAAGATGGAGACTGGTGTACCGCTAAATTTACATAATGTGTTTTGATTGTGAACTTTAAAGCCTAAGTTTTCTGGTGTGTAGGCCTTGCCCTTCTCACCCCCTTTTAATGTTTAATTGAATTTAATGTAGTACTGCCTTTACAGTTTATTAAATGATACAAGATTAAAACAAGTAAATATAGCATCTTATTAATAATTCTTACTTAAAATTAATATTAGCTAAATAAACTCTGTAAAAACATCAATCCAGTGAAAAAATTTTATGTATTAAATTTTTTTTAACTATAATTATGGATTAAATATTATACACTCCTAATAAAGATGTCATTTCTTAAAGTTATTTAAAGTAAATTGTTTCTCTTGACATACCATGTTTTATAAGTAAAAATGCTAAACAGCTCAAGGAAACTCCTTGATTTACTAAAACATCAAGTGTCAAATATGAAAAACACTTCAATGTTGGCACAAATTTTGTATGTAGAACATGGGATATGGTTTTTTTTAAAGACAAGAGCACATTTACTTACATAATAAATAACACAGCTGTGGAAATAGCATTATATTTTATTTGACTATTTCTAGACAATATTATAAATACTTATATGTAAAAAAATATTTAAAAAAACTAGTCAATAGCAAGAAGTCAATTTTAGAAACTAACTTTTGTAATAGGTATCTGCAAAGAGTAAACACATAAATATTATGATATTGTCATACCACATATACTTAGACAATTTCACTCTAAATACAACAATGGCAGACTTTTTTCCTGGCGTACCACCCAACTCCTAAACCTTGGAACACAACTTTGCCCTACCACCACCACACCTGTAAATACAAAACAAAAATGTTTTGAGCCTATTTAAAAAAATAAGTATATTTCTTTGATTCTTAAGTGAGGTAGGGGGGATTCGTCTTGAGAAAAAATAATTACATAATAATAATGAGATAACTTTTTTTTAAATAGCTTGGATTAAGTGGTAAAGAGTAACATGCCGCAGGATGTAAATGTTTGTTTTATTAGCAATAAAGTATTTTCAAAACAAAATATTAGAATAAATCACAATGCTTTAATAAGTGAAACAATAAAATGAACAAAATGCTATTTCAGTGAGGTTTTAGGATCTCTAAAAAAATGATACTTTATCAAGTGATACAGAATAATAGATAAAATGTTGGACAAGTTCTTGATCAAACCTTTTTTATGGAGATTTGTGTACAACCAAACCTACAATATCAAAAGCAATGTATTTTATTTGGTGACCTTAAGGTAAACTTAAATACCTCGTCGCCTGTGACCTAATACAATGTTATTGGGCTATAAAAATTGTGATACATTTTTCAATATTAATATGAGCATGTAAAACCATCTAAAATATTACTGACCATTTAAACAACAGTTTAAGGTAGACTTATGCAATTATTATTTTAGTTGAAAAGTTAAAATCAGGGGTTTCAAACTCAAATACCTACAAGGGTTAGGCAGGTAACTCAAGTGAGTGAAATAGACCGGGTTTAGGAAATATTAACTGACAAAAATAGTAAAACTTTATTTTTACTGATTCATGGTCTAAGCATGTAGCATAATACAAACATGTACAAAATTTGAACTATTTTAAATTAAAATTGAAAAATATTAATAGTAAGATGTGAAGGTTTATTTCATAATTTTTAATAGACACTTTTTGTTTTTGATATTTAAATTTTGCAAGAAAAGTAAGAAATCCAAGATTTTATGTGAATCTTTCAATTCATAAATGTTTGATATTATTATATTTATTTATTTATTAAAACACTTTCAGGCCAAAAAATACACATCTAGCCGTGAGTTTGCGACCCCTTATTTAGGTTAGTGACAATCACTGAAACATCCACTGTCTAAGCAGTTTGTGACAGCTTTCAGAGTTAAGTCAAAATTTTTAAGCAAAACCCTTTTTGGGTTTTCTTGAACTTACTTGGTTTTTCCGATGTATTACAGTGTGTCTACTCGCCTGAAAAATCCAAAGTTCCTTAGGTATTTTTTTTTTTAAATTCCAAACAAAATCTGTAAATTGCTTGGAAAACCTAGAATGCTCAAGGAATTTTGTTTCCAAGACTGAGTAGTCACACAGTATTATGTACCTGCCTTTCCTTCAGTCTATCACATGTGTCACACTGTTCTCTAGTTTTCAAATCACATTTTCATTCCTCGAGATGGAATTGGATGTCAAAAAACTCACTGCACTGATAGAAACTACACCATACATCAATTTTTAAGAAATATCACAATAGAGACAACAGATTATGGGATGAAAGACCAAAATAAATAAAGATACAAAAAGTGAATTTTCTGCTTAGAAGCAAACAAAAATATACTAAGTAGGAAAAGGCAATATTTTAAAATATGTTCAGTTGACACTTAACAGTTTGACATAAAATATTTATGCGTCATATTTTTGGCGAGCCAGTGTGCACCCTCTCCTTTATTTTACTTACCAAGCTAAATCTTTTGAAACAGCAGTCTGCTTGTTATTACATAATATAGCCACCCCCTTATGTTACGTATAAAACAAAATTTTAAAATCTAAATCCATTTAGTTTTTACGAGTTTTAAAGATAAGGTCTTACAAATGACGAGCTTGCAATCAAACTATTGATAAGCTAAAGTCAACTTGGTGTAAGAAATTAAGACATTAACATTATATAAATCAAAGTATTTTAAATAGTTCTTAATCATATCAAAATAAGAAATATTTGTAGATTATAATTAATAACACCAAAACCCATATTTATATTTTGTGTATCTTCTACAGATAATCAGACTGTGATCAAGAATTTTTTTTAAATTGCTAATCATTTTTGTGTTGGATGGGTCTGTCCTGCTTTGTTTCTGTCTATTTTCAATAACAATAATATATTGTTTAACCACTTACCTTAGCCCAGATTGTGGAATATTTGCCTTCTCATCCAAGGACCCTAAGTTTGGTTCCTGTCAAGGGCCAAAAATGTATCACTATGAAATTAGAGTTTGCTCTTTTTCACCAAATTATAGATTTAAAAAAAAAGTATAAATCTGGTTCAGAGAGTATTAATATTTAATTATGTTATGTTACCAAATTGCTATAGCCTTAGAGGGGCTTGTGTCACAAAACTAAATGTCTACCAAATTTCACAATCATTAGTTTTGACTATGTATGGCCTAGTAAATAGGTGAAGGGGCTTGGGTTAACATTTCCCAGAATGTCCACGGCTAAATAGTTAAACCTTGGTTTTTACATCATATAATATGATCATAATGTTAGTTATTTTCATATAAATATGAAACTTAATATACTGGCTTAGATTTGTAGTTTGTAATTTATTCACAATGATAACACAAAACATTGTTTTAGCCTTCGAGTACAGGTTAAATATTAAACACGTATTAAATAGATGAGAATGGAAAAGTGTCCCACTATTAAATAGTTAAAATTAAAAGTAACTAAAGGTTTTAAATTTACAAAAGTTTTTTTGTTATCTCTAGTATATTGACATAAAGTGTGTTTTCGCGCACTGACCTGAGGTATCAATGTTTACGAGCAGAATATTTTTTGCTCCTGGTATCGGCTGGTTACTAGTGTTTATGACCGAGACGATACCAGAGCTCAGTTTGTTAACAGTTTCCTTGACCAAACTAAATAATTTGGTATCAACCAATGAACTGAGAATTATGCACCAATTTCAAAACAACATATCCAAATGTTAAGAGCTAAAAGCGTAGAACTTTGCAATCAATGGATTTTAACAGAAAATGTAAATTAAAACAGAAAGTAATCACAAGCTAGAAATGTGATAGTAAGAAGCTACTTAAAAACTGTTTAGCTATGGATAAAAGAAATTAGAGTATTATATGATCCAGGCATGTTTTCTTTAGGTTGCTTTTGGGAAGATATGTTAAACTTTGTATGTTTGTAAATATTAGGCCTAGTCAAAATAAGAACCTAACAAAGAATAAAATTAAATAGTTCATTTTCTGTCGATTGGCAGTACATGTAGGTTTACATAAATTAACTTACCAGCTGTTATTTCTACTTTACCGCCGCAATCTTCCCCCCACCACCTCCCCCACAAAAAACAACTCAAAGTCGTTTTCGCACTCCACCTTGATCAGAACCACTTGGTCAGTAATAGTTGATACCAAGACATAGCAAAGTCAACCAAAAAATCTCACCTAAAGTTAATTATTGCAAATCAGTATTACAGCATCTGGTAGCACCAGTCATGTTTTAAAATGTTTTGACAATCTCATTTCTAAAAAGAGCCAAAAATACACTCCAATCATGATAATTTAAATACAACTTTACTTGTCACAGCTGATACTCAAACAGGAGTTACATTTGCCAGCAAGCGACTTTGATAAGCGACTCGCGGAACAAAATTTAAAACATCTTTTCATGTATACCTTTGAAACAGTACTCACATGTGTAGACACTTAAAAGAGAACAACTCGTCAAATAAAGTGTAACCAATCGGTGTAATTATATTTCTTATTTTAAAATTTATTGTTTTCTCTAAAATAAAATTAGTTCATTTTTCAATTATTATATTTTATCGAACTCAAAAATTACTAGCCAAAACTAGTGTTCAAAAAATACGAATAAATGAATTAATCTTGGGCATTTTCAACTGAAGATGAAATCAAAACATTTCGCACTAATTTCCAGGAATATGGCCACTGTCTGATATAGTTATGTACTATAATGTAAGCAGGAGTAGTACTTTTCTGATGTCTTAATTAATTAATACATGTGTACCTTTTGACAGACATTTAGTAATGCTGAAAGACAGTTTTAAATATTTCATTAAACAAAGCAGCACAGGATCATCCATTAGCTATATTACAGAACACAAACAAAACAAGAACTAGTTAGCACATATTTACTTTCAAATTGGAAAAAAAAAAGCACAATTTTGCGCCATTCCACGGTAAGAAGTCCCCTCCCTCAACTTGCAGGTGTCTCCTCAACATCCATAGTTTGACCACCTACCTCACGATCTCTCTGTGCAAACTTCTCAAACATATTAGCATAGATCTTCTTTTCACGACTTTTCTGCTCCTTTAGTTTCACCAAACATAATGAATAGTGATTGGCTGCAGCTTTGTTGTTTGGTTCAAGTTTCAGCACCATTTCAAAGTCAGCTTTAGCCTTTTCAGGTTCAACCATTCCCAGCCATGCCTTTAATGAGAGAAGGACTAGTTGAGAATATATGGAATGAGTTTATATTGTTTCAAAGTCATGGTAAATTAATTACAAAACCTTTCCTTCACACTTGGGCATTTTTCATGACTTTGAATGAAAACATGTAAATGTTGTAATCAAGAATCAAACACAAATGTTTAAGTATATATTTAAAGTTTAATTTCTTTAATAAACCCATGCATAAATCAAAGACACAAATTTGAATCTTTAAAAATTATATTAAAAAAAATTGTTATGGGCACACATATTCAGATAAATAATTAAACATATTTTTTAATCCGACAAAAGAAAATATTGAAGGATTCTTTTTACAATAAGATGACACCTTGAAATTTAATCAATTTAACTATGTGTTTGTTTCACACAAAATTTCAATACACTCTTTGGAATTTATTACACAACATACAAAATTTATTTTTATAATTATCTTTGAATCACACCTTTCAGCCCATTCTATAGGAATTTTATCACATTAAAATATTTTACTCTTATACAATCAGTCAACTTTGATTGAATTTTAATATTCTGATTTTTTAAATAGGCCTACAATCTTTTGACCTTCTATCAATTTTCAATATATTTCCTACTTCTGATTATATTCTTGACTATTTGTTTAAAACAATTTTTACATTATAAATATTGTAAGTCATACCCTTAATAAGATTTAAACACTCCTTACTACCAATTTATTATTATTATTATTATTATTATTATAATTAGCACCGCGTCTTACTACCCGTTCGGGTTATACGCACTTACGCTAATGTGTAATGGAAGGGTGATTGTGAGATGAAATGGAGGACCTACAGTTTAACGTGGAATCCGAACCACGGTGGAGGCCTGGCATTCCTCACATTCACAAGTTGTGATTAATACACGTCTTGTCAGAGGTGAAGGAAGGGTTTGGCAATCAGATAAATTTGTGCCGGGACCGAGGATTGAACCCCGGACCCTCAGCACAGAAGTCTGACACCTTACCCCTAGACCACCAGGTCACCACCAATTTATTAGAATGTTTTCTAAATTAATACTAAAACTTGACTAGAACACCTAATAATCAAAAGCATTATTTGTATTTAATAAAATGTAATGAATAAAAACGAGTATTTTTTTAAGATTTAGCTAAGAAGCCAAGAGAGAAGGTCATCAAGTATTTTTAAAGAACTAATTATAATTTCAAAGTCTATGAGTATATTATGAATTCCTACCTGTCCTCGCCTGAATAATCCCTTAATGTTGTTGGGATCTAGTTCTAGAGCCTTATCGCACTCATCTCTAGCCTCTAAGTTCTCTGTCAATTTTAAGTAACACATGGCAAGGTTCAAATGAGCGGCAAGAAGCAGGGCCTTGCGCTCATCATTCTTCTCGCCTTCAAAACCTGTGCATGGAATAATAATGTCAAACATTATCAATTTTGCCACTATTTTACTACAAAATACCTGTTTTTTCTCAGGTTTTACTAGAAGGAATCCACATTTTATCAGACAACTGTTTTATTATCACATACAAATTAAGATTTAGACATAATCAGCATCTTCAAGATGTCTCATTTACATAAAGTACAAGCTATGAATGAACAAATAAATTAACATTAAGGTTATAAATAAATCCACGTTAGAATAAACACTAAAGTATCGTGCACAGTGAGGCCAACTGACCAACAAACTCTACCTTCAATTGAGTTAGGCGCTACAATATAACTTACTAAACAACAACTATGATAAAAGGATAGCAGACTGAAATTTCATTTTTATAAGTTTTATCTAATGTGAAATCACTTCATTGGTGTTTAATAAAGACTGATGGGGAAATATATGCAGTCATTTACACAACCCAAACCTGTTTCAGGAGGGAAGGGAGGAAGGAGGAATGAGCGTGCTCAAATCATTGATTAGTTCAGCAAGCTTTGTATGCCAAGGCCTACTATAGTGCTACTAGGCAAGTGTAGGCATAGGGCTTATATTTTGTTGTCGAGGGTAAATTGCACCAACAGTTTCTTTTTGAATTCTAAATGGAATAATTTAGTGTTTGTGTAAAAATTATTCTCTCTCCTTTACTTGGTTTATAAAGGGTCCAATCCGAAATATTACTCTTGTGTTTAAATGTGTATTTGGCTATTTCTTCTATAGTAGATGTTACCTTTGTGCATTGGATTCTCCCTGCATTTTCCCTCTTTCCCTAGGTGGGCTCTCTTCATTAAATGTACCTATTCTTATTTGTTTATTTTTTATTTTTATTTAATTTTTATTAATTTCCATTATTATAAAATAATCAGTGTCCTAACACATTCAGTGGCACACCCGCGTGTAGTCCGACGTTTGCGGTAGAATACAGCTAGTACAATTATGGTTATAATTGTTAATAGTTCTTCAAATGTGTAAGAGAGAGACTTTCTATGGAAAGGAGAAGTTCCCTTGAAGTGTAAGGAAGTATTATTAGATAAGACATACATTGTACCCACAACTACAAATGCAGCTGAAACACAGACATCGAGTGCGAGACCAAGAAATTGGAGGCCACGGGCAAATGTCAGCTGTCACAAGAAGAAACACGATTATAAATGAAGTTGTTTGAGCAACAGGTGAGGTACAGAGAACACACGAGATAGAGAGGAAACAAAGTTGAGAGCAACGGTGGTACAGAAAACACACGAGATAGCAGAGAAACAAAGTTGAATGTATGGTAGTATAGATGGAGAGAATGATAGAGATGAGGGATGTAGAAAATATCCCAGGGAGACCAAGAAGATGGGAGGGGCAGAGAAGAAAAGTGTACAAGTGAAAAAAGAATAAGGTTGAGAATTGATCCCGGCTACAGGTTTGATAACAGTTGATGATGATAATATGTAGGTACTCACCCAATTCATGTTCCAAGAATGTAATAATTTTCTTGTACATCTTCAGGGCTAATTGATATTTTTCTGCTTTAAAATAATTTGTGCCCTTTTCTTTGAAGAATTTCGCTTGCTCCAGCTTTCCATCACTGTCCAAAGACCAGCCTTCTTTTGCCTGTCAAGATAAGATTTAAGTCAAATATTTAAAACTTAATTCTTTAGTGATGTATAAAAAAACCATTGTCATAGTAAAACTGAGTTACAATCAATTAATGTTAATAATTACTTAACTTGATAAACAAAATAGTCAGACACCTTAACTTAGTAATGTGTCTGCCTACTAAGCTAACAATTCAGAGGGTTTCGATTCCCAACATTGCCGAAAAATTTATCATGATGAAATGTGGGTTTCCACCCTTTCACAGGCATCCATTACATCCTGGGTCTAGGTGTTGTGTCTGTTCTAGATTTAAGTTAGGTCATAATTTGTGCTGATATTATCAGTCAGTTCAGAAAGTGCACATTAAATACGCAACATAAAACATTACATACCTAACATTTTATGGAAAAAATATGGCTTATGCTACTAATTAATACCACTAAACAATTAAAATTAAAAAACTTACTTTTTCAAAATTTTTGAGTTCCACTACATATTCAACATCAGCGTGTGGGGGGATGTTCACTTCAGGCCTCCCCAATTCTTTAAATGCATACTTTGATTTGAGAACAATTCGAGACTTTTCACCCTTTTTAAACTTTTCCAGTGCTCGCTCCAATCCTTCACAAATTCCATATTCGCTTCCTTCACCAATTGGAAAAGTGACCTCTCTTTCCTCAAACACGGTTTCATTGTACTTTCCCACAAGGTGCACTGAAAAACAAAACAATGACAGTTTGAAATATTGTTAAATATAGTGTCTCAATCATTGGTTTTCATGGTTAACAAAATGAAACATTTATTAATGATATAAAACCTGTATTTACCATCCACGACAGCTCCATCATTAGGAGTGGCATAACCTTCTCCCTTTGTTATTTGGTACCTTATGATGCCCCCATCTTTCTTTTGACTCAAGTCTTCACCTGTCCAGTCAACCACCTCGATCTAGAACACATCGACCAAGACAACATTATTTACAGCCAGTTTAAAGTGGTTTCTACACGAGCCTCTTACCTGCTTGCGCATCAGATGGAAGACAAACTTTTCCCTTGAAATCAGGTTTGGTCTAATCTCCCAAGAGGCGCCTAAAACTCACTCCTCTTGAGATGTCACAGTCAATTTATATTATTATTAACTTGTTTATATTTTAAAGCCATACATGCACAAACATGAAAACTAGGTTTTCATCGACTAGTTATGAGAATGGAGAAAGTTACATAATGAAGAGCTAGCTTCATGGTTTGTATACTTCCCCAAAAATATTAATCAAGGTGCGCAGGTTGTAGTGGCGCAGTCATTTGACGCGAATGGGTGATCACAGGTGTATGGGCTACACAACATTTTAGTTGGGAAATCTAAAGATACAAGACCCTTTGGTAGACCAAGATGTCAATGGGATGATAATGTGGAAATGGATTTGTAGTAGGTTGAGTTAGGGATTGGATGGAGGTGTCTCGGGCTAGGGTTGAATGGCGATCTTACATTCTGGCGGCCATGAACTTTTGAATTCCTTTAGGCCAAAAACCTACTTAGGAAGTAATTTAGCCTACCTCAAAAACAAGAGTGGCATCAGGTGGGATTTTGGGTGGGCTCCCATTTTTTCCATAGGCATAATCTGATTTGCATGTGAAAATAGAAATTTCCCCCTTCTTCATTGTTGCCACACCAAGGTCCCATGCTTTAATTACGCTACCTGAAACAAAAATAAATTGTTGGTCTGTTTTCCCTGACAACATAACAATAAAATTAAAACAAGTCAAATCTCTTTAAGGGCAATCTTCAACCCCAGGGGACAACTCAATGTTAGAGAAAAAGTAAACTAGGGCAGCTTCTTTAGTCTTAAATTACTTGAAAGAATATTCAAAGCGGAGTCTTTAAACTAAAAAATTAGGCTCAAAGCAAAATTAATGATTTTTTTCTTTCCAAAGACGTGGCAAATTATAATATTTAAAAAAATACATCCTGTAATACTGAAATACTGTAATACCATGGTTAGTAAAAATGTACTGTAAGCAAATAAATGGTATGATGCACCACACAGACTTTCTCATGCTTTTATCTTAAAATAAAAATAAACATTTACTAAAAAATTTTAAGATTTATGAAACAAAATAATACACATCGTTACTTACTCTATGGCATTAAAAACTAAGAATACTGTTACATAAGAATCCAATTCATTTTCAAAGCCCTGAATCAGAAAGTGTATGTACTTGCTTATATCTCAGAAGTTATTGGTTTTATAAAAACATATTTTCAAATAAAAGATTTTTATCTTTAATAGTACTACAACTTTACAATGAAAAGCTATTTTGTATCTCAAATAGTTCCTGAGAAATGATGAAAATTTTCCCAATGTAAAGTACCTTCAAAGTCATTTTCATGAGAAAATTAGAATTTCAATCTTATTTATGATACAGTGTATACATATAAAATTTAATCAAAATTGTTATGGCGGATTTCGAGAACATGGATTTTTTTCTTTCTCTTTTTGGCCTTCAGTAAACTATCCTTAAATTTAGGGTTAGATATATAATTCCAAAAATCCCTTGGGGGGGGGACCTTATGAAATATCCAGTTACCAAGTTTTAGCCCAAGAGGTAAAATAGTTTCGGCTCTAGTCCAAGGTACAGACAGACAGACAGACAGATGGCATTTCGAAAACAACTTTTTTGTTTTGTTTCAGGGAGTCATGAAACGTTAACATTTATCAAAATCTCGAGTTTGATTTTTTTTTTTATGATCACAATACTTTCTCACAGAGGTGTTGAGAGAAAGTGGAAAGTAAAAAAAAATGTGTTGTTTTAATAAGCGGGTATTTTAATTCTAAATCAAACTTGCTAGCATGGAATTTTATTAGGCTACTTTATCATTTTGTAACTAAAATAGACTTGACAAAACCAATTATAAAAATGTTATTGTTATCGATAAAAAAAAGTTACTAGAAAAAAACTTAAGCCAATTTATAATACCTGCAAATCAACATATGCATACTAATGCTAGCACTTTATAAAAATGCAGAAAAATTAAGTCCTGATAATTTTTAATCTTATTCCAGTCCTTCTCATCCCGGAACAGGGTTATAAAAACATATATTTAAAGAAGAACAAAAACTTTTTTTTTGTTTTGTTTGAAACTATTTCATTCATGATCTAATATAAACATAGATAAAACAATTAAAATTTGTTTTAAGTATCATTTACAAATGCAATATTGGTGTAAGCACTTAAAACAGAGGTTAGTCATCGTTTCTGTGCAGCAGTAAGGCACAGTGAATGATCTTTTTAATGTTAAATACCCTCCTCTCTTAATACAACCAAAGGTGTATCCACAAAAGAGTTGAATTTTTTTTATTGCCACATCTTACCACCTGTTCAGGTTGTATAAGCATATATAATTACTCCAATCGGGTAGGGATGAGGAAGGAAGCATTTTAGAGGTAATCTACCTACATTTGCGTGGAAGGAGAATGGGAAACCATTTAGAAAAAAAACACCCCAAATACCCCTCAAAGTACCTCGAACCCCGATCTCCTTGTCATCAGCAAACCAGTCTAAAGCTTGATTCAACACGCTCACCGAAAAATAGAAAGCAGAATCTGCGCAGTAATTCACACATTTAAGTTGACCCATGATGCATCGCAATGCTTTAAAACAGCCTATTATCAACATGTTTTATTTTCTAGTGGATAAACACATATTTTAGATCATTGTCCCGATGGTTGTTGGTTGTTTAAAAATTATAATGCTGTGTCATGGCACAATCCAATACATCAATAAACACGCTTTACTTTAACGAGTTATTTCAAATCTCCTCCTAACGACCAACGAAGCTGTCTGCTAGCTTCTGGTAATAGAGTGCATGTGTTGACAAATGTTCATGCGCACTAATTTGAGATGGTTGGCTCTGAGATTTGATTGGTTCTCCTGTACTTAACATCTCGAGCAGAGCGGAAAAAGTAGAGAAAAGTAGAACTTCAGCAGAACAGCTTGCACCGATTAAGCAGAAAACTTGTGATTGGCTTAGAGTGCGTCATGTACGTTTGTTCTGCACTAGTTTTTTGGCAAACGTGTGAATCCACAGTAACAGGACAGTGAAGCCTTATACAAGTTGATTTGGCCTCATATTTTATCATCAGATTACTTATATTTTAGATGCTTTAAATAAAAAATAAGAGATATAGGCCTAATTGAAATTAATATTTCTAACAAAAAATTAGAGTAGGGCCTACTATTAATTAAATTATTGATAACATGACTTTTCTGATGTTATAAACATAGGTATAGACTGGGAATAAAATGTAGACCTATTACATTATTTAAAAACCAATTATGGCATAACAAAATTTTAAGGCATAAAAAATGTACTTAAATATAGGCAAATTATAAATTTATATGGCTTTTTAGTAGTTATAAATGGTATTCATTTTAAAAAATCAATATTTGTGCCATAGATATTGTTAAAACAGAAAAAAATTAATATTCCCTAAAATTATTTGAACTGTTTTCATAAAGGCTTAAATAACTTGCTATTATTTTTGTTAATCACGGTTATAACAGTATCTAGATAGCATATTCTTTAAATTGAAGAATGGCACCTGGATACAAGAATCAAACCCAGTTCACTGAAAGTCCCGTGTTTAGGTGTCATTATTCGATTTAAAGAATTCCTGTCTAGCTCTTTAAGTACGGTCTTCTAATCGACCAAAGTGAGACAATAATTTATGTTAATGAAAAACCAGTTTTATGTATGCAATACCTATACTTTCTTTCCTGTCAACACATTTAAAGAGAATTGTGTGAATTATAGTAAGGCCTATGGTAATAAAGAGCTTGTCAATCAAACAACAGGAAACTAAACAAGTATGGCAAGGAGTTATGTTAGTAAAAAAACAGACTACACCAGTACCTTTTCCAAGGTTGAATTCAAATGGCTCTCCTCTGTCTCGGCTAGAGTCAAATTTTTCACCATTCGTCAACTTGCCAACATAGTGAACCCTCATCCGACTACCAGAAGCAGGGGTCTCATAACCAGTTCCTTCTTTGATGATTTCTTTCAACACACCACCGTCCTTGCTGGGAGTTACATCTATTGCACTAGATCCCGGGACATAATCTTCCACTTCCATTTTGTCAGGTTGTTCTGATAGGTCAGCGCTTCCATTTCCATGTAAACTTTCTTTTTTCTCACCAGTCATACTTCTAAAATAGAAATCAGCCGCTTTTCAATGGAATCCAACACAATGTTAAATAACAATGAATAGGGTCTTATAAATAAATATTATAACTTGGCCACATTAAGTTTTTTTTAGCACCGTGTTTTACCCCCTGTCCGGGTTATAAGCTTACACACTAATTTCACCCATGTGTTAGGGCTGAGTTAGAAGGAAATGTACCAGGATTTGTGTGTAGGGAGAGTGGAAAACACCCATTAGAACACACCCAACAAGGATTAGAACCCCAATCTGAAATGTTTTTATCCAGGGATCTACTGTAGAGAAGTAAAAACCTTTGTGATCTACTATGGGGGAACCTTTAGCTTATATTGTTTGTTTCATTACAGTAATAAAAAAATGAATAACCCAATTTTGTGTTTTAATAGTAAAATTATATTGTATATAAAAACTTATTGTCAGTTCACACAATGAAACCGAGTTTTTCATCTAACCACATAATATACATAATTTCCCTGAAAAAAGTATTTTCTCATTAAACACTTGGCTTTGAAGTTGATGTATGACACCTCATAATCTCAGAATAGTGTGGGTTCAGAATTACTCCGTCATAAACAAAGGCAGGATTGTAAATTTGGTCACCAGTCAGCTTCAATATTTCGATTTTCTAATGTTGATTTGAGATAGATCTGCAAACACTCTTTAATTTTCTTTCTCTCAATCCTTTTTTAATCAATCGACCTGGCAATTGACCAAACTGGAGGCCACGGTCGACCAGTAGATCACGATCAACTGTTTGGCCAACTCTACCACTACACCATTTGAACAGTGTAGTAGTCACATTAGGTTGGTGAGGCATGGCAAGGCCTATGCTTACAATGATTGGCAGAAAAGTTTTCTTCATAACATGGTACTACAAAAATGCATGATGATTCCCAATTAACATACCAAGAATTGGGACATACCAATGAGATTACTTGTTGGCAATAGTACTTTTTATGCAGAAAAATATAATACATATTTTCTTTGTTTTATTAAAATAAAGCCTAGGCTCCTTATGTCTATTTTTTAATATTATTATAGACTTAAGACAGAGAATAAAATATTTATAATAGGTATTTATTAAGTTTCAAAAGTTTGTATAACCGTACGATTAAAATTTAACTCACCAAAACCCCCAAAGGAACGTAATACTTACAAAATCGCTATTAAAATCTAGGGCTCATAAGTTACTGTGGATGTTAATACCTACGGTATGACACCAAAATAATATTAGTACGCATGTCAATATTTATTATGCCATCAAATCAAAAATATAAAATATTTTAAATGGTTTATTTTATCAATATTAATTATTATTAGCACCGTGTCTTACTACCCGTTCGGGTTATACGCACTTACGCTAATGTGCAATGGTAGGGTGATTGTGAGATGAAATGGAGGACCTACAGTTTAACGTGGAATCCGAACCACAGTGGAGGCCTGGCATTCCTCACATTCACAAGTTGTGATTAATACACATCTTGTCAGAGGTGAAGGAAGGGTTTGGCAATCAGATAAATCTGTGCCGGGAAGAGCCTAAGATGACTATGGCTGACCGAGTTTGAAAAATGCCACATTATATTATGGGTACAATCCCTGAAAAATTCAATATTAAAATATACCCTTGCCATCTTTTGGTGTGATGTTATAGAGGGGAGGGGTGGTGGAGGGACTTCACCACAATTCAGAACACTCCTCATTAAGATAAATTTCAGGCAACGGTCTTGAAAGAATAAAAATAAATTAATATTATTTCATTTTTACCCTAGCAATCATATGATAGGCTATATTTTGTTACAGGCTATACTTCAAAAGGGTTGTGTGGGGGGGGGGGGGGATTCCTTGAGTGTGCACCCAATCCCCTTGTTTTATTTCATACATACTTTCGTGCTATGGTATTAGGTACATGAAAGTTCATTGCTGTAATTACAAAAGTAAGCCATCTATCTTGTGCTAGCTCTATCTAATTACATGCTAACACTTTCAGGTCCATTCCAATGTTATGCTCCCATCTGCATATATGTCTTCCCACTGGTCTCTTCCCATTGGGTTTGCCAGTCAGTATCCTGAACAAGGTTCTAGAATCTCCCATTCATGCTGTATTTCCTGCCCACCGTAATTTATGAGACTTGATTACACCTATCCTAACAATTTCTTGTGATGAGTACAGAGCATGTAGCTCATCATTATGTAATGGCCTCCACTCCCCAATAGCCTCATTTAAACATGATTATGATAGTTTGTTTCTATGTTCTGTGTGCATATTTGATTAGTAATTACTATTGTATGAAAATTAAGTAGGCCCTACTTTATTAAAAAATAAATACTTTGCATATCTAGTAAATGAGTATATAAATAAAAAAAACTTATCACTACTGTAGCTATTTTCAGCGAGTTGCTATTAGGTTCACAGGTGGTCTTAGCCCATGGTGTCTACTCAACTTGACCAATGAAATTTCCGACTTTTTCCCTGATTTCCCCTGATAATTTCCTAAAATTACAGACTCAAAAGTATGTCACACCCTTCTCCCCCCCCCCTTTTTTTATGAATTTTCTTATGAATAATAATAAGTTTTAAAATTCAAATATTAAACATGTTTTTTAATTTGGATTAATATAGTCTACTAGGAATAAGAATATTAGAAAACATATTACGCAGAACGAAAAAACACAGTTTGAATTACATTGTAATTTAATGATTTTTTGATAATTATAGTTCATATTTTGAGTGAAATAACATTTTCTCGTTTTTTTCCCGACCACTTTCAAATTCCTGGGCTGTATCCGAATAGTGTATGTCACGCGCTGTCGACTCTTGACGTTCACTTGATAGTTGCATTAGCAGTCATGTGATCAAGTGCAGATCCATCTGAATAGTCACGAAGTGTGCTAATGCACCCCTCACATGCCCTTGAGACCAAGGGCGACAGCAAATTACCCTTGACACACCGTCAATGCAGTGTTTGATCAGAAATTGTTTAATTTTTCGTCTGCTAGAGAGAGCTTGTAGAGTAATGTGATCTTTGAATATGTACATTAAATATACCGGTTGCTTTGTAGTGTTGTAGAGTTGTTTGTGTTATTTCGATAATTTGGTTAATTTGTCATGTGCAGTGAAAATCTGTAAGTGGCCTACGCTAATTAGGGCTAATAGATGGCATTTAAAATAGTTTCTAAGATCATTGGTAGGAACAGCACTGCAGACTCAAGGGTGTGAAAAGGATATTTTGCCATTTGAATAGTCTGTTGCAGTCTTAGATCTCAAGTGTGTGTTAAGTTAAAGTCGTCAAGTGTACTTGACTATTTGGATACAGCCCCGGATTTTTCCGGATGGTAAGCACCCTGTAACTGTTTTTGTAAATTAAACAAATATTGTTTACTGGTTCATAAAATTCAATACTGCTACAATTAACAGCAGAGTTGACACAAGTGACATATAATAAATTTGAGGAAATATTAATTTGCCCTACCTAGCCTATGAATAATTTTAATTGATGACGGACTTTTTATAACTGTAGCACAAAAATAGCTTGGATGAATAAAATTAATAAGAGTAGACACATACATGAAAGATAAGTTCATTCAGATTCAAATTAATGTGTTAAGCTTATAAAATATTCCCTCCACCCACCCTCTAATTAGGAGTCTTAGGTTAAAGTTATTACCTTGTCTATACTATAGATAATCTTCTATGGAGAGATTACGACTTTAGTATATACACAGCTCACTTATTAAATGAAATTGAACCAAATACAAAAAGTTGTTCCTCTTATATGCTAAATTAGACTATCCACTTCACGTACTGGAATGTTCCATAAAGTTAGGTATAAGTTATAGCACAGATCAAGTTAACACGAATTATAGTAAGTACGGAAAATGAAATCACAGATAATAAGGTATGTTTAAAAACAAACAACTACAGAGACTCATAGAAAAGGGATAAGAGATTATAGCTAAATACCTTATGATACTGTAATACTAGACAATAGACTACTTTTTTGTGCGAAAAAGCATGAGTGCTGCTATCTACACGGCCCGGTGTTACAAACCGTGGGAATTAACGTGGACAGCAATAGATAAATGATTTAAAACTTTTGTTTTTGTGTGAAATTGTTATTACTATCGCAAATAATATAACCGATGGTATCTGTGCAATATATAATTGATACAACCACAGCAAAACATTAACATTCTTATCCATTGTAAACAATAACACATATCTTAAAATATTGTATATTGTTTTGATTAATTGTATGTTTATTTGGTATGATAAAATGACTATATCACATATAAAGATCCAGTTCAATTTGTTTTAGGATAATTTTGGAATATAAGGAGGCAATATAAAAACATACTTAGGTTTTTATAAAAAGATTATAAAAACTATTATTAATTGCATAATTAATATAAATTGAAATTATATTTATTATAACTATTTAATAATTAAATATAATTAAATTATGATTATTTTAATTAATTATAATGTAACGTAATAATTATCCGTTAGCACTTACACTCAAAATACCTTATATATGATTATTACTATAAATCCAAGAACTAATAAATTCTGATAATATGTGGCAGATATAAGCTCACTGTGAAATCGTGTTGCTGGAAAAGCCCAAATTTGAGAAAAGTTTGCTTCAGCTGATTGATCAACATTTCCTGGAGGAAGTTCACACACGGACATCTTGCACGCTTTCCAGACTTAACTGTAATGACGGTCCGTTCCCCAATGTTGTCATCAGTCGCCATCTCCAAGGCCCAAGCGCTAGTTGGCGTTCTGCTTAGCTCTAGAAAGTCACCCCCCCTTTCCTTATCGCTTGTTGAGTTCACTTTCCTAATGCGCCAATGCATCTTGTATAAAACCGCCACCCCTCACTTCATATTCTGGGGATCAGAAGGTGGTTGGTGCTGAAGTCTCTAGATAAGCTAGACTTGGATCACAATCCCGTTCTTGTGAACCTGGGACACACCGTGTCCTTCAAAGACCCCCCGAAAAACCGGACCTTAAGCACACTAACTGGAACAGGTTCACGAATGTGTTGAGAGAGAGGTTGGGACCCACCCATACCTTTCGAACAGCAGAAGAAATCGATCGTGGTGCGGAGTTCATAACTTCCGCCATCAAAGGGTTGCTCGAAGCTTAGACACCGAGGCAACGTCCTAAGAGGGCGCCACAGACTTCTTTGTCCGTTTCTATCCTCAGGCACGTCCGGGAGAAAAATCGGCTGAGGAAGGTTTGGCAAATATTGACGGATCCGGTAGACAAGGTCAAATGGAGACGCAAAGTCCATGCGGTTCGCGAGATGGTCCTAGAATACCGGAACAATGTCCGGGAGGACAATATTGAGAGCCTGTGCGTGCAAGACAGGTCCCTGTGGCGCATGACGAGGAACTTGATGTGGGTCCCTGCACCAAGGCCACCTATTGTAGGTCGTAACGGGGTGGCCAACTCCGACCAGGAGAAGGCCGATGCTCTCGCTGAGCACTTAGAGGCATTATTTGTACCGACTGACGACCCGTCAGACCCGATGCACATTGCGCACGTGGCTCAGGTCATCGGTGCGGTTTTTTACAGACCCTTGGATGAACCTGAACCCACGCGTTAGCCGCTCTAAGACTAAACAAGGCCCCTGGACGCGACGGTATCAATAACGCGGTTCTCAGAAAGCTGTCCTTGGAGGCGATTAACTTCCTCGTGGAGTTATTCTACGCTATCCTGCTCCTGAGTCACTTCCCTGAGCTCTGGAAGCACGCCAACATCCTCTGCTTTCATAAACCGAGTAAGGACCCGGCCCTAGCTTCGTCTTACCAGCCGATCAGCTTGCTCGAATGTTTGGGCAAGTTGTTTGAGAGACTTCTACAGACGAGACTGACCCGACATGTTCACGGGGCGAGCATCTTGGTGGACGAGCAATTCTGCTTTCGGGTGGGACACGCTACGTCTCACAGACTAGTCCGGCTCGTGGAGCAGATCACGGGGAACTTCAACATTAACCGGCTAACTGGTGCTGTCTTCCTCGACGTGGCAAAGGCCTTTGACCGTGTTTGGCGCGAAGGTCTCCTTTTCAAACTCCTCTCCCTGAATCTGCCCTTCTACCTAGTTAAGGTTGTACAATCTTACCTATCTCAGCGCACCTTCTCCACTACCTTTGGGAACGCCGCTTCCCAAGTCAGAAGCATCTGGGCTGGAGTGCCGCAGGGTTCCCTCGTGGGCCCAGTGTTCTTCAATCTGTATGCGAATGACACTCCTAAATCCCCAGACACCAAACAGGCACTGTATGCGGACGACACGGACCTAATAGCGGAGTCGTGGCGAGGGCAGCTGGTGGAGAGGCGACTCCAGACGCACCTGACATAGTTGGAGGTGACCACCTGGAGGACAAGTATTAATGTGGAGAAGAGCATGGCAGTGCTCTTCACAAGTAAAAGAAAGTTCTACAGGCCGGCCTCACTCCGGTTTTCGGAGAACAGATCAGAGGGGTGAACAGTGTTAAGTACCTGGGACTTACGCTGGTAACAAACTGACCTGGCGACTACATTGCACTGAGAGACTCAACAAGGCGAGGCAAAGGCTGGGAACCCTAGGCCCACTGCTTAACAGGCGTAGCGCCCTGTCTACTAGGAATGGTCTAACACTATACAAGCAGTTGCTCAGACCGATCCTCGACTATGCGTGTCCCGCTTGGGGCCACCTGGTGGACACGTATATAAGGAGGATGCAGACGTTCCAGAGCGTATGTCTGAGGATAATTGTGGATGCACCTTGGTATGTTTGGAATGAGACTCTGCATCGCGACCTGGATATGCCTACCATCAAGGACCACTTCTGGAAGCTGGCGCAGTCCTTCTATGACAGACTTCTCGGTGCCATCAATCATCTTATCCAGGGGCTTGGGAATTACGTCATCGACCCTGGAGGGTGCCATCAACGTCCCAAAGCCCCGCTCAGATAGGCGAGATGTGTCAACAGTGGTTTGGGAGGCTCTCACCCAGCCCCCCATAGAGTAGTGTCTCCACGCGTAACTCTAAAAACCCTTATTCGGTTTCCCAACATACTTTTTGTTTTCCCCACTAATATTAATAATATGCGTTTCTTTGTTTCAGAAACTTCGTGAAATGTGACAACCCGTCTGTTTTAGGATCCGAAACCGCACGGTGTGACCAATTGGTCGGTACGTCTTGGAATTTGCTCTCATGCTCCCTTGCTTCTTAATAATATTTTGTATTCTATTGTAACGATTCGTTGAAGGAAAATCTTAGAAGTTATTAAGGACCAATGGACTATCAAGCGCTGATCACGATGTTTGATGCGTTGGTCTTACCTCCTCGCCGCAGATGAAGTAAAGTTTGTGACTATAAGGATCTAGATCTAGTAATTTTTGATAGGATCTTCGTGATTGGTTTTTTACTATGTCCATAAGACATAGCTTTTAATGTCAGGGTTTCTGCTCTGTTTTTCTATGTTCATAATACATAATTTTGAGTGTCAGAGTTTCTGATCTGTATTTCTATCTCCAAAAGCCATAGTTTTGAATGTCAGTGTTTCTTATTTGTTTTTCTATGTCCATAAGACATAGTTTTGACGGTCAGATTTTCTGATATATTTTTCTTTGTCCATAAGACATAGTTTTGAATGTCAGGGTTTCTGCTCTGTTTTTCTATGTCATAAGACAAAGTTTTGAGAGTCAGAGTTTCTGATCTGTATTAAATATCCATATGAAATAGTCTTAAATAGCTGGGCAATAACCAGACGCCCTATACTGTATGGCTATGTTCCAGCTAGTCTAACCCTTTAGATCGAAAACTGGTGGAAATCGAGCTATCTATAGCTTTGTTCCATGCCCTAGTTGGGTCTTTGACTGACACCAGTCTCTAATCTTTCTATTGTCGAACCTTTGTACGGTTTCCAAACTCGTGGGTATGCTACTAGACCAGAATAGTGGCCCACATGTTATTGTTTATTTTTCCTTCAATCCTCTTCAGGCGCCGCTTGAATTAGTTAATGTTTAACTGTTTGCAGTTGTTATAGTCTGTGCCCAGACTTGTGTTGGAATTTGAATATACTATTGAATAACCAGGCAGTACTAATGAGGAATAGTCTGCCATAGTATCTATACAGCTTATATTCCTGGTAGCTCGCCATTATCTATTTGTAAACTTATTGTTCCTCTTATAGGAACTTAACCTTTGTATTTAGTCACTCAATATGGAGTTAACTCATACTAGCTTGCCCCTTTAACTACCAACGTTGTAACTCTTTAAACTAGGACTTTCTAGAATTATGTATTGTTAACTATTATTCCTTTATATGCTTAGGTTAAAGTCTAGTAGCCGCAAGGCTGGTGTGGTGTTATGTATTGTTGCATAGCCTTAAATCAATAATTGCTTCCAATTTAAATTGCCGTTGTATTGAGGCAGACGCACCTTCGTTGTAGAATGTGTGTTTATTCTACTTTAACTACTTGCACCCTTTTCTAATATATACACAACCATACTTGGCATGGTTGCAGGTCAAACCAAGGTGCTTCACACCTAACGCCCCAGTTGGGACAACCATGTCTAAAGTAACAGATATAATTCCCACTAATAAACAATGGAATATTTAATATATGTTCTCATCAAACCATTTGTAATACTTTCGACTTGTTTGAATTTAAATAAACTGATTTGTTAAACTTGTATATCTCTCTTGTGTTTAATCCTTCCCATCCATTTTTGTATATCTTTGTTACTGTATTCGTCACTTCTTCTATCAGATAGGAGAAGCGGCGCTACAATAATAATTATTAATTGTATAGTAGGATTATACATACTTCATTTTTCATAGGTGGGATCTTACCTGACATCTAGAAAATTATTATCTCGCTCTACTTTCACGTATTAAAACGTAAAATCATGTAATCTGCAGCTATTACTTTTTATAGATATAATCAATGTTAACCGCAAAAAAAAAAAAAATTAAAAGACTCTCCCTATGGCAATTGAACTGTAGTAAACTAAAGTGTATACAAACAAAACCTCGGAGCTCAGGACAAAGAAATAGTGGGTCTTTTTGAAGCTGTAATATAGGTTTAAGTGTTTAAAAATGATTAAATTTAAAGAATAGTTTCCTCATTATTAAAATATTCTGCTATGGTATTTAAAAATGCGTGTTAAAGAATTTGACAGCAACCCTCAAAGCTAAATATTATAAATAAGACAATTATAAAATGAGGTGCTTTCAACCCCTGGTTTGTCGGTGACTTTGAGATTAGGCTTAGAAACCTGGCTGAAAGTATTGCTGATTTTTCACACTTCATTTATGTTAATTTGGATAGTGGCTATATTTCCTCTACATTCCGTCATCTTTACACACTAAATTCATAACTACTACCCTATTAACGTAATTAGAATAAATGCGTGTATATTAAGCGAATAGAAAGATGTGGTTAAAAGTCCGCTTTAGTCCGTTCAATTCCGACTTTTTAATTTTAAAATTGTTTGTTGTGAAAATGTTTTACATTCAGAAGCCATGCTACCCCTTCCCGACCTCCGGGAATAATTTTAATTGATATAGCAATATCTCACATATTATATTCTAATACAAATCCAAGTCTTCTCCCTATATTTACACAACAAATAGTAACGTCGATATGATAAAAATTATAAATTTTGGGTGCCACTCTTAGGAACTAGGAGACAAAGAAAAAATTAATAAAATATACCTTTAGCTCGACTAACTCTGACAGTGGCACGACGATTCTTAAAACTCGAGACCACAAGGTGTGCTTGGGAACGTTTTCTGTATGATGCAATGTTAATAATAATGAGACTAGCTAACCTATAACAATGGTGTGCTGTAAATCTCTACAAGAGTTGAAGGAAAATACTGAAAATAAAACATGAACAATTGAAATAAAAATGGATCACTGAATGAATGGTACTAATTCAATTTACAGTAAAAAAAATAAAAGAAACAGTTATTGAAACTTGTGGGTTATTGTTGTTATTATTATTATTATTTCCTTTTTAGCACAGCCCAATCCTACCAATGAAATTCCGAATAAATACAATTCTAATCTGACAAAATAAAAATAAAATATAATGTAATACATCTATTCTTAAGCTGTTCCCGATGGAAACAATTTTATTGGAAAATTAATATTTCAACCTCTACAAAATTCAAAAATTTTTAAAGTTATAAAAAAGATAAAATTTCCCCACCCTCCTTCTCCCCCACCCGAAAAATGTACTGACTCACTCCCTAATACCATCATTCATAACGATTCATTGATATCAGGTACAAAAAAAAGTATATGTAGTAGCTCAAGCAGATGAGAACTTTTTTTTTAAATTCAACGGATATTACTAATTATTTTTCTAAGTTCCTGGGACTCATGAAGAGAAGGAATCCTCAAAATAAAATAGAAATAATTTCGATAAAATAGCTTACAAAATTTCAAAAACTTTGTAACGGCTGGGTGGGAATAAATCTTCAAAAACTTCACCTTTGATTGAATAAATTTATACATGGGACAGACAAATCAATCCTATTTGTCCTTATTTTTATAACGTTTTTAAACTGCTATTGACAGAAAAACATTAATACATATAACTAATTTAATATAATCACAGATATTTATATGTCAAGCTACCCCTTTGCAAATATATTCTGTAAATAGTCGACATTTTACATAGACGAGGTTTGAGTTTCGCGGTTAGTATGCAACAAACACCACGCCATTGGCTAGCCCCACATTAGTTCTTCGCACATGCGCCTTTGTTATTAATATAAGACTTTCCTGTATTAGCATCATTAGGTATTTGTAACATATAATAACTTAAGCTTGGATAAACAATAATCATTGGATGCTAGTAACAAATAATATACCAGTAATCAATTCAAAGGATGGTGGCACAAGTGAAAACACATTAGGCGTAGGCACGCATGTGGCAAATGTGGAAACTATTAAGATGATGCGATGAATGATTAGAGAGAGTTATCTATCCATGTATTTCGGTTTTAAAGTTCATTGACATGCGTGTAAAAACTCTTTAATATCGACGTTTTACGAGGTAGAAAGTAATATTTTCAAATTAGTTTTCACTTTCTGTATTCACATTTAACTATACTTATAGACATTAATCTGGGAAGAAAATCAAATCCTTCATCAAGGTAATGAATACCAATTCACTGGAACACACGGATGGATATATATTATATATATATATATATATATAATTTATTATTATATATATATATAATATATATATATATATATATATATATACATTCTTGTAGTGAAAATGAAAAACATTACAGATATTTGATCAAATTCTCCTATATTCCTATATTTCCACGACTTTTCCCCGACCAAGCGAATTCCCCTACCTTTCTTTCTGGGTCCGTAGTTCATTGACTACACTTCACCACTATACAGGATGATACTCTACAGAGTCGACTAAAGCTTGATTCACACATTCGCCGAAAATAGAAAGCAGAACCTGCCTCATTGGTGCAGCAATTTACACACTTGACCCATGATGCATTGCAACGCAAACTTAAAACAGCTGACTATCGACATTATTTAGATGGACATATATATTAGATTATTGTCCCAATGGATGTTTACAAATTATTATGCTGTGTCATGGCACAATCCAATACATCGATACACACATTTTACATTAAGTGGTTATTTCAAATCTCCTCACAACAGCCAACAAAGCTGTCTGATAGCTTCTGCCTGTAGAGCACTTACGTTGTCAAATGCACATGCGTACTGATTTGAGATGGTTGGTCCTGTGATTTGATTGGTTCTCCTGTGCCTGACATCTCGAGCAGAGCAGACAAAGTAGAGAATAGTTGAACCTCAGCAGAACAGCTCACACCGATTAAGTAAAAATCTTGTGATTGGCATGGACGTGACCTTGTTTCTGTTCTGCGCTAGTTTTTTGGTGAACGTTAAATTCACAGTAGTTAACTTTTTTTCTATTAATAATATTCAGACTCCATAATACTGCACTCAGCATAATATGAATTGTCTTTCTGCTACTGCTGAGCCTCTTCATAAATTTCATCTCTGAGGTTCCATTAAAATTTATATATCATAAGCTGTGCAGCCTACATATTTAATCCTTCTCAATCCCAAAATAGAAAATGTTCCACAGTCCTTCCACTCAACAGACACTTTATGAAACATGGCCAGCAAGTGTTGAGGAACTGTACACCACAGTATGACTGTTTTGATTATGTGTTTCCAATAACTATTGCCACCAAGCACATATGAAGGTATGTATGTAGGTGCATTGTGTACTGCATACAGGAGTACTATTATTTTGATATCAGTAATTGAAATTAATGCTTTCATTATTATTTTTATCTTATTTTGTCAAAGGGTTTGTGGCCCACAGTTTGAGGACCCCTGGTCTAAGTTGTAACGCTCAAAATAAGTTGGACTGCTTATGAATGATAGGGGTATCATGGTTAGAATCTTGATCATGTGTATTTATTATGATTTTTCCTAAATGGCTAACCACTTTCCCTCCATGTAATGCAGGTACACTTAATCTAAATTCAACCTTCCTCATACCTTCACACGTTAGAATTGTTAGTACAAATTTTTGTAACCAAAATGGTTAGTGAGACGTGGTGAACAAATAGTTGGGTCTTTTTAGCATCGCGTCTTACTAATCGTTCAGGTTATACACTTAAGTACTAATTACACTAATGGATTAGGAATAAGGAAGGTTGGATTTAGAGGAAGTGGACCCGCATTTGTATGGAGAGAGAGTGGGAAACCACCCCCAGTCCACCCGAGCGAGGTTTAAACCTCGATCTCCTCGTCCTCAGCAGTCTAGCTCTCAACACGACTAGTGTGTTAGCTAACTATGCTATCGAGGCGGGTAACAAATAGTTAATAACCCTCGTTTGAACACACTATCTTTTTTTTTAAATAAAAAGTCTCAAGAAAATAAAGATTATGTGCATAAATTAGTCTAAATTATATTTTTGTAGGTTTGAAGATTTTATAAAATAAATTTATGTTCATAGTCAAAAGTTTTGCTTTGAATACATCATTTAATTTGATGACATCATAATATAACCTGCACTGTGATGGAGAAACAAGGTGAAGCCTCAGTTAAACATTATACCAAGGGTACCATTGTTTCCACCCTTGATCGCAAGGACATATATAGCCATGTACATTAGCATCCTTGGTGACGATTTAGACAATATAACTTAGTCCCTGGCCTTAAGTATGCAAAGCTACAGGAGACATGGCATTGTGATTATACCTACTAATGTTATTTGAAGTTTTCTGACCAAGCCTAAATCTTTTATTTCACGGGGAAATTTATTAAGCAAGAGTATTATCCTTGTATAGGTACTTATTTAATATCTTTAAAACACAGTTAATATGTGTGAATGAAAGTGAGTTTCATTTCCATATTTGCTGTTATGCATGTGAATGTCTGCCTGACCAGATTTTTAAAACTTTTGTTATAGTATAATATGTGGCCAAATGTGTGTGAAAGAATCTTAATCCTTTAAGTCAGACTTTGAGCTCACATTGTGTGTTCATCTCTCTGGATTAATAATGATGTAGGTCTATTCCATTTAGCTATTAAAACATGATGCAATAATTTAAACTTGAGCTTAATAAAAAATTAAAATTGTGTCAGACTTGTTGTGACCTTTGGAACTTTATTATTTGTGGCCAGTTTATTAGCGTGTATCATGTTTGTTAATTGGTGAACTTTGATGTTTGTTAGTCAACAGAGTGTGTGATTGTTTTTTGATGGGCAGTTAATTAGAGTTTCACTGTGTGATAGCATTCGTTGTTAGTGTTCAGCTTCCTTGAGGAAAATCAACCAACCTGATTGTTTTTAGGGTGGCTGATAGCTCTTTAATTCAACAGCTGTTACCGGTCTACATGGTCTTGTTATGTAAAATACATTTATTTAAAGCGTTAAAAAAATAATTTTGTCACCGTGTCTTACTATCTGTTCGGGCTATAGGCTACACATATGAACTAATTATGCTAATGTATTATGAATTAGGAAAGTTGAATTTAAAGGAAGTGTCTGCACATTTTCATGAAGGGAGAGTGGAAAAAACAATTTAGGGGAAACCACCTTCATTACAACAGATCGGGATTTGAACCCTAATCTCCCCATCATCGGCAATTCAATATATTGCGAGAGTGACACCTTAGACCATTCAACCACATAATCTGGTATATATATGCTTATTCGTTGTTACAGATATAAAACATTGACTGTTTTGAATTAAAGATGGCAGGCATACGCAGTTTGTTAAATATACTGAAGCTTATTGGACAGGCATCAGAATCCCAACATGGCTTCAACACCGTGGCTAGACGTGAGTGGATGTTTTATGATTTGAATTTTAGTTTTAGGTATCCTCTTTATGCAACCTTAGCTGTAAGAATTGATTGTTTTTATATTTTAACCACTTGAAGTTAGCCAATTATAATTGATATTTGGCTTCCCTGATAAAAGTTAGTTTTGCATACTTGCCAACAACACCAAACTAAACCTCTGATTTGAACCTTTTATGTTTTAAGCAAATTAGTTCAACGCATCCTATATGTGCCTAGTTATTAGAGTTTAGTTTAGTGGTTTCCAACTGGGGTGTCGTCACTATAATGACAATAGGATGGTGCGATATTCAAATAGAAATTCAAGTGTGTAGAATGATAAAAAACGGTTGAGTTACTGTTTAGGTTCCTTTTAGTTATCAAACTATGACAATAGCTTGTTGACTTAGTTTACTGTAGCAGTTTCGTGTTCAGTTGAGTGGCGCTGATAGAATAACTTCCAAAATATCCACTAGGCTTGTTGATTCTTTTTTGAGACATTCTAGTAGCATTCGTATGATCATTAATATAAGCATTTTATAATAATTAAATAAAGCACGTGGTTTATCGGTAATGACGTCAGGATTAAAATTCTGACCAGAGTTACTGGGGTTGACTTTTCCTAAATTGTTTCTCTCTACTCCATACAAGCAAATAAAGGTACATTTCCTCTTAACCATACCTACTCACAAGTGTAATTAAATACGGATAGTCCGGACAGATAGTAATAGTCAGTGAAAATGATAATTTGAAAACTGGAAGATATAAACGATTGCAGGGGAGTCGCGATGGTCTCAAAAAAAAAAAAAAAAAAAAGGGGGGCAAAATTGCAAAAGTTTGGAAACCGCTAATTTAGTTTAACGTAATTTAAAAAGGCAAAACATATATTATCATTGAAAAACATTTGATTAATTTGTTCCCTGATCAGGTAAGAGTATAGCGGCCAGTTTCACACCAAATCTTTACGACCCTGTGGTGACGACAGCTTTTCCCTCAACTCATCAAACCATCAAAGTTTTATTCGACAACCATATTACTGCAGATTTCAAGACTATTTGGGTATGTAATCATGTTTATCTCATTTTATTACAAAAATTTCACAAGGTTGGGCCTACTTGATCAAGTAAGTGGCAACACATACAATCATTAGTATTTGCTCATGATTTTTCACCCCATAATATGTTTGGATACAATTTTTCTTTCTGCAGTTTATGTATATTATTTTTGTGACACAATCTTTGTACTAATTTAAGCTCGAAGTTTCTTCCCAAATTGGTAAATAAATTACACATTACTTAGGCTACTTAAGGCCCATTGCCTGTTCTTTTACCCCAGCAAGAAAAACAATTTTTTAGACAAATTTGTCTTTAAACCGTGTTTCTCAAACAATCACACTTTAAAAAAAATCTTATTAAATGTCTTACCAGACAATTTAAAAAAGTTTGAGAAGCTCTGGTTCCCGTGCCTATTGAGCAAGTTCTTTATTTCAGTTGCGAGATAACTGCAAGTGTTCACTTTGTGTACACGAAGAGACTCGACAGAAACTTTTAGATACACCCTCATTGGATGTTGGTGTAAAGCCAAAGTCTCTTAATGTGACCGATCAAGGGAATCTGGTCATACGATGGCTGGAAAATGGAAATGACCACATTTCCAACTTTGATTCTAGTTGGTATGCATCGACTTTTGGAGTTGCCAGAATGTGAACTAAGCTTAAAATTCATGTGTTTGTAAAATCTTAAGCTCCTTTGAAATATCTCTTTATATCTTTATTTGTTAATTAATTTTTCAGATTAATTGAATATCCCTTAAACTTCATAGGGCCTAGTTTCTTTATTTTCCACACAAGTAAACCTATTTTAATATTTCATTAACATCTCATACTAAATTAAATGAACAGTTAAAAAAAAATTGAACTAACATTAAATATATTATAAAATTAAAATGTTTCAACCAATTGAACCAAACAATTCGTCATTAAACTTTGAATACCGATATTGCTAGGTTATATCGCTATGGGCAAAGTTTTATGCATGAGACATTCGACTCGGACTCGACCAAAAACCATCCAGATCAGCCACAGATAGTTATGTGGGACAGAACCGAGATTTGGAAGAACTTTCCAGAGATATCTTACAATGAAGTGATGGAGAGTGATGAAGGATTGAAAGCATGGTTGGAGATGTTCTACAAGTATGGGATTGCTATTATGAGGGGTGTTCCTCCAGAACAGGTTAGTAGGAGACATTTTAATCAGGAAATTAGTCTATCAAACCAGCATCCCAAAAATACTTGAAATATTTGTCAAAGACGAAAATGTAGAATGTTACATAGGAGATACTTTTAAAAACTCACTGGCGTAAAACTGCATTTGAGCTGTACTGACTGAGCGGCCACTGCTGTTAGCGATAATAGTCCCAAAATTTGTGGAAAGAGGGTGTCTTGTGGTCGGCACAACGAATCCTCTGGCCGTTAATTTCAATTTTTTTAGACTGGACTTATTTATTCAATTAACCCCTCATTTGCCCTCACGAGGCTGAGTTTGACCCCATCCCAGACTCAATGCTTAACAGAAAAATTTTGGGAGCACCGGGGATCGAACCTGGGACCACTGGCGTTCTAGCCAAGAACTTTGACCACTAAACCCAGATGCAGCCATATATTTTCAATAACTACAATATAATTTGTAAGAGTTTGTAGTGTTGTTTTTCTTAAAATGATTGTGATTTAATTTGTTGCCAGGGTAGTCTTGTAAAAGTAGTGAACCACTTTGCATACGTAAAGGAGACTCAGTATGGCATGACGTTTGATGTAGTTCATGAGGCAGATCCGGCAGCTCATCCGGCATTCAGCGGACTTCATCTTCACCACCACACGGACATGAACTACAGAGAGAAAAGTCCAGGAATGCAACTACTTCACTGCCTCAAGGTTATTTCACTGTCATGTACAGTTTCTTGTAAATTATCTTATTTATTTGGTTGATAAGGCATATAATTTGCCAGGCATAGCTGTTAGTTAAACTGAACTCTATCCACTATAATGGATCAGCATTGCGACAGCCCCTAGTGGAGGCTACTGCTATGTTTGCTTATTACCTCTTGTAGATTATAAGATAATTATTGCGTTATAAGGACTTGATAGTCATTTGGTGTACATGCTACTTTATTTGTTCAAGATCTTGCTTAGAGATAACTGATATTTGTTTCTATGTAAATAAAATATTATATTAGAATCAATAACAAATCTCTCTCTGATGGGTGATAACTAATAAGTTATAAAGCATGTCATATTTGTTTTACTAGTGTTTACTCTACAATTTAGATATAAATCTTATGTTTTAGTGAAACTTTAAAAAAAAAAATATATTCATATAGAAATGTAAAATAAAAATAAATCATTATTGTAGTTATACTTTTTACATCTACATTTTTTATTTTACAGGCAACTGATCCTAAGGTTCTGGGTTCTGATCCTGGTGGCATGTCTTTCTTTGTGGATGGGTTTCGTGTTGCGAAATGGTTGGAGGAAAATGAACCAGCAGCGTACCAGATCCTCACTTCAACTCCCATTCGATTTCAGATTAAAAACAAGGGGGTGAGTGGAAGAGTGTGATTCAGATAGGATCCTTCTTGCACTTCCAACGCAGATAAGGTTCTTCATATCAGAATCTCGTTAAACTAAACTAAACATTGAAAAGAGGTTAGAAGGACAAGGCCTACACACCAGAAATTTGTAGGCCTCAAAGCTTATAATTAACACAGCAAAACATCTAATTATGAAATTTTCAGGGTACATCAGTCCGCTTCTTCAGCAGGTTTCTTGACATCATATGATTTGGACAGATTTTGAAACTAATTTATTACAGTTACGGAAAAGATTAACTAACCATAGCACCCTCATATTCACCTGGAAAATTACACAACTTGCCATATTCTTGGATCTGGAACTGAACCTTCATGAGGGAAACTTAAATACCACAATCAACCATCAACAGTACCTCCATTTCTAAAGCAATCATCCTCTTCATGTAAAACACACTCTACCCAATAGCTTAGTTACCAGTACCAAACATATATGTTCTAAGAAAGAAGACCTTAACAACCATTGTCAACAACTCTTCAAGACTTTCACAGCTCGAGAATACCAAGAACACTTAGCCGGCAGTCAAATCCTTATCCAATCAAGAACCTATGAAGAAACAACCTTCCTATGACATACTGCTCATCACCCAGTATTATGAAGGAATAGACAAACTCAGATTCATACTGAACACAGGCTACATTATCCTAACCTCACCGCTCACATAAAATCTTCTCAATAGTGCTCCAAGAAACACATTAAAAATTTTTCCCTAATCCCCGCAACATTCTGGTTCACCCTATATTGCCCACCCCAGCAACAAACATCATCAGGCCAAAGGTTTCTACCCTTGCAACAAACCAAGATGAAATACCTACAAAATTTACCAGCCTTCCACTTCATTGAACAGCAGACTCACACATATGTCATCTCATACACCAGTAACAATGCAACTACTGCATTGCTGAATACATTGGCCTTACCACAGGAATACTCGGACAACGAATAAATGGACACCATTTTGATACCAATCACAACAACCCTGACAAACCAGTGGCACTTCAAGCACAAACACTTAATGCAGATGTTGACTCATGCTATAGTACTAGAGCTATATAAGCCCTCCCCAATAGTTGCAATGCTTCCCAGCTTCGTGGGTGGGAACTTGCCAATATATAATAATTACCAAATCCAGCCCCCCCCCCCTCCCCGGTCACAACCTTTGGTAACCCTCTATCTCTTCTTCCAAGCAGGTTTACTCACATCATTCTGCCATTTCTTTATAAACAATAACTGATAATTTAATATAGTACAATTTAATTTAATTTTTCAATAATTAAATATAACCCGCCTCGGTGGCATAGTTGGCTAACGCGCTAGTCGTGTTGAGCCCGACTGCCGAGGACGGGGAGATCGAGGTTCGAATCTCAGTCGGGTGAACTGGAGGGGGGTTTCCTAAATGGTTTTCCACTCTCTCTCCACGCAAATGCGGGTTCACTTCCTCTATTCAACCTTTCCAATTCCTAAACCATTAGCATAATTAGTACTTAAGCGTATAACCCGAACGGGTAGTAAGACGCGGTACTAAATAACAATAATAATAATAATTAAATATATAATATTATTACAGCATTCTATCAATTTACCAAGAGTCTAGACACAAGTTTATACAGGCAAATACTGAATCCAAGCAAAAAATAAAATAAAACAGGTAACAGCTTTATCTAAGTGACCATGATCATCCATGCTGTTCAGTAAACTTGTGTTTTACTGTTTTCTACTGAAGAAGGGAACTGATGTACCCCGAAAATTACATAATTATTTGTTTTGTTGTGTTTTTAATTGTGAACTTTGAGGCCTACAGTTTACTCTTTACAATGTTTACTAATTCAATATACAGCTGTTTGGCACCTTTTTTTCCTGTGTTTACAATCCCGCTATAATGAATGAAATTATATACCCCATCAGAATTATTCATTGGCTGACAGTGAACTATGACTTTGTTTAGAAACGCTACTCTCAGCTTTGGCCAGTGATTTGTGTGAATCAGGAAGGTGATGTATCGGAGATCCATTATAACAATCGCACCATGGGTCCTTTGCAGGTACCATCACACATTGTGGTTCCTTTCTACCATGCGTACAAGGTAGGCCTAAGCTTGAAAAAAGTTATTTTTTCCTTAGTCTAAATTGATATAATCTTGATTGACCAATTAAAATGTAAAAGCAGATTGAAAATTATTTGAATTAACTTTTGTTGATAAATATAAGAGACTATTCCATACTAAAATATTAAGTCATTTTCCAATTCTGTTTTTTTATATGTCCTTGAGGCTAAAAACTGTGATAAATATTGTTTTACAAACAATGATAGTATCTGTTCTCAAGATGTGAACGTGCTCCAAGGTATAATGTGAGCTTGGCACAGTTGTTCTCAGAGAAAATGCGTCAGGAGTCTTCAGAACTGAAATTCCATATGCTGCCAGGTGACTTGGTGGCCTTCAACAACAGACGAGTGCTTCATGGAAGAACTAATTTTAATCCCACAAGTGTGTCAAGGTAGAAATATTTACATTCTTTTTAGCATTAGTTTTGTATATCAAATTTGTGAAAAATATACAATAAATAGGCCTGCCATAAACATGTAAAAAATGACCAGTGAAATAAAATAAAACAGGGTCCATGCGACAAAGATACAAAATAGGTAATCGATGTTATAAATACTCATAATATTACTGTGGTTCTTTAAAGACTGGGAGAGCCCAAAATAAAATACAAATTAATGTGGCCACAAAATCTCTGAAACATAATTCTTGCATTTTCCAACCAAAACTCAGATCAGAACTGATAGGCTTGTGGTCAACTTCATTTGAATAAGAAACAAATGCATTTATCTTCCTTAGCCAATTAAATAAACTATTTTCTTTTAACAATTTACAAAATTACCTTACAATAAATTGAGCTGTAAAACATTTTTTAAATGTTTATGGTGCATGAAATAAGCACATCTTAATGTTTCAAGATGTATGTGGAGATGCATGGTGAAATAAACAGGTGAGAGAAAAGAAAGCTTACAATCGAATGATTGCTTTGAAAAGTGAAACAGAATGTAAGAGGTTTTGGGACATATAAAGAGAAAAGGATGAATGCAAAGAGAGTAGTAAAGGAGAGTAAGGAGCAAATGAGATTAAATGAAGGAGGAGAAAGAATGCAGAATTATTTTGGAGGATATAAGAAGCTGTTCTGAAAGTGGGTAGCTGTTCTGGAAGTGGGTAAAACGAACGAAACAAGGAGTGCAAGGAAAGACCTCTGGCATTCAGAATGAATGTAGGGAGATTATCTGGGATGTAAATAGTATACAAGAGCAATAGAGGGAGTATTTTGAGTGATTATATGGAGAAAATGTTGGGAAAGTAGCAGAAAATAGGGAAAATGTTATGATGAGTCAAAGAATGAATGAGGTTGAGATATTAAAAGTTATGAAAGTGTTAAAAAATGGCAAAGCTGTGGGCATAGATGGGATCACAAGTGAAATGCTTAAGTGTGGGACCATGGTACTACTTGCCAAATTGTGTTGAGTTGTTCATTGTGTGTGCTGGAATTTTGAATGTTCTTAATGACTGGACGAGTGCTGTAATTGTTCCTTTGTACAGAGGCAAAGGCAGTAAGAGTGAATACAAGAATTATAGGGCAATCAGTTTGTTGAGTATTCCAGACTGAGTTTTTGGGAAAGTCTTAAATGAGAGTGTGTGTGAATAAACTGTGGACAATATTTGGGGCTGTAACGATACTGATTTGGACCCCTCTCATATATGTAAAAAAAAAGTCATGGATGAAGGTATTTTTCTTTAAAGTACTGTATGTAAATTGCCCTTTTAAGACTTCATCCATGGGGAATTATGCACTTTTCAGAAATAATGTCGAAGGATTGCACCATTAAAACTTATTTTTTCTTTCATAAAGCAACTCCGTAGTGTTTAAAAAAAAAGCAAGTGACGCTAGCTCCCTCTACCCAATAGGAAGCTAGCCTTCAAGACATCTGTCGCAGGGAGACTTTCGATTAGTTGGTTTTGACACTGGTCACGAGAGGTCCAAGGGACAAGGGGTAGGTCATATATAAGCTGCTTGTGCGTATGAATATATATAGAGTAGTCACATAAATTTACACAGTGCAGGTAGGAAAAATATTAGTAATGTAACTCAACAGAGTAAAATATTAACAGTGCCGGTGACATAAATCTACAGAACGTTGTAATAAACCAGTGCCATGATCTAAATAAATCGTGTGCAATATTAAAGGCTTTATTTATTTAATTAAATTATCTCACAAACATTCTGTAACGCTTTAATCAGTGCTTGATTATGGGGCAATTATCAGCTGATTAAACGGTATATAACTTTAACCGGTGCCCCAAGCAAACGTGGGGCATAATAATAATTCTGTATCATCATAATTGGCGCTTGATTATGGGGCTATAAATACCAATTATCTCACAATCAATTCAAGATCATTTCAATTGGCGCGACCGTATCGTTTCATTTGGCGCCCAACGTGGGGCATAATAAAAATTCTGTATCATCATAATTGATGCTTGATCACAGGGCTATAAATGCCAATTATCTCACAATCAATTCAAGAACGTTTCAATTGGCGCCCAACGCATGACCGTATCGTTTCAATTGGCGCCCACTGTGAAGCATAATAATAATTATGTATCATCATAATTGGCGCTCGATCACGGGGCTATAAATACCAATTATTTCACAATCAATTCAAGAACATTTCAATTGGTGCCCAGCCGCGACGCACGATCTTCCAATCCTCGAGGCAAGAAAGGGACTCTACCAATTGAGACACACCACACACTAAACAGCATACCACCAAGAACATCCAACTGAGAAACGAGGTGAAACAAGCAGAAGTTTCACACATGGCACACTAGACGGCACACTGACAAAGAACATCGTACCGAGGTGAAACAGACATTTCACGCACAGACACCGACAAAGAACATCGCTCCGAGGTGAAACAAGCAGACATTTCACATACATAGCACACCACATGGCACATCGACGAAGAACATCCTACCGAGGTGAAACGAGCAGACGTTTCACACACGGCACATCGGCGAAGAATCAATCAAGTCAGATAAGCCCTAAACAATTTTTTTGTTATTATTTTAATTCACATCATATAAAAAACTCGTGTTGTAATTCTGTAGAAATCCTGTTAATATTAGTAAATTTTGGAAGGGAGGATGGCGAATTCAAACCTAAATGATAATAGTGACACAAATAGCTGCTTTAATGAGACAGAGTATGAAAATAAACCAAATAATCAGTTAGGCTTAGAAGATTCAGATGAAGAAATAAAAGAAAGAGACCAGGACAAAGTAGAGCCTGTTGTAGAGGAAGAGAGAAAAGATAAGGTAAAAAAGAATACGCAAGGAGATTTAATTATTGTAGAAAGTATAATAATAGATGATAAAGGGCAAGAGATAGTAAAGGAACAAACAATGGTGGAACCCATAGGAGATTTAAATCAGTTCATGAAAGTGCTATTACAGCAAATAGATGTGAAAATGGATGCAACTAATAAGAAAATAGATGCAGGTAATCAGAAAATATATGCAACTAAACAGGAAATAATAACAACTAAACAGGAAATAGATACAAAACTTGAAAAAATCAATAACAAACTAAGTACTAAAATTGAATAGAGTAAGAAGGCACGTGAGCAGAGATTTGGTTATTTAGAGCAAAAATTTGACCAATTAGAAGTGATTCATCAAAATTTGGCAGTACGGTTAAATGATGTTGATAAAAAAGTAATAGAAGGAGAAAAAGTAAAAAAGGTTTTGGCGAAAAAACAAGAAAATTTAAGAAAGGGACAGTTCAAATTAATGGAACAGATTACATCTAATAAAAATAAAATAGAAATAGTCGAACAGGAATTAAACAAAGGGTTAAAGGAAGTAGAAACTAAGGTAGGGAATCTAGACCTTCAAATAGAACACAACAAAACTAATGTTTAGGTAGTTCGAGACCACCTCGAAAAAGAGATCAATAAGGTAAAAATAGCATTTGACTCTCAACAGGATATGAATAAAAATTTAATTACAGCACAAATTGATAGGATTGTTACCGAGGCAGTAGAGAAATTAGATATAAAGTTAACAGATTTTGTAATAGAAAATCAAACAACCAATCTAGGAGAAGTTAATAACTTAAACATTACCACCAACCTATTCGTTAAGGGACTAAGAGTAACGTCACTAGCACTTATTCCAAAATTCAAGGGAAAAAGAGGAAATATTTCAGTGGTACAGTATATAAACAAAGTAGAAAGAGTATTTAAAAGAGAAAAAATAATTGAAAAAGTCAAAATAGAAATATTTTTATCAGGTTTAGAAAATGAGGCAAAATCTTGGGCATATAGTATAGAGAGTGAATGGGAGACATATGAACAGGCCAGGGAAATATTTTTAGAAAAATATTAGTTTCAGAATATGCAGGATGATTTTCTACAATTGATTTTTAATGGAAAATATAAAACCAAGGATGGTACAATGAGTGAATATTTCAATAAGTTGCGACAGGTGTCTTGAAGGCTAGCTTCCTATTGGGTAGAGGGAGCTAGCGTCACTTGCTTTTTTTTTTTATATATAACACCACGGAGTTGCTTTATGAAAGAAAAAATCAGTTTTAATGGGGCAATCCTTCGACATTATTTCTGAAAATCACGTGATTCTCCATGGATGAAGTCTTAAAAGGATAATTTACATACAGTACTTTAAAGAAAAATACCTTCATCCATGACTTTTTTACATATATGAGAGGGGTTCAAATCAGTATCGTTACAGGGTGTGCAATGTGGTTTCATGCCAGGTAGAGGTTGCATGGACCAGATATTTGCATTACAACTGATTGATAAATGTTTGGCAATAAGGTAGAAAGTGTATTAAGCATTTGTTAATCTGGAGAAAATATACGATCATGTGAATAGAAATATGTTATGGAATGTTCTTAGGGAGTATGGTATGGATGTATGGTTATTAAATGCAATTATGGTGGTGTATGATGGAAGTAAAGCATGTGGATAGAGCTTTGAGCAAATGGTTTGACATTGAACAGGGTGTTAGACAAGGTTGTGTTATGTCTCCATGGTTGTTTAATGTATTCATGGATAAGTGTATGAGGGATGCTTGTAAGGACACGGTTGGTGTACAAATATACAATGTGAATGTGAGAGTTCTGTTATATGCAGATGAGGTAGTATTAATGGCTAAGTATGAAAGTGACTTGCAGAATTCATTGAGTCGTTTGAATGTGGATACAGGTAGAATGCATATTCATATAAATGTATCCAAAACTAAGTTGATAGTTTTTTACAAGGACAGATCAGGGAATGATTGTTAGCCAAATTAAGCCATTCAAAAGCACTGAAACAAATCTAGCGCTCTGAGAAGGTTAATATTAAGAACTAATGGATGGCACCTTTTCATAATTTGACAAGCACATAAAAATAGTATTGGAAAAAGCAGCTCCACGTCTAACCAATGGTTAGATTTTACGTTCATTTACGTTACGAGGACTTAAATGAGATATTGTAATATTGGGCCTTAGTGATGAAAGATTGTATTATTAGTGCTTGCTGGGCCAACTTAGACACATGCATAATTTAAATTTAACTTTTAGTGGTGATACAATATGTTTTGAACAGACTGTAATATATTATTATTTTATTTCAGACACCTTGTTGGATGCTATGTTGACATTGATGAAGCAATGTCCAAGTATGATGCCTTACTTCATAAATAGAATATAAACAATTTAACCAAAATGTTATCAAAACTCCAATTTGATCATGAAATGTTGATAATTAAAATTTCATACTTATCTTTGTCATGACATGAATATAGAAAAAGAAACCTTATTAGATTTTCTGCAGCCTAATAATTTTATTAAATAGAGGTATGCACAAATTTAAGTCAACACCTATTCACTTTTAAACTGACCTTTTCTTTTGGAGCTTTTAAATTCTGGTTGTTATGTATGTTTTGTATATTGACTTAAAACTATATATAACTAATTTTATAGGAAGGGCCTTCCTTAGCTTAAAGCTAGAAAAGTTACTAGATCAACTTTCATGTATTCATACATCATTCCATCATTATCTGTAACTGTCACTACCTATATACCTAATAACACTAATAAAATAGTAAAATGTCGTCAATGTTAGCCACAAAAAACTTGCATACAATTATACATATACCTAATCAAGCTGTTCCCTTATGGGGTAGGCATGAAACTGTGTGTATAGCTCAAAAAACAATCCCATACTTGATCCATCTTTGTTAACTTTATCTACACTTCCCAGGTCTTGCATACTCCCTTTGATTTAACATCAATACACCGAGTCATGTATGCTCTTTTATTCTTAAAATTGTTAATATTTCTCTTTTTCACACATTTAGCCATGTCTTACATGGCCTACCCCTGCCTTTTGATCCACATACTTTACTTCTTTTTTTTTTTTCGTCACTTGATCCACACTCATCTACTTAAAATGCCCAAACCAACATAAGACTCTTCTTTCAAATTGAATTACTGGAGTCCCTTTCAAACCACATTCCTTCAGCGCTCATTCATCACTGACTTTGTCCAAATGAGTTTTTCCACATACATTCCTGCCTAATTACACATTCAAACGATTTAATGCATTCTGAAAGTCACTTTCATTCTCAGCCATTAATACTACCTCATCTGCATATAACAGAACTCTCACATTCACCTTGTCCATCTGTTCACCAACCGTGTCCTCACAAGCATCCCTTATACACTTATCCATGGAGACATAACACAATCTTGTCTAACACCTCGTTCAATGTCAAACCATTTGCTCAAAGCTCCATCCACCCTAACGGACACTTTACTTCCATTACACACCGCAATAATTGCATTTACTAACCATGCACAAAAGATATTTTAGTTTTTTCTAAAAGTTGTTTCGTATGAAAATCATTGTAGTTTATAACTATCACTTTAGTTTGTACAAAATAAATTGAGAATTTTGTCAGAAAATATATGTATTACATAGATTTTCACTAGTTTTTTATAAGTAAGAGAAAGAGTTTATGTTGGGGATCTAGGGAATGCAATAAAAATCCATTTTTGTGCAGTTTTTATAGAAAAACTTTTTTTTTTGCCAAAATAAATTAAAATTAAATATGGTTTTATTGCAAACTCTTTAAAGTTTAATTTTCTTCACATCATCATCAACTGTTTCCAACTTATGACTGGGTCAATTTAGTAAAATACCTCCATCTTCCTCTATCCTTCCACCATTCTTCTCCTCTCACCTGAACACTTTTACCTGGTTCTCCCATCTTTTTCTTGGCCTCCCTTGCAGTATTTTTCTTCATTTAAACATTTTTTAATAAAAAAATAATCTTCGCATTGTTGTTGAATATCTTTCATGAGTATTGTGGCGTTAAATGAAAACTTTTTAAATGAAGAGAAAAAGTTGTCATTAAATTCCAGGACACTCTTGATAGATATTCAACAACTGCTAATATCACCACATGAAGAAAATTAAACTCTATGTTCGTACTGCAGCAATATTTTATTTCTTTTGACCAAAATATTTTTTGCTATAAAAACTGCAAAAACACTGCCCTTAAGATGCATCCCCTACATCCCCACCTCAAGTGAATCTTATTTTAGAAATGAAGGTGCAAATGTCATTTGAAAGTTTAATTCAAAGAGTTTTTCTTTATCATACATTTTTAGGGTTGCTTCAGGCAGCATACTTAGCCCCAAGGCTTAAAAAGAAACTTTTAATCCTTGGTGCTTCATGGTGAATTGATCATAATCTACTCCTTCATTTAGTTCACTTTATGTAAAAATATCAACACCTAATTTAAGTTAATTTTACTAATCAAAATACTTAAAAATTAAAATTAAATATTTTACAAGGTGCCTTTTAATCGTTATCCAAAAAGAGAAAGGACAAAGTTGTTCTGCGAACTCGGTACAGCGTTTAGCTGCCTGATATTAGTAGTAGGAGCCCTAGGCTAATTTATCAACAATAATTTAGAAGAGAGGAGCCTAACTTATTTTTGAGGGCTTCACTAGCTTGAAAATCTAGATACACAATATTAGGTATTATTTAAGATTTCAATGTCACAGACAGGATAAGAGTCACTAAAAAATAAAATTTCTTACATTGTAACACTATCAGTAACCATACCTTGATTTCATGTTTTAATTCACAAAAACAACAGCAAAAATCACATTAGTTATAGCTAACTTGTGTATTTGTGATTTGCCGTTTTTCTATGAATAAATATGCTAAAATCCTTATGATTTTATTACAACTGATCTGTTTTAGCTATCTATATGTAAAGTAAAACCAAGATAATACACAACATACTTAGAAATATTATGGTTTGGACAGTATAGCGAAGGAGACATATTGGGCAATCCATTGGCAGTTTGTAATTGTAAAAAGGTTAGGAACCCCTGCTCTTCCTGGTAAAGCTGTCTTTGACAGTTAATAATGTTGTAAATATTATGTTCTTTTAGATTTTTAGTAGCAGTGAACTCCACAAAGGTAAGCTAGGCTCATATTTCAACTCCATGACATTGAAATGTCAACTTAATTACTCATTAAATGAAAAATGTGTTAATCAATTCAGGCTAAGTTAGATACAAGCTAGATTAATAATTATTGTTCTGTAAATTATATGTTAATTAGGGGTGTGCGAAGATCACTTTTTCAATTCAAAGAGAACTTGAGGTGATTAGATAAAATTTGTTGTTATTGTTTTATGCTTATATTCATTTTTGGCTGTTTATATAACCCTGTGCACTAAAATAATTTTGAAACTGCTTAGTTCCACAATTATTTTTGTTGTATTTATCAACGTCTTGCTACCTGTTAAGGTTAATTAATAATTATTTTAATGGGGTAGGGATGAGGTAATAATCAACCTGCATTTGCGTGGAAGGAGAGTGGGAAACTATTTAGGGAAAACCACCCTTAGTAGATCCGAAATACAATCTCCTCATCATGAGCAGCCCAGTCTAACACGAGAGTTACGCCTTGGAGTTTAGACCAGGGGTGGGGAACTTTTTGATATTGGAAGGCCACCTGTAACTTAACAGATTCTTCGTGTACATTAAATTTGGCCAAAATTATAATGAGCCAGCGGGGTTGAGGTTCCAAAACTCTTTTCATTCGGCTGGAAACCTCCATTTTATTTCTCTTAGAAGTGTGGATATCTAGATCATCTCAAGGCTCGGGCGGTGAAAGCCTGATCTTAAATTTTATAATAAAAAAATCAAGTTCTAAAGGAATTATTAAAGTAAAGATGTATTTGATTTTAGATAAAGTTAGATTAAAAAAAGTTCCGGTACAGAAAAAATATATAATTTTATATATATATAAAATAATATATAAAAGTGGCACTTAAAAATAGCAATGTTTTCTAGCTGCTTGAAACTGTTATAAAATTAGAGGTGAATATTTAATTACTATACTGGACTCCTACACTAGCAACACAGGTGCAAAACTAAATTGATATTTCCAAATCAAGCTGAAGTTTCATCGAGGGTTCGTATTGGTCTCTAGTAACATATTATTATTACAATGAGCCAACCATGGATGGATAGATATATAAACAATAAGAGCAGTTAATTTGCTTAACATAATAGTTTAAAATAGTGATTTTTTAAAAAAAATTCAATTAGTTAAAATACACACCATTTGAGAGTGAAAAAATAATTTAAAAACAATGAAAATACATCATTTTTTCAAATATGCGAAAAGGTCACAGGTTCCACATCCCTGGTTTAGACTAATCAGCCTCGGCCACCGAAGCGAATTGTTTCACAATTGTTTGTAATATTTAATCCTAATCTAACAAATCAAGTTACTATCATAACAGCTCAGAATTACAATAATTGAACATAAATATTAGCATTTTAGCTGTCAATGTATTTTTTTCAAAGCGAAGTTGAAGCAGATAATGTTTCTGGGGCCACGTCTAATGTTTTGTACACCCCTATTGTAAATACAAAATATTGATTGTATTTGTTTTTACTATCAATGTAATTTGTAAAAAATTTGTTTATATAAAATAAAACATTTTATATAAAACCCGGAATGGTAACTTATAATATAATGAATAAGCATGTAAATACCATTTACAGTGAAAGCTTAATTTTACCTTGATGGGCTTAATTTTATAGCCCTATCATCTAACCTTCATCGTAGTGGAAACAAGCAAGGTAAGCGTGCCACCTTTCAGGGTAAATCAAGTGTACACATTTTTACCAAACAGAATGGAATGGAATTTGTCTTAAAAACTAAAATTATTTTATTCTTTAATTTAACAAATATGGATAGGTTTACATGTCCGTAGCCTTTGAATAATAATTATAGTAATAGAGGAAACTGGAATGGTAGGCAGGAGAACCAAGCTGGTTATAAAATCAACCCATTTATAGCCAGCAGCAGATATCCTTGAAATTCATGATCAGCTACAATTTAAACTAGTTTTATAAATTTATCAGCGATTTGTTGAAATATATTCCAAAACACAACATAAAATCCCAAATAAACTAATTAAACTTGGGTGAAGCCAAATCTCCAATTTACCTTCGAATCCTGAATTTGAATCTTGGAAAAAATTATAAGAGAAAGTATACATATAAAATAGAATAATTCAATATAGCATTCATACATTCAGTTAAATGTTAAATTACTGGTTAGTATCTGGTTGTTAAGTTAATACCAGACTGCCGAGGACAGGAAGCTTGAGATTCGAATCTCGGTCGGGTGAACTGGGGGTGGGTTTTCCTCACTCTCCCTCCACACAAATGTCGGTTCACTTCCTCTAAATTCAACCTTCTCAATTGATAACCCATTAGTATAAATAGTACTTAGCGTATAACCCGGACAGATAGTAAGATGCTGTGCTAATATTATTTTTAATTATTTCAATAGATTGTGTGTTAAATAACGGTGCTATTCAGAATGCAAAGATGAAATAAAACAAATAGTAATAATACTGATAAACTTTTTAATGACTAAAAATGTAACATCTGACAAGCTTTTCAGACCATCACTTTTCCTCATTCATCGCATTATTGCATTGGTGTATTAAGAATGAGAGGGGGATTGATTAATGTTTATGGTGATGTATATGACTTGATAGAAAATAGGCAATTGACAGTAGAATTATGGAACGGAAAAACTTTTCTAAAATGTTTTAACGGTCAACAAAGATAATATTTTACTATGCCTAAATTATTATTGTTGTATAGGTATTGATAATATCTTTCAAAAGTGATAGCTGTAGATCATATGAATTAATATATATATATGAAATTATTTCTAGTAACATTTGGGGCTGTGAAGTCTTGAGTTGTGGTGTCGGAAGCAATTTTGGGTGGGGTCGGAGTCTGTAAAAAATGTACAGACTCTTGACTTAAAAATAAAAGCTTAAAATATTATAACAATATATGGTTAATATTTCATTTTACACTTTTTAAATACCAATATATCTAATTTGGTTACTGACAAATTTATTTAAATATAAATAAATCGGACAGTAGAAAAATAGAGGAGTTGAAGTCTTGGTGTACCCACTCCACAGTCCTGATAACATTTCTAACAATCAGAAGTTACTTATATGAATCTTCTAGTAATGTAACAGCTACTACAACACAACACATCAAACTGGTTCTGCTGAACTTGGCTTACCCATGAATGATGAATATGATAAATTTAAATAAATCTAGGTTGGGTATGAAGAAAACTAATTTTGACTTGAATGTTTATGGCAAAACACAAACTCATCATCATCAAATGTTTCAAGCCTGTGGTCAGGTTAGTTTAGTAAAATGCCTCCCATCTTCCTCTATTCTTCCACCACTCTTCCTCTTTTAATTTCTTCCATTCTTCTCCTCTCACTTAAACACTTTCTCATAGGACTATATGCTCCTCCGATCTCTTTCTTGGCTTCCTTGCTTTCCCTACATAGCCTACTTCATTTCCAACATTTTATTCGCCATCCTCATTACATGCCCATACCATCTCAGTCTTGCTTCCTCTATTATCTCATATACTTCCTGTACCCTCTCTCTTTCCAGGATGTCATTTCAAATCTTGTTTTTCCTTGTGACAGCTAAACTGCTCCTCACTAACTTAATTCCTATGGCCTCCACTTTCCTAATCTCTCTTACATTCATTGTCCGTGTTTCTGCTGCATATATGACAATATTTACAAAGTATGTCCTGTACAACACTTCCTTACAATTCAACTCCAGAGCAAACACAAACTTTCACTAAAAGAGCTGAACATTGTAGAAACAGCTTACAAGTTTTGTTTGTAAGCTAAGATTTATTTTAATTCTTAAAATCCTGCTACTCTAAAAAAACTCAACAGATTTGAAGTTAGATTATGCCATTTCCATAAAATTGTTTTTATTATTATCTAGCACCGCGTCTTAATACCTGCTCGGGTTATACACTCATAAAATTGTTACCTACTGTAATTGTTTAATGTGTTTGATATAGATAGTTCCTATATAAATATTTGTCAATATTAAATGATATTTAGTTTCATTTCATTCTAAATCCTATGTCTTAGGCCTGTCAGGGTTAAACAATAGTCACAATTTAATTCATCAACTACCATGGTGTTTGATGTAGCCTATAGAATAGATTAACTACCATACTCCTTTATCACCTGAACCCATTTAAAACCTAAGTTACTCTAATACAAAATACAGTAGACTTGCGATTATCAAAGCGTGGCTTATCCAAGGCTCTGTGCTAACCGAGGCACTCATTCTGCCAACGTGTCCAATTTTAAGTTAAATACTTTCATTTTTTTCAGCATTGCGTCTTATACTACCCGTTCAGGTTATACTACACCTATGTACTAATTACACTAATGAGTTAGGGATTAGGAAGGTTTTTATTTAAAGGAAATGCACCTGCATTTGCATGGAGATTGGAAAATTGAAACACGAGAGTAGCACGTTATACCATGCAACCACCAAAGCTGGTTTAAATATTTTATATAATAGTTTTTTACTTCAACTTATATATAAATGAAGTCAACTGCATTATTATAACTAGTATAAAGTATTGTAAGTAGTGTAGTTAAATGCATGAGAAGTTACGTGAGACTCCATTACACACAACAGCCAAACACTGCGCCTGGCGTGATGCCGCTATAAATCCTACACGCTCAGTATCATCAGAGTTACCTCGGTTAATTGCGAGTCTACTGTATTCTCAATTCTGAAATGCAGGTACAAATTTTTTTTAAATTTTTTTTAGCCATAGAGTTATAAAAAACATTTGATACCCAATTACAATGTCACTAAGTTTGTGTAAAAAAAATTCATAGTGCTAAAATAGGATAGACCAATAAGCCTAGAAAGCATATTTATTTAGTCTATTGTCTATGCAAAATATTTTGCACACTATCTCGTAAATCATTTCTTCGAGCTTTAGATAGAGCTGTTAAGAGTTTAGCATACAATTTATTGGATGTTCGTGACTCAAAGATCAGCAAACATTGTCTCATTCTTTCACTTAAATCATGTGGGTATTTAACATACATAGAATCGATTTCACTTTCTTTAATCAATAGTTTGCGGGCTAGATCTGCCCACTTAATACCAATATCATCACAGATAAGGTCCACAATTTCTTCTGAAAGTTTCTCATGAAGACTAGGAGCTGTAGGATTATAGGGTGAGGGCTTGACCAAGTATATTGGTTGGGAAGGCTGAATTTCCTCTGGATGAGGTTCGTCAATAAAGCACCCTCGTTTATAATGCGTTTCTTTAGTTACACGCTCCAAAGACTTACTTTTATAAATATTTCTATACATTCTTGGTGTCTCTCTAAGAGAATATTGATACTCTTTTATCATATGGAACAAGTTTTTGTCGTCAATATTAAATTCAGTAAACATATGTGCATCAGGTTTTAAACAACCTCTTTTTTCCAAAACTGAAACCAAATCACGTATTGTAGTTATTTCACTAAAAGTTCTTTGAGAATTTATTATATTTTTGTATTTGTTCTTAAGATGCTTCAAAGTTTCTTCTGAATGTGTTTCTTCTGCTATTTTAAGAAATGTATCACGAATATACTCATACTTAATACTTTCCATGATTAACAATTTTAATAGGAATTGTGTAAAAGAAGGTAAATATTTTTTCCTCCCTCCCTTTTATTATTCCAAGTAGATGTTGAAAATGTTTATATTTAATGAAAGGATCATTCACAGATTAAGATAGCATGATATTGTCATTGACCACCATTGATCTCTATAATATAACTGGATGGATATCTGTAGCAGAAATATTCGAGCTGTCACCTGTATATCGTTGTGTAAGAAGGAAGAAAACTTTCGGGTATCTCTTTGTCTCTTACATGCAAACAAGGCAAAGTGGCATTTTGACATCGTTCATTAATTTGATTGAATATATGATATAAACCAATTTTTAATTAGTTAAATGAACTATATATGTTAGTAGAAGCTTTGAATAACATAACCAAGTTCGAGAGTGGTTAGTTTATTCTTTAATATAAGTTGATGTAGCTAAATATATACGATGATTTTTGAAGGAAGCTCACTTGAAGGTTTTATCTCATACCAGAATCCTACTATATAATTGTGTTTAGGTAGGATAAAAGACCTTCTAAAGGAAATTTCTACTTCCGTTCTAAATGGCCGTTTATCCTACCAAAATATTATATATATTGAAAGGTTCCTACTTTCAGTTATACTCTTATTTTCAATAAACATTTAACTTACTAACAAATGTTGGTTGAGGAAAGAAACCTCCTAAAGTGGTGGGCCTGGGAGCACCTCGACTGTTAGCTCTCTTAGTAGATAGGAACACAGATTATCTTTCTCTACAGGACCTCTGAGTTAGGTTCGAGTGGCAAGGAGAAGAGAAAAAAAACTTGAAAGGGAGGAACGACTATCTTACATTGACGCATCAATAGATTAACCACATGGAGCTAGTTCAAAATTTTCAAAAGGGACGTTAACATTTATTCTACCCTAGAACCTAGTATTCTAGACATTCCCAACAAAGATGAGTATAATAATGATTATGGTGTTGACACATACATTATGACACAAAATTAACCTGTGGTAAATTACCAGCAATAAAAAAAACACATATACAAATATTATCAAACTAGGAATTAGGTGTCTTTAGATTGTTCTGAAAGGTCGTGCACACTACCGCTAACTACTTGTGACGGTTACAACACGGGTAAAACACACTTCAATACAACCTTATGATCTCAAATCAAATAACTTTGTCCAACTGTTTTAACCTAGCTTAGAATAGTACATTGCTAGGGTTTTCGTCTTCCCGCGCACAATTGGCACTCCTGGTTTAATTTACAATGTCACCCAACACAATTTGCTGGATGCTACTTTGCTGTATTGTCCACCCGGGTAATCATTTGCATAGTCTAGCCGTATTACCCCGTGGATCAAAGTCCTTGATGATTGGCTACTAGCCGGTACTACCGTTTGGGGGAATATAATAGTCTTGTACTACCCGTACCTGGTAGGTTGTACTCAACCTGAGATGACTCCACAAGTTACCACGTGGCCGAAACTTCCATGTATTCCTTTAAATGGAACAAGATGCAGATTGTCCGGCGATCCAGGGGGACGCCCACCTCTTCTTTAGGCACACTATGTGGCAATAATATTACTTAATATTTGAACCTTTCCCCGAACCCAAACCTGGGTGTTACCGCGTGGCTTCCCGTTTTCTCTTCCCTTTTTCCACTCTCACAAAAACAAAACGGAAAAAAAACAAAACAAAACTGCCACTTCCGCTTTGACCTCCATGTGTCCCAACCCTCAAAACAAGAAATGTCTATCTTATGCCTTAATCCTAATTACATTTGATTACACGAAACATAAACTTAGGTAATTATAAACTAGTAGGGCTATTCTTACACCCGAAGCTTGGCCTAAACAGTCTGAAAAGCGGGAATTGCGTCAGTAAACAAATAAACACAAACCAAACAAAAGCAAAGTAATATTTCGTAAGATTTTGAAATTTTCCCCTTAGGTATTAGTATAAATTAAAATATTAATTAAGGTGTATTATTTTACAAAATATCAACATTCCTCTAAATAAAACCACACTAGTCCCCAAGGTAGTTTCTGGCCGGGGTTTGGTGACAAGAGTATTTGGGGAAAGCTTGAATGAATCTTCCTTCCACCAAGAAGTTCCCTCTTCTTCCAAAAGATGGCAGCCTCCAGAAATGCCCGGTCCGTGTATCCTGGGGTCAAGATAGATGGCTCAGTTGGACAGTCACTTACAGAGACCCCCAAATTATATTTAACAGATATGACAGACTATCTGTGGACAATATAATTTCGAAAGTGGCTGAGGCTGGGGAGAAATTCACTTGTCGGTAGATCACTCTCCACCTAACGTTTTCTAGACGATGACCAGGGCCCTTTATGTCTTCAACACCTTACTCTTTCCAGGGCTTCAACGAATACGCGTTGTACGTTCCCCGCGCTGTGTTAGTGTTGGTATCTCTTAAAACGTAGGCGTTATGCCTCACAACCTTGGTAACCTCATATGGACCACTGTAAACCAAAAAAAACTTCTTGGTCTCTTTTCCCCAAAAGTTGGAAGCTGGTGCCTCTTTAAGTAAAACAAGATCGCCGATTTTAAACTGTGTCGCTGGCCCCCGCTGTGTTTTCTTCCTCAACTCACCAGCCCACTCCAACCTTTTCTTCGCCAGGATCGTTAACTCCTGGATCAGCTCCCGTTCAGGCAATGGCCGTCCTTGAGGTTCCTCGAACAGTTGGGCGAACGCATCTACTCCTACCTGGCCGAAATGGACCTCATTAGGAGTGAGTTTTGTGGAAGAGTGGACTAGGGTGTTCAGTATCGCTTCCAAAACGTCCACGTATTCCGACCATTTCGTGTGGCTGATCGTAGCAGTAGCTTCTGAGGAACCTGGATATCTCTTTCATATAACGTTCACAAGGGTTGGATGCTGGGTGGCGGATGGAACTGTGAGTTGGCCTAACACCTAACGCTACTAAAGCATTGTACCATCTTTTCGATGTGAACTGCGTTCCATGGTCTGTAAGCATGGCTAGTGGGCACCCCACCTCCTGCGCATATGCTTGCACCTTCCGGATGCATACTTCCGCTGTGGCTTTCTTGATACAATATATCCGACAGAGCTTGGAGAATACATCACAGATGACGAAAATGTAAGTCACTCCCCCTTTGCTTTTGGGGAGGGGGCCATATAGGTCCGCCGCGGCCAAATGATTTGGGCCCTCCGGAATAATTGCTTGAAACTCACCAATGTAACTTTTGGTCGTGTACTTGGCTCGCTGGCAAAGTCCGCAACTACTCAATTCACTCCGAACCATACCATCTAATCCTGGCCAGTACACATACCTTTTCAAATATAAAGCACACTTGCGTGCTCCAAAATGTCCCTTCACTGCATGCACATGTAGTATCAATGGCCTCCGTAGAGCTTCAGGAATGTAGACTTTCAACGTGTGTTCCAAAGGGTTTTGTGATTGACACTTACGGTAAATTAATTCTCTGTGGACCTTGTAGATTGCGACGTTTCTCCGTTGGGTCTTTGTTCCCACGAAACCTGGATCGTGTGCCGATCTCAAGTCCTCCCGGATAGAGTTTGCTGCGGAGTCACTACTCTGCAGGAACGCCAAGTCCCTCAGAGCCTCTTCCACCCCCGGTTCACCTCTTAACGACACCGCCAAGACCAAGAAGTCCTCAGGCTTCCTTATCTTACCAGACTCCCAATTTCCTTCTGCGTCAATGGGTAGACGGCTTAAAGCGTCACTCTGCGAATTTTCCTTTCCTGAGATGTATTGAAACTTGAGGTCAAATTCTTGCAGGGCCAAAATCCACCTAGTAAGCCTCCCACTCCGTAACCGACAAGTTTTCATAAACGCTAACGCTTTGTGGTCAGACAAGATGACTATGGGGTTTCCTAACAACAAACTGCGAAATTTTTGGAGCGACCAAACTATAGCCAAACACTCCTTCTCAGTAACTGTGTAGTTTATCTCCGGGCCATTCAGCTTTCTGCTGTCCATCGCGACTATTTTACGGTTACCCTCTTGATCCAGCTGGTGTATCGTCACCCCCAAAGCATAGCCACTCGCGTCAGTAGTGACGTAATACGTTTCATGGTGCTTCGGGTGATGCAGTACCTGCGTTTCGACAAACAAATCCTTCAACTCCTCAAACGACTCCCTCTCTGCGGAACCAAACTTCCACCGTGTCTCTTTCTTCAACAGTCTAAACAATGGCAATGCCCGCCTCGCCAGCTTCTCCGTGTACCCCCGGTAATACCCAATAACACCCAGAAACGCCTTTACCTGCGTTCGATTCCCGGGAACAGGGTACTCCCTTATTACCTTCAACTTCTCCGGGTCCGGACGGGTGCCAGTGGGAGTAAGGACGTGACCCAGGAACGGGACCTCATCTCTAAAGAACAAAGACTTTTTTAACTTTATGGTCATGTTCGCGGCTATGATCCTCTTAAGGACGTGCTGGAGGTGTATTATATGCTCCCTGAAACCAAGCGAGGTGACCAGAACGTCGTCAACATTGGCTCTTGCATATCCGACGCACTCCTCTCCCAATACCAAATCCATACAGCGGGTGAACTCCGCCACCGCGGTGCTTAAACCAAATGGGATCACATTGAAACAGTATTGTCTGGACTTGTACAGAAACGCCGTAAACAACCTCGCCTCAGGCTTTAAGCTGACCTGGTAGTATCCCATCGTCATATCCGTCGTACTGAGATACCGAACACCCCCGAAGCTATGGAGCATTTCGGTAATAGTAGTGGGAGATTCCCTATCCTTGACCACCAACTTGTTTAAGTGCCTAGCATCCAAACAAAGCCGTACCGACTTGTCTTTCTTGATAACACATACCAAGGGATTTGCAAATGGACTTGAGCACCGGCTGATAATTCCTACTTCTAACATTTCCTTCACATGAGCATCCAGCTCAGCTTCGTATGCTCTGGGCAATGGGTAACTCCGCTGGAAGTACGCCTTATCATCAGTCAGTTGTATATTAGCCTGGTAGAAATTATTTAATCCAGGGCGGTCTGAGAAAGCCTTTCGGTTCTCCTTCAAAAGATCCAGCACGATGCGTTTTCTGTCTTCACGCAGGCCCGGTATCGCCTTTACAAACTCCACCAGCTCTTCATCAGTGGGCATTGGCCTCCTGGACTCAACCAATACTCGTCCCTGGGATGATGGTAAACCCTGCTCCTCAAAACAACTATTCATCTGTACCGCCAATACCCGGATGGTGTAGGCATCCGGATTGTAGGTCCATCCAGCCTCTAGGATACCATCTTCTATCCCTCGTGATCTCTCCCCAAAAACTATCTGCTGCCTACTGAAATCAAGCGTGACTTTATTATCCGAAAGAAAATCCATCCCCAGGATCACAGGTTTGATTAAGCCCTTTACGACGAAGCAATGGGCGACCCTCACTGTGCCTATACCCTCGATGCTCAGCTGCACCTGCCTGGTAATTGCCGGGCTCCTCCTGCTGGTGACTCCAAGAATAGTCGTCTTTGGCAAAGGTAAGCAAGGCACCTGGGGGTTCTTATCCAAGATGACATTAGTCAACTCCTCAGAGATGCAACTGATATCCGCTCCGGAATCCAACAGGCAACGCACCTCCAGCCCCTCAATCATAACTTTAACTTCTGGACATTTGGGACAACTCCCCCTTTCTATGGACGCTTCCTCCTCCAGGAGGTCCTCCCGAATGTCCGTACTCATCTTGTATGCGTTCAACACGCGTGTCACTTCCCTAACCTCCTCAACAGTCTCTCCCGTACCCTTCAGCTCGGAGGTTTCACCTAAAGGGGTCTGGAGTTTGACGTCCCATTGTTTAGGCCAACCTGGTTCCGTCCCATAAACAACTCCTCACCCTCACTCCTGTGGCGCCCTCCAGTTCTATCCTCGTACTCCTGCCGATCGTTTCTCAACTCATCTTCTTCTTCGCTCCTGTACAGACAAGGGCGTGTACGCGCAGTTTCCAGGGGTTCCTCCTCACCAGAGTCAGATCGGTATGGCCTGTACCGTCCATCTACTCCTACTCGACCAAGCCTTCTTCGCCTTCTTCTACGGCTTGTGGGAACCTGACGATTTGGAGTCCAATCCGCCCCTAGTTCCCGTGGTTCCTCCCGCTCTAATCTTGCCACACTCACCCTGGGCTGAGGTCTGAAAGTCCTTAACTGTTGGAAAGACTGTGGCTGGCGAGCCGCTAGAGATGGTGGTCCATGGTGATGTGTTGGAGATCTTGCCTCATACTTGAATTAGTCCCCGAATAGTTTATTTGGGGTTGACTTCGCCCCAGATTGCCTCCCCGAGTCGAACGCCTAGCTAAGTCCAGCTGGTCCAGTCCGCGCAGCTCTTCCCTGAAGGTTGAAATGGACTCCCGGCGCCCCAATGCAAGTAGCTCCTGTATTCGGAAAGGCATTTGGCTCGCAACCATGCTCATGAGTTCCGCATCGGTCATCTGAGCATCTAGATGCCTACTCCTCTCAAACATCCTCAGGAAATGGGCCTCCATCGTCAACCCAGTTCCCTCTCTAAACCTTTCGCCATGCAGCCTAGCACGCGCCTGTCCTTGCTTCTCAGGTGCCCAGAACTCTTGCCGGAAACAAGCTTCAAAGGAATCCCACGAATTTATTCCATCTTGCGCGGCCTGCCACCATTGTGCCGCTGCCCCTTGGAAAGTGGTTCCAACGAGACGGATCTTATCCCCCGCCGGCATTGCCTGACCTGATAGGACGTTCCTCACTGTCTGCAGGTGTGTAATCGGGTTCTCGGAGAATTTGCCACTGAACTTTGGCAAGCGGTCCTCCACTGCCTGAAAGTTTAGCCACGCACTTAAACCCAGAAGCGGGCCAAGCGTTGCATCCGGCCGTACACCCTGAACCTGTTCTGAAACTAAGGCTGGAATCCTGGACATTTGTTCTGACACTTCGTCTTGGAGTTCCATAGTCCTCTTCTGGAGCTCTTCGCATTCTGCTCTGGCCCTCATTGTCTCCTCCGAAGCCCTACCTAATTTCTCGTCCAATGCCCTAGATACTCGATCCTTTGTTTTTGATGTAATAAACCCCTCGAAATTCTCCAGCCTCTGCGCGACTCTCTCTTCTGTGGCCTTACTCTCCAACCTAAGCGTCTCCACCTGGGAGCTCAGACCTTCAACCATATCCCCCACCACCTGACGATTAGCCATTGCCACTCGGTTGAATTCTGTGAGTGCATCGCTGCTCTCCCGTGCGATCCTCCGAATCTCACCCCTTAAATTCTCATTGTTTAGCTTTATCGCTTGTTCCAGCCTCTTTGACAACAATTCTTGGCTTTCCTGCATAGCCTCACGATCAACCTGTCTGGACCTCTCAAGTTCGGACCTTAGGTTATCAGCATTTGCCTTCATAGACAACTCCAGCTGCATCTTCAGGTTCTCATTATTAGTCTGCATGGTTTGATTCAGCAATGCAACCATTTGAGTCATATCCCACCCCCGAGAGCTATCCCCTTGTCGTGATGGGTTTGCTGACACTGGTTCACTGCAATCATGGTGTGATTCTAATGATACCTGACTTGAGTTTTCTGGGGGGTCCTGCGATCCTCTGCCATAAGGATCGACAACTCCTACGTTATCCTCCAACACCAATGGCATCACGTCCCCCACCATCAAGCTGCCATCTCCTGTTTCTTCCATCTCCAAAATATATAGTTCCCCTCCGTGGTGTCTCCCTCTTCACGAATACTACCTAGTGACCTACTTCACCCACAATGAAATAAATATGTATATAAAATATCCCGCCTTTCATCCAGTAATAGCCAAACCTTTACAATAACAAAATCTAACAAATTCATTTAAAACATCCCAATCCTTTCACCTACTCTACCTATGACTCGGGCCCCACGTTGGGCGCCAATCTGAAAGGTTCCTACTTTCAGTTATACTCTTATTTTCAATAAACATTTAACTTACTAACAAATGTTGGTTGAGGAAAGAAACCTCCTAAAGTGGTGGGCCTGGGAGCACCTCGACTGTTAGCTCTCTTAGTAGATAGGAACACAGATTATCTTTCTCTACAGGACCTCTGAGTTAGGTTCGAGTGGCAAGGAGAAGAGAAAAAAAAACTTGAAAGGGAGGAACGACTATCTTACATTGACGCATCAATAGATTAACCACATGGAGCTAGTTCAAAATTTTCAAAAGGGACGTTAACATTTATTCTACCCTAGAACCTAGTATTCTAGACATTCCCAACAAAGATGAGTATAATAATGATTATGGTGTTGACACATACATTATGACACAAAATTAACCTGTGGTAAATTACCAGCAATAAAAAAAACACATATACAAATATTATCAAACTAGGAATTAGGTGTCTTTAGATTGTTCTGAAAGGTCGTGCACACTACCGCTAACTACTTGTGACGGTTACAACACGGGTAAAACACACTTCAATACAACCTTATGATCTCAAATCAAATAACTTTGTCCAACTGTTTTAACCTAGCTTAGAATAGTACATTGCTAGGGTTTTCGTCTTCCCGCGCACAATTGGCACTCCTGGTTTAATTTACAATGTCACCCAACACAATTTGCTGGATGCTACTTTGCTGTATTGTCCACCCGGGTAATCATTTGCATAGTCTAGCCGTATTACCCCGTGGATCAAAGTCCTTGATGATTGGCTACTAGCCGGTACTACCGTTTGGGGGAATATAATAGTCTTGTACTACCCGTACCTGGTAGGTTGTACTCAACCTGAGATGACTCCACAAGTTACCACGTGGCCGAAACTTCCATGTATTCCTTTAAATGGAACAAGATGCAGATTGTCCGGCGATCCAGGGGGACGCCCACCTCTTCTTTAGGCACACTATGTGGCAATAATATTACTTAATATTTGAACCTTTCCCCGAACCCAAACCTGGGTGTTACCGCGTGGCTTCCCGTTTTCTCTTCCCTTTTTCCACTCTCACAAAAACAAAACGGAAAAAAACAAAAACAAAACTGCCACTTCCGCTTTGACCTCCATGTGTCCCAACCCTCAAAACAAGAAATGTCTATCTTATGCCTTAATCCTAATTACATTTGATTACACGAAACATAAACTTAGGTAATTATAAACTAGTAGGGCTATTCTTACACCCGAAGCTTGGCCTAAACAGTCTGAAAAGCGGGAATTGCGTCAGTAAACAAATAAACACAAACCAAACAAAAGCAAAGTAATATTTCGTAAGATTTTGAAATTTTCTCCTTAGGTATTAGTATAAATTAAATATTAATTAAGGTGTATTATTTTACAAAATATCAACATTCCTCTAAATAAAACCACACTAGTCCCCAAGGTAGTTTCTGGCCGGGGTTTGGTGACAAGAGTATTTGGGGAAAGCTTGAATGAATCTTCCTTCCACCAAGAAGTTCCCTCTTCTTCCAAAAGATGGCAGCCTCCAGAAATGCCCGGTCCGTGTATCCTGGGGTCAAGATAGATGGCTCAGTTGGACAGTCACTTACAATATGATAGTATTATGGTACGAAATAAAGTCTTACAGATTGGGATTCCTACTAAAATCAGGGTTTAGTAGATACCGTGCTTCCTACAAGCCTATAACCTAAATTATCTTTTAAAAGTAAGACTTCTACACAAAGTATTTCATTCAAACAAATGTAACAGTTTATAGTTAACTTGTTTCATTATAGTTATCAAACTTTCAACAAAATATGGTTTCTGAAAGCAATATACTAGATAGGAGCCATTTAAAAAAAAATTGTAATATAATAACACTTTCTACAAGCCTATAACCTAAGTGATAGTTTGAATGTATGGCAAATACACAAAGTTTGTCATTCAAACAAATGTAATCAAGTTTTAAAATAACTTATTCATTATATTTATCGAACTTTTAATACAATATGGTTTATGAAACCAATATACAAGCTAATAACCAACTTTAAATATAAGTGTAGTCTTAGCAGAGTGTAAACAACATTAATGATAATTACCTATTTAAATATATTAAAGATTGTATTCGTATTTGTACAGTATTACCTGTAAAACTGAATGGTATATCCTTTAATGGAAATGTTTCTTCGGGAAAGTGTGGTATAATACTTAATTATTTTCAAACAATTACGCTTTTATTCATCAGAGACATGTTTTCTCATAAGAACATTGAAAGAAACCGTTAACTTAAATCTGTCCCCTCCCCCACAGTGTAGCAGACGATAAAATTGAACGTCACGCTTTTGTCCTCGGCAATGTGTATGTGTATGTACCTCCAGTTATATTAGAGAGATCAATAGTAACTACAAATCAATTTTATGACGATTTCAAATACCTTATCATACCAGTAGTGGACACGGTTATACTCTTCGTGTGAAAAAGCGAGGTTGTTGCGGTCTCTATTTGAGTTAACGTAGACTGCATTGCGTTATAATTTAAAACATATATATTTGTGTAAAATTAATATTGATATCCCAAATAATATGGTCATTAGTATCAGTTCAATATAATATATTGCTAAAGCTACAGCAGAAAATTAATATAAATATTGTTTGTAAATAAAAACCCATTTTATTATATTATGTTTTGTATTGGTTGTGCATTTAATAAGTATGATAAAATTACTATTATACACATTATATAAGTACCAGGTCTTTAAAAGACAAAAATACAAGTAATTTAATAAATAAAATAAATTATCCACATGTAGGCTTACAATGTTGCTCAATATACACATTTGACCACGCAAAAGTTGTAATGTTTTAACTCAGTACTATCAATTCTTCCAAGAGCACGGGTGTCTATTCTTCTTACTCTTTATCTTAAAACCAACATCACATTTTTGTATCATATTTTGGTATCTAATATTAAACCATAATTAACAAACCTACATATTATTTTGAGCCACAGAACTGCCTTGCCTGCAACCTTACCCCTCCCGCAACTTATCCTGAAAGATCTAACCCACGGGAGGTAGGGTCGCGACATTGTTTACATTATGCTAAAACTAAAATTTATTTAAAGTTGTCTATTAGTTTATCTTTTGGTTTCAAAATGAGATAAATAAACAATATCAAAATGAAATTTCGATAATTATAGTGAAATAAATTAGCTAACAACTTGATTACATTTGTTTGATGGACAAATTTGTTTAGTAGTCTGAAGTTCCAATGCTAATTTATAAGCTTGTAGGAAGTATTACTAAACCCTGATTTTGGTTGGAATTCCTTTCTAGATGTTATTATTTCATACCAGAATACTACTGAATTGTAGTATTTTAGCAGGCTAAATGTCTTTCTAGAACAGTAGGAAGGTCTTTTATCTTACCAAAATACTAGTATAGGGAAATATTCTTGTAAGAAAAAAGACATTCCAAATCGGGCTTCCTTTCAAAATCCAGGGCCCATATTCCTGATTGTGCTTTTGAGCATCTCGAGGACTTTTCCTTTTCAAGTTTCACATTTGGTGTTCCTCAATCATTTGAGATCATTCGAGACAAAAATAATATTAGCCTACATAAACTTATTTAAAGGAACAAGTCAAGAGTTTTGAACTTAGTTATGCTGTTAATTTTGTATTAACACATTTATTTAATCTAACCATCACATACATTGATTTTATATATTCATAAAAATTAAGGAACAATTTCAAAATGCCACGTTTCCTTTAATGTGTGTAAGAGAAAGAGAGCCCCGAAAGTTTCTCTCATTCTCTTACATAATGGTGTGCAGACGATAGCTCTAAAATTCTGCCTCGGATATATTTCTAGTTATGATATAGAGTTCAATGGCATGAATGGGTCTTGTTTTTATTTGATCCATGACTGATCTCAGTTATTTTCATGGTGCTGAACAGGTAGCTTTGGATTATTCAGTTTTTGTGTACTTCCTAGAAAGAGCTGTATTTAAATAGTTTATATATATGACATAGTTATGGAGGAACGCAGGTTAATTGTCCTCTTTGGGAGTCAAACAGGCTTTGCTCAAGAAGTCGCGGAAAGAATATGGAGAGAAGCAAAGCGGTGAGGTTATGTCACTTAATATTTTATGATACTCCCAATTTTGGTATTTTTTAATGCTTTTAAATTTTTATATTTATTATGTAATTTGAAAATACTATGCAACAATCATTCAGAATGATAATAAGTTACTTAGAAGAGTGTAAACACCTAATAACTGTTGGATAAAGGTTCAATTTAATCTCACTGAGACTGCAGTTATTCCACCTCACTACACCCTATTCCTATCTTGAGCTAGTTGTATACATTCCATCACATTACACCCTGTCCATATATTCCACCTCACTACACCCCTATCCATATCTTGAGCTAGTTCTATTCATTCCACCACACTAGGGGAAGGTGGGGTAGATGTGGACAGTTTGAATTTCCCTCCTTCTCTTTGTCCTATGTGCTTGATCCCTTTTTAAGCAAATACGTACCATAAAACTGATTCTCAGCTGTAGTTTGAAAGTGATTGGAGGTCTGGGACTGAAGTTTATGGACTTTTGAGTGAATTTCATTACAAAGAGTAAGTTTTTTTTCCACTATTATTTGTAAGCCTCTGCTTCATTTACCATTAGCTTCTTTGTTGAAGTTGTTGTTGTTATAGTAGAAAGGTTATTTGATAGGCCTACCCTTGGTTTTCATGTATCATTTTAACATTCAAACCAAACCATATAGGTATTCAAAAATACAAAAATAGTTAAATTGCATGTCATAGGATACATGTGGACAACCATATGGGGTAGATGTGGACACTGTCCATAGCTACACCACAAAGCTATATGCTTTTTTTGTTTTTTTTTTAAGATTAGGCCTAAGGTTTTTTATATATGTTATATATTTTTATGGTTTTTATTTGTTTAAGTCCCATGTGAAGGCCTGTGTGTTCTTCTAGGCTTGACTTTTTTTTTAACCTTTACACCACACTTCGCACATCGTCTGCAACCTCGTGATGTGACAGTTTTTGGTCCATTCAAATCTAAACTAAAGGCAGTTTCTAACAGTTGGCATCTTACAAACCCTGCTCACAGGGTAACAATTTATGAAATAGCAGATTTAACTGGGGTGGCATTTGATGAATCATTCAATAGGAGTAGTATTTTGTCTGGATTTAAGAAAACTGGTATTTCACCAATGGATCAAAGCGTATTCACCAAAGAAATTTGTTTTGTAAGCCAAAGGGAAGAACCTCAGACACAAGAATTATTTACAAAATCATCCACACCAACCTTTGTCACCTTCATCATCAAATATTCAGTGTGCTACACGCTCGTGGCATAGTTGGCTACATCTAGTCGTGTTAGCTCTACACGCCTCGTGGCATAGTTGGCTAACACGCTAGTGTGTTTAGCTCTACACGCCTCGTGGCGTAGTTGGCTAACACGCTAGTCGTGTTTAGCTGACTGCCGAGGACGGGGACATCGAGGTTCAAATCTCGTCAGTGAACTGGGGGGGTTTTCCTAATGGTTTTCCAATCTCCCTCCATGCAAATGTGGGTTCACTTCATCTAAATTCAACTTTCCCAATTCTTAATCCATTAACGTAATTATTACTTAAGTGTATAACCCTAACGGGTAGTAAGACGCGGTGATAAATAAATTTAAAAAACTATTTATTGTAATTAACATCAATAATTATCAAACTTCTTGTAAGTCCAACAATTCAATCTCCTCCAGGGCAGTCACCATTTATTTCTGCTGAAAGGGTTGGGCCATTTCCAAAAACAAACCAAAAATAAAGGAAAGAAGAGTCTTAAGGAAAAAAAGGCAAATCTAGAATACTAACCTACGACACACCAGAAAAGCAGAGGATTGAAGAAGTTTTCAAAGAAAGAGAAAGAAAATAGATGATAAAAGTAAATTGGGCATTGGCAAAAGACCTAATTAAGAAGAAAAGGCAAAGAAAAAAAAATCTTGGTAGTTAAGAAAGAGAGATTTCAATAGAAGAATATCGAGTGACACTGAATCTTTCACTGAAATAAATATTTCTCAAGACATTGATAAAGTTGGCAGTAACATCAACATTAATGACATTTTACTTCTTAAATTTTGTACAAAAAAATCTGTGAAACATTACATTGGTAATGTTGAAGAAATTTGAAATAAAAGTGAAAACAAGTTGAACTTTTTAAGGTAAAAGAATGACACTAACAAATTCTATTTCCTTAATGAGAGAGATGAATGTGTCATCGGACTAGAAGATATCATCTTTAAATTGCCACAGCCCTCTTATGTTGGTGGTACTTCAAGAGCTGTTTCCCTTTTGTATTTTCATGTAGATTTTGAAAGTTACAACACCAATTAAAACAACATTTTAGAAAACATTCTAAAGTAGTTTAAAATAAAGTAAGGAGTGTTAATAAAGTTAAGACTTAGATAGAAAACTCAGGAAATAACTATAACAAAATATCAAAAATTTTAATTTAATGACTTAGATAGTTTCAAAATTGGTAGATGAATTAAGTGACATTAAAATTCAAAAAGACTGATTTAATTTGCATCTAATGAGCAACACATTGTCATGTATACAAATTTTCAATAACTTGTTATAACATCATCGATTGAATTAAAACATAGGTTGACGACAAGTCTAAAATACACGTTTAACATATTAAAATTGAGTTACAAAACTTGGATACAATAAACTAAGGACAAAACAAAGTTTAAAGTTCAACTGTGTTGCAAATAAATTATAAAATTTTAATTAGTAGATTAATATCCCCACCCATATGAAGTTTAATAAAGTGATTAAGTGCTCCTGTTATAATGCACTGCAGAATATAATAATTTTAATGTTAGGGTTATGTATAAAATCTAAGCCTTGTCATATTCCGGTCTCATTACTCCTTGTGATAGTCAGCCATAGAAAGATGCTGATTTATATTCTTCTGACATGTTTCCATATATAAAATACCATAATCATGGAAAACTTTAAAATGAAATTAAAGAACATGAAGAAAAATTGAAACTTATGTTGTGCAAAAATATTGATAATTACCGTTATATTAATGAATTTGTAAAAGACAATTAATAAACAAACAAACTTACCAAGTTGTTGTGTGGGACACAAAGTGCTGTTATGACTGAGAGATGTAAACTAACCTGGGTGTGGTTAGGAAGAAAAGAGTTTGCGGCAAAAACAGAAGACTAACGAAAAAACGAGCTGAGTAAGGTAAAGTTATCATGAGCACGGTGTGTAAATTGTTAAGTAGGGAAACTACTATTGAAACCAGTGAATGTAGAATGATCTATGAAAGCAAAGATAGATAGATTTATTGGAAGGATTATAAAAATGAAGGATAAGAAACTAATCTTCTCGACTCCGGCTTGAATGGGTCATTATCTACGCTGGAAGGTAAGCAGGATAAATGAGGTTACAGGATTTTAATATTTTTAGGTAGATGTGTTAATATGTTCACAAGAATTTGATTTGATAGTTGTAATTGTTCATTAATGATTGATTTATTTTGGAATAAAGCTGCTTGATTGAAAAAAATTGCAGCTGTGTCTAATTTCATACCTTTATGAGATATATGAAGTGGTTTTATACATTGATCTATTGGTTTGGGTTGATGGTTAGAGTTTTTTTAATGGTCTGCAAATTTTGATTTGGTCCTATTATGTTTAAAATAAGAAATGTGCTCTTTATAATGAACCATAAAATTTCGGCCTGTCTGTCCAATGTAGATACTATTGCATTCACAAGTGAGTTTATAAATTCCATTTTTGTTATATTTATCATTTTTATTTAAATTACTGTTACTAAGATTTATCTTTATTGTATTATTGGTGGAAAAAGCAATGTTGGGATTATACTTTTTGATAATATTTGTGATGCGATGAGTTTCAGGACCAGTGTAAGTAAATTTAACCCATTTCTGCTTTTGATTAGAACTATTTTGGTTATCACTAGTAAGGGTGGTTGAGAAATTATTAGATCTTAGTTTGTTTCTCTGTTTGTTTAAGATTTTGTAGATGGTGGAGTGAGAATAACCATTATTAGTGGCTATTAATTTGATTGTGTTAAGCTCAGTTTTGTAGTTGGATTTACCGAGAGGGATATTTAGTAACTGATGAACTAGGCTATTGAAGGCAGTGAGTTTATGAGAAGTGAGATGATTAGAATCATTAGGATGATAGCATCAGTATGGGTGGGTTTCCTAAATATTTTGTAAATAAATATGTTCAAATTTTTGGAAAAATTGAGGTCTAAGTAGTTGATAGTGCCATTATTTTCATTCTCAATAGTAAATAGATGTTAATGTCACTTAATTCATCTACTAATTTTGAAACTAAGTCATTAAATTAAAAATTTTGATCTTAAGTTTTATTTCCTGAGTTTTCTATCTAAGTCTTAACTTTAATCATTTAAAATGTTCATTTAATGTATTTGTTTTCTATTATTAGGTACACATCGAAACTAAGTAAAGAAACTTACTATGTAAAGGGATAAGCTATCTTATGGTATAAACATTATATTTAAAAAAGACTAGTGTTTACAGAATCATGAAATTAACAAAAACTGTCCACATCTACCTCATCTTCCCCTACACCCTATTCCTATCTTGAGCTATATTTTTATATATTCCACCTCATTACACCCTATCCCTATCTTGAGCTATATTTCTATATATTCCACCTCATTACACCCTATCCCTGTCTTGAGCTATATTTCTATATATTCCACCTCATTACACCCTATCCCTATCTTGAGCTATATTTCTATATATTCCACCTCATTACACCCTATTCCTATCTTGAGCTATATTTCTATATATTCCACCTCATTTCACCCTATCCCTATCTTGAGCTATATATTTCTATATATTCCACCTCATTACACCCAATCCCTATCTTGAGCTAGTTCTACCCATTCCACCTCATTACACACTATTCCTATCTTGAGCTAGTTCTACCCATTCCACCTCATTCCACCATATCCCTATCTTGAGCTAGTTCTAACCCATTCCACCTCATTACACACTATCCCTATCTTGAGCTAGTTCCACCCATTACACCTCATTACACCCTATCCCTATCTTGAGCTATATTTCTATATATTCCACCTCATTACACCCTATCCCTATCTTGAGCTATATTTCTATATATTCCACCTCATTACACCCTATTCCTATCTTGAGCTATATTTCTATATATTCCACCTCATTACACCCTATCCCTATCTTGAGCTATATTTCTATATATTCCACCTCATTACACCCTATCCCTATCTTGAGCTATATTTCTATATGTTCCACCTCATTACACACTATCCCTATCTTGAGCTAGTTCTACCCATTCCACCTCATTCCACCATATCCCTATCTTGAGCTAGTTCTACTCATTCCACCTCATTACACACTATCCCTATATTGAGCTAGTTCTACCCATTCCACCTCATTACACCATATCCCTATCTTGAGTTAGTTCCACCCATTCCACCTTATTACACACTATCCCTATCTAGAGCTAGTTCTATACATTCCACCTCATTTCACCCTATCCCTATCTTGAGCTATATATTTCTATATATTCCACCTCATTACACCCAATCCCTATCTTGAGCTAGTTCTACCCATTCCACCTCATTACACCCTATCCTTATCTTGAGCTAATTATATCCAGTCTACCTCATTACACCATATCCCTATCTTGAGCTAGTTCTACCCATTCCACCTCATTAAACACTATCGCTATCTAGAGCTAGTTCTACCCATTCCACCTCATTACACACTATCCCTATCTTGAGCTAGTTCTATCCAGTCCACCTCATTACACCCTATTCCTATCTTGAGCTATATTTTTATATATTCCACCTCATTACACCCTATTCCTATCTTGAGCTATATTTTTATATATTCCACCTCATTACACACTATCCCTATCTTGAGCTAGTTTTATCCAGTCCACCTCATTACACCCTCTCCATATCTTGAGCTAGTTCTATCCAGTCCACCTCATTACACCCTCTCCATATCTTGAGCTAGTTCTATCCAGTCCACCTCATTACACCCTCTCCATATCTTGAGCTAGTTCTATCCAGTCCACCTCATTACACCCTCTCCATATCTTGAGCTAGTTCTATCCAGTCCACCTCATTACACACTCTCCCTATCTTGAGCTAGTTCTATCCAGTCCCCCTCATTACACCCTATCTCTTTCAAGTCAAGCCCATTCTAATGCTATTGCACCTAGGTCTTCCCAAGGGTCTCTTCCCATTGGGTTTGCCAGTCAGTACCCTGACCAAAGTTCTAGATACTTTCATTCGCACAGCATCTCCTGCTCACTGTAATCTGCAAGACATGATTATGTATCTTAACAATGTCTTGTGATGAGTACAGGGTATGTAACTCATAACATTCGCCAATAGACCTCAACTACAAATAATTAAACAGCCTTTGCATTTTTTTTATGTTATCAATATTATTTGAAATTTATTTTATTTTATTAATATTAATCAAAATTTTAATCTGTATGCACAGGGAAAGTTAGGTTAAGCTAGCAGCCTAAGAACCATAATAATATGAGGCTAAACATTAATTAATGTTGCTAAAATTACTGATTAGAGCGCTCTAAAACAAGGTCCTTCTCAAGGAAGATAATTAGTCCAAAAAGGAATGAGGCCACTGAAGAGTGGAGGAGGTTACATAATAATGAGTTGCATATCATCACAAGACATTGATAGGATAATCAAGTCTCAGTTATATTATGGTGAGCAGGACATGCAGTGTGAATGGGAGATTCTAGAACCTTGTTCAGGGTATTGACTGGTAATCCTAATGGGAAAAGACCATTTGGAAGACCTAGACACAGATGGGAGGATAATACAATAATGGACCTGAAAGAGGTAGAATGTAATGAGGTGGAATGGTTAGAACTAGCTCAAGATAGGGATAGTGTCTATTGAGATGGTATGTATAGAACTAGCTCAAGATAGGTAAAGGGTGTAGTGAGGTGGACTGAATGGAACTAGCTCAAAATATTATCAGCAACTCTTACATTTTATATATATATATTAACAATAACTATAAAATAACACCATTAAATTATAAATGTTTTGAATTTGGTTGGAAAAATACATACAGTAGAATCTCGGAAACTCAACATTCCGTGTAACTTGACAAACGCACATGCACACACTTGTTGGTGCCAGTCATCACAATCCAAGGTCGTTCAACTGTATAACTTCTCAGTTTGTTTGTGTAACTCGACAGTAACGTGTTATTTGAATCAACACAATATTATATGTACAGTACTGTACTGCATTTCTGTATATTACACTTATGTATATACACCATTATATTAACACATACGGTAATATATTGTACTGTACCATACAATACTACAATACAGTACAACTGTACTTATAATATTTAATAATTTACTGTGATTCATCCTTGGTTAGTAAACATACATCTCATGCAAGTTCATTCGTAAAACCCAACACCATCTCAATCCACATTAGGTCGAGTTTCCGAGATTATACTGTATTTTCTAAAAGGCCCTTTTAATAAAAATTGGACTGTATGAACTCTATTATTTAGACAAGCAAGAAAGTTTGAAAAAAATTAGACATGTGACGCCTGTTATTCTCTGGATTGATAATCTGAATTTGATCACAAACTTTCTCCAGAATTAATAAGTGTCTGTGGTCATGTCATGTTTTTTTTATTTGCAAGGAATACTAAATTGTAGGCCTACATGTAAGTGCAAAACTTAGGCTTGCTATCTTGTATAGCAAAAGTAATTTAACTAATTTTCTTACAGATATCATTTTCGTGGGCCTCTTCAAGCTATGGATGATTATCCAGTTCCACAACTAATATATGAACCTTTAGTAATATTTGTATGCTCAACGACTGGTCAGGGTGAAGAGCCAGATAATATGAAACACTTCTGGAAATTTCTACTGCGTAAAAACCTTCCAACAAATTCTTTGCAATATTTAAGGTTTGAAAAATATAATTTGTTTAGTCTAGTAAAACATAGATAGGCCTAGAATATATTTTGAAAATATTTAGTGTAAATTGCGGTTACTTCATTGCAGAAAGTTTTAGCAATCCTAATAGTCAAATCACTAAATTTGTAATGTTAATCAATAGGCCAGCTACCCGCTTTGGTGGTCGCATGGTCTAAGGCACTACTTTCGCAATAGATTAGCCTGCCAATGACAGGGAGAGCTTAGTTCGATTCTGGTCTGGTTTACTGAGGGTGGTTTTTCCTAAATTGTTTCCCACTCTTCACGCAAGTGCTGGTACACTTCCTCTAAAATTCAACCTTCCTTATCCCTAGCTCATTAGCATAATTAATACGTAAGTGAATTTAACCTGAATGGGTGCTAAAAAAAACAGACTATTTGACAAATTGTATAGCTTTTTACAACTTTTACAGTAAAATATTTTACCATATAAACCATTTTAATTTTATTCATTAATTGAGGTATTTAATGTGGACTTTCAGAACTGACTGATTATATAAGCACATGGGAATTTCTATGAACAAGTGTGAAAGGACCTACCAATTTTGCCGGTAAAGGTATTTTCACATACCTTTTCCAGGGTTCTTTTACATGCCATAACCAACACGGGACCAACGGCTTTACTTTCCCTTTGAAGGAAGTTGTACTACGGATTTTTCTCAAGAAAAATCTGTCAGCCCTGGCTGGGTTTGAACCCATGAACATCGGGTCCTGTAGTGAGCACTTTCCCTAAGACCATAGAGATCAACCAGATAAACTAGATTTGGGGCCTACCTAGTGCTAAAATCTTTATAAATACAGTATTCCACTTTTATATTATAGAATACTAATGCTAGAATGACAATATTTAGATTTTATGACAGAAACACTTTTACTTATGCAAGTAAGGAAATTGTTTTCTTAAACCTGTTAGCATATTGGAAAACAAGTCCAAAGTGCTATTTGCACTACATTTGTACTAGCTATCCACACTTATTTTGTTAATGTGAATCCTAATCATTTTACTATATTTTATATATTTTTATACCTACAAATGTTGAACTTGTTAAGCCAGGATCACAATCAACTTAATGTTTACATAACGTAACTTACACTTAAGTTAAGGAAACTAGTGTGTGATCAGGATTTGTGTAATGTAGCTAACTTTACACTCAATCAAACCATAGACAATGGATTTGAACTGCTTGAAACCAAACTATTCACTAAAATAAAACCTAATAATTTAGGGCTGATTAGGCTACAAGTACTTAGAAACTTACTTGATAGACAAAATAAAGTGTAACAAAAGGCTATGACTTTTAAAATTAACAAAACACTGAAAAAAATGTATCAAAGTATTTGTCTGCATACTATAAACCAACAAATGAAGTACTAAATAGCCTGGTTAACGTCACTCGCACCATGATTGGCTAGCTAAAACATGTACCTTCACCTCACGTTCACTTAACTTGAAAGTTTTCCCCTAAACAACTCTCAAGTTTAGTGAAGATTAAGTTAACTGCATCATGATGGCTTCCATTTAAAAACTCCAGGAGAACCGTTAAGTGAACGTTAATTCGATCATGATCATTAACCAAAACAATGGTATCACAATCACTAACATGTTATGTTTATTTTTTGATTGAAGGTTTGGAGTCCTTGGTCTAGGTGACTCTTCATATGCTAAGTTTAACTTTGCGGCAAAGAAAGTTGGCTCGGCGATTGTGCCAATTAGGAGGTGAGAATTTACTTGAGACTGGTTTGGCTGATGATCAACATGACCTTGGGCCTGATGCTGTTGTCGATCCTTGGCTAGCAAACCTTTGGGAAAAATTGGCTATTCGATTTCCACTTCCTGAACAACTGAAACCTTTAAGTAATTCCGAGCTTTGTCCACCCAGGTGAGCGAACAGAAATTGGCTAGCTAGAATCAAATTTCATAATACTAACCTTATGACATTTACAAAAGTTACTAGATCTACTTTCACATATTCATACATCAATTCATGTAATCTGCAGCCATCAATTTTGAAAGGTATTATCAATACCTCTAAACTAGCGCTAGCAATATACTAAAATACAATCGATGCTGGTCGCAAAAAAATGTGTATTTTCTATAAGGCTCTGTCTATTAAAATTAAACTGCACACCTTTTTAAAACTCAATTTTTATTACTTTTCCATGAGTACCAATACTGGCTACCAGCAACCTAAATTAAATTCAACATAAGGAAGCAGAATATATTTTGTTGAGTAAAAACAGTAGCATCCATTTGAAGATAGGATAAGAAAGCTATAATATAAGGTGAAAACAGGTGCACTCAGACAATGAACTCCACTCTCCCTAGTTTGCTTCACATCTGGAATATCAATCCGGGAAATTTGTAATAAATATGTGTTGGCCATATTCTTATTTTGAACTGTAAATTGAATAATTATATGCACATTGCATTATAATTTTACACATTTTGTATTGAATTTATATCATTTCAAGATCATCCAAATAGTTGAGTAGTTTTCACACAACTTACACAGATTCAGCTAAGTTTAATCACTTCATTGCTGATTTTTACTTTGCGGATATCTCCCACCCCGTGGCTAATGACAGGGAGATAATTGTTGTGTCGAAATTACATTCATAATATTATTAATCATGGTCCTACATCTTTAATGATTATTATTTTCTAGCTCATTATCATTTTCTAGTTAAAATTTAGAAATCTTCCTGAAAGTTGAATATCTGATTCCACATCAGTATGAATCTTTATTACTTTGTCATTAATGGTGGGTTGGACAAAATTCTCTTCAAAAAAGATTAATAACAGGACATACATTTCACATTATCGTCATTTGTGTTAACCTACGAGATAATCTTTCATAATAAAATAATTATCTTATAAATTTTATTAATAGGTGTAATTTAAGTTGTATGTGCACAACCTACAAAAAAAAAAAGCTTTTATAATTTATGGGAACATTAATAGAACCTTTACTTACTTCTTTTGAAATATTATAATAATTTAAGGGTACAGGGGAAATAGGGGGCAAGTGCAATTTTAACTCATATTGAGTTAGTGCTACTATCTGTGAGACAATCATGAGACCTTTCTAATTCACTTTAGATTATGGTTAAAAGAGGTCTCTGTAGTATTAAAATTATTTTCTGGGGTTTGAGATATACAAGTGATTGTCCTGAAAGATGTATGGAATGTGATTTTCCCCCAGAACCCTTCATTTGGTAGTGGGTGTACTAAATTCATATTCATCAACAGTTTTTAACCTGAGGCCCAGTCAATTTGGTAGAATGCCTCCATTGTCCCCTTTCCTTCCACCATTCGTCCTCCTTTATTTGCTTACATTCTTCTCCTTTCATTTGCTGTTAACTGCTCCCATCTCTCGCGGTCTTACTTGCAGTATTTTCCTTCCATGTTTCCATCTCCACTATTCTCCTTAGAATCCTTTTCTCTTTCATCCTCATTACTAAGGTGACCAATCGTCCTCCTTTAGGGAGGACACTCCTTCTTTTGTAGGTTCTGTCCTTCCTCGAAAAGTGTCCTCCTACCTGTCCTCCTTTTCGATATTTTAGAACTAATCTGTTAATATCTGTATTCAGAGAACTAATGCAGCAGTTGAAAGAGTTTTTTCAATTGGTAATGATTTTTGGACAAGTGAGAAATCAAGATTGAATGTTGATACTCTAGCTGCAGCACTTACCGTAAAATTCAATATGAAGGATATTTCTTGCTCCGAAATTTCCAATATATTGTTAGAAAATGATATATTGACAAAAAATATTCATTAAATGGAAAAATACTCGTTTAATTAAATAATTAAAAGGGATGTAAGCATAATTAGTGTATTTTTGTTTGAATTAATAAAATGTTTCATTTATTTATGTTGTACGTTTTTCTTAAATTTTTTCGTTCTCCTTTTCACTGTAAAAAAATTGGTCACCTTATCATTACATGCCCATACCATCTGTCTTGCTTCCTCTACTATCTCATGTACTTCCTCTACTCCAACTCTTAGCCATACAACTTCATTTTAAAACCTGTTTCTCTTCATAACAGATGGCATGGTCCTCAAAAACTTCATTCCCATGGCCTCCACTTTCCTGGTCTCTCTTACATTCATTGTCCAAGTTTCTGCTGCATATGTGACAATGGCTATAAAGTAAGCGCTATACAGGACTGTATTAAAGCAGATTAATGTTTGCACTCCATTGTTTCTCCTCTTGAGACGCTCATTTTACTTGGTTGCACTATGCCAGGTGGTGTGTGTCCTTAGCGGAGCCTAGTGTTGAAACATGTATCGCCAACACAAATGGACAAGTACCTACTTACCAACCTGAACACAAGTTTTCAGCAGATGATCCATGTTGTATTACTGTAAAGACAAATTCAAGAACCACTGCACCGACACATTTCCAGGTAAATTACCCTATTGGCCATCTTAACCCTTTGAGTGCCAACGTCGCTCAGAGCGATGCACGAAATATCTGCTAAACTTGCCAGCGTCGCTTACAGCGATCCCTCGTTTTCGAGCTCTTAGTTCAGTATTAAGTCAACAGATAGAGTAGATTTTATTTCCATTGCATTCTCGTATGTTCAAGCTACTTTTATTTGTCTTTGCGATATATCGAACCTGAAAATTATTTTATAACTTTTTACTTTATGAGTTTTATCTTTGGCCTTGTTTGTAAACATGGCTACTAAGAGGAAAGCTGTGATTCAAGACACAGAAATACTTGCAATATTTATTGACAGCTCAACCCAGAGTGATCAATTTGTTTGTCATTCTGAAAGCACTGATTCTGAATTTGTAAATAATGAAACTGAACAGGAATTTTATTCTAGTGAAATTGAAAGATCGGATCAAGTAGGAGTGGCAGCTGACATTGATAACACGAGTGTGAATACTAGTTATTCCTAAAGGGATGAAATAAATTTTGAAGATCAGGATAATCCACCCCAACCTCTTCATATTTATGCGAAAGTACCAAGTTTGAAGTCCTCTCACCGTTCCCTTCTGATTCCAACCCAATTATTTATTCTAGACTTTATTTTACTATAACCCTGCTAAAGTTGATGGTCACTGAAACAGCTGCTATGCATAACCCAATTTTAGCGTAAAATCTAAAGTTTTTTTTTTTTTTGTAAACTTTGTTATTTACTCGGTTTTTTATGTTCTTTTCAGTGATTTATTCTATTTCAAGCTATTTAAATTTTCAATGCTTAAAAATTAATGTTAAATAAAACAATAAAAATTTTTTTAAAAAATATCTTGGCTAGTGATTTTTTTATTATATTTAAAAATTAAAAAAGTATATGTATAATTATATCATCGGATTGGCAAGCATGTTAGCTAGTTTATGTAAAAATTTGAGTGCAAGAAGTTAATAGACTAATGAGTTATTAAAATTTAAACAAACTCCTGCATTTTTCAGGAAAATAGCTTGGCACTTTTAGCACGTTTTTTGTCATTTCTCTTGGCACTCAAAGGGTTAATACTTACAAGTATGTGGTTAATTTTATAGTTTAGGTTGGTAAGTTTTATGCTTTATTTCATATTAGTAATTTATCAATTTAATTTGCCAGTGACTCGCAAATTTATCTTAACACTAGTGAGGTCGACTGAATCAAATAAGCTGGAATTTAAATCTGGGCCAAATACATTGACACATTCACTGGCGCCTGTGTAGCACAGAGATCTGGAGAATGGCCAAGCAGCAGTGGCGGCGCATGATATTTATTTTTGGTGGGGCCAGGTCAAACCTTATTGGTAATGACTTTGTCTCGCCATGTGTTAACATATTAAATTCAATGCATTTTAGTTTTCTTATTAAAAAAAAAAAATCACTAAACAAATCTACAAACAGAAATAATAATAAAAAAAAAGTTTTGAATTAAACTTACCAAGGGATGACACTATTTCATTTCTGTAGAAAAGCCTTATGTATAGAACAATGAACAAACAGCTAACGAATTTAACCGGTCTTGTCCCATGGTGTTCCTAAGGAACGTTTTGATTCTTTTTAACATACTGCAACTACGCTCCGACCGCGGAATCTATCTCTAATGAGATATTTACTGTTCCAAATGTTTTAAACCCACATACGTTTTCCAAGTGAATTGCACATTCCTCATGTTTTTTTAATTCTTTCATTTAAATGTTTAAGACCCTTACAGCCTACCATTGCCCACAACCCCACACCACCAAATAAAAACAAAATAATTAATTCACAGTTAAACACAATTTTTTTACCAAACCAAGCATTAGAAAAGTTATTTTTTTCTTGTCATCCACCTGCATAAATATAGACTAAGCTGATGTGCTTCAAACCGTTTGGTTTCAAGTTTTTCTTGCAGTTTTAATGAAAAAAACAACTGAGTTTTGAATAAAGAATCTACTTCATTCATTTTAATTAAGCACTTCCACTTGTTGGGTCTTTACCACACTAAGTACACGCTTAGACAAAATATAAACCATCTTTATTGAATCGCGGGCCAGCCTAGACTGGCCCAATGAACTGTGTAGCTGGCAGTGGAATGACCTTGGATGACAGCTTATCTGAGTGGGGCTGACCCATGTCAGTGTCTCCATTATTAGTCATTGGAGTTTCGAGTGCTGGTATGACTGCGTGACGATTGCAGCGAGTAATGAATCCTCTTGGGACTAAAATACTACATAATGTATCAAATAATTCATTGTGTGTAGACAATTGTGCTCCACTTCATATTAATGTGTTTTTTTTTTACAAAATGACCCTTCCTGGTTGCCATTTTTATACTTGTTCATTCTAAGCCGGCAAATATTTTTTCATTTATTGCTTTATTAATTGTCATAGTATATCATTGAACTGGTAGCTTCATCTATTAGCTTCAATATGAAGTATTCAGACTGGCTAAAGAACAGTGCTTCATTAATAGATGGCACTACAATAACTTATTACAATGAGACATTGATTCGCACCCGCGCCAAGAAACTTTCAAGCAACAAAGACGTTCAATGTCTGTGCCAAGGAATGGGTTGAGGAGAGTTTTTTTTTTAAATTGTGTGGTTGTAATCCTTTCTCTGACTGGATACTGGTCCAATTTCTAAAATTCCATCCTTTTCTTTCTGAATCAGTTAAATTTACTTCTTGATAGAGTATTGTTTTGCTGTACACAAGTGTATGTCTTTTCAGACACCGCAATACAAATAAAGCTGTCTGGTGGCCATTTCTGAAACATGTGTTTTCATTTCAACAATGTTGAATTTTGATAGTGTTTTGTTTGTTCTGGTACAAGGCTACCAGAAAAGTTTCAGACCTTCATGCATAATAAATTCATTCTCTTATCAAAAATTATGGTGTTTGAATTTGTTTTTATTAATGTACCTTTATCAACAAATTAGTATTCTTAATAAATCATTATGTTTAATCTTACTATATTATATCTTGGAACACAAATTAATTTCAGGCCAACAGATTTCAATCATTTCTTGTTTAAAAAGAGGATTAAGCCAATTTACAATTGCATGTAAACCCATCCACAGCAAATCACTTTTATTTAATAACCAACTATTTTCCATTTCATTAAAAAAAAAAGTCTTTTTAAATATGAAGACTTGTAAAGTGCTTCCATATAGACGCACACTCATATTAATCAATGAACAACTGCACATGGAAATCTTCTGTAATTTCTTTTACATTTTTTGACATTAAAAAGTTTGATTGATGGCGAATTTCGCATACATGTAGATTTCAATCTTCTTTCTCAGAAAATATAAACTTTAATGTACTTTGCAACATAAATATCTGCTGCTGAACTCATTTTGTTGACATGCATCTGCCAAAGTGGACTTGGTGAGAATAGAGCACACTCCTCATGAACTACGCTGAATCTTAGTATTATTAATTTACAGTATTGAATATTTTTTACTCCCCTCAGGTCTTAATAAAATAAACTATGGTTAATGCAACCTTTAAAATGTTTGAAATAATGCTTCAAAGTAGTTGGCACATTTAGAAGTTAAATCAATACTATATAGCACAATGGTTATAATAAAATAAAATATTTAATATGCTATTTATATTTTTAAACTGTAAAAATGTATTTATCACATTAACAGATCTATTTAAGATATATTAGATACATAAACCAAAATACAGTCAACTCTCGATAACTCTGACCCCAATATCTCGAACTTTGGATTGTTCAGACAAAATTTTCTGAAATTAAAATTTTATATAGTAATACTCCAGCCGCATGCTGGCAGGCTAAAAATGTTATAGAAGTAGTGTGTTGATTGCGTGGGGCTGGAGATCTTGCAACACAGCGCTGCTACCCCTCCTGTCTCACCCCCACACATACAGTACAGTATAGAGATAATCTCAACCTTTGCCATTTCAATACCTGTGTCATTTGTGTATGCATCTTATCTAATATGTATTGTTTACCTCATCATATTAAAGTATATAATATTACTTTAGATAAAGTATTAGTTTTCATTCCTTAGGCACAACTTTATTTCCCTTTGATAAGATGAATTTTTCATAACTCGGACATACCTACGTCCACTTTAGTACGAGTTACCGAGAGTTGACTGTATTACCATTTAAAGGTATAACAAACAGCATTTTCCAATTTTTTTATTCAAAAGGTTTTTTTGGCAGGATGTGAGACTGATAGAATTTTCTGCTCCTGACCTGAACTATTCTCCTGGTGATGTTCTGATGGTTCGGCCTCACAACCTCGAGTCAAATGTGGTAGCATTATTTACCATGCTGGCAGATAATGTCACGACTAGTCTCGGTCCAGACACTATCATCACTGTGACTGAGAGAGAACCAGACATGCCAGTCCCTCGCGCGTTGATCCAGCCGATTACGCTAGGCCAATGCGCTCAACAATACTGGGATTTAAACGTATGTGGGTGAAAATGTTGTGTCATATCTCGATCCTGTACAAGGATGTCTGAGTGTGAGTGTTGTCTTGACTAGGCCATAAGTCCAAGACTAATGGCTCAATTTGGGTTAACTCAAGGTGTGGTTCAAATGTTTAATTGAAGCCCCTACCTTGTCAATATGGGTGTGAGAATCTTCAAAAATGTCGAAGTCATAGCCCAAATCTCCTTTGCTTTGACACCCACAGTGACCTTCACATCTTAAAAATATTTAGAAGGAAGAAGAATATCTCATTATATTATGACCAGATTTTAAACATCTCACCAAATATACCATATTTCAATAAAGCTATCATTTTTAAAACCGCTAGTAAACAATATTTTAATACTGACTAGTGATTAAATGACATCAATTAACTTAAGCATAGCTAAATTCATATATGTCAAAAGGTTGATCTTTGTTTTTTTCTAAACCTTTCTCTTTACTTAGATATACTTAATGGATAGTTTAAAAATTAAAATTAATGTTATGCGACCAAAATACTTTTACTTTTTTTCAGATGATTCAAGCTCTGCTTCAACTTTGCTTCACAATTAAAAAGTGACCTTCACACACCATTAATTATTAATAATCTAAACTGCCTAATGATAGCTCAATTTGATCATGATTGATATTATTTAGTGTTTTACTTCAAATAAATTATGTTTAACCAGGGCTGTGGTGTCGGTTAGCCAAGCCTTCGGCTCCGGTTCCAACGCCTCTATTTTTCTATTATTAGACTCCAACTCATGCATAAATTGCAAATGTGTATCAAATAGTAATAAAAAATCCAGTAAATGGTAACACACGGCATCTAATCACCACCACTTAAATCATCAGGCTAATTAGATTAATAGAACATAAAATATTTGTCTTTAATTAAAATTGCAACAATTTGTGGAGGCCCTGGGGCAGTAGCCTGCATATAGTTTTATAATATTGTACAATTTTATCGATGTCGACTCCACCCAGAATTTACTCACTCTATAGCCCCGTGCATAACCACATCATCATATGTGTCGTTAGGTAAAGGCTTATTTACATCTGGACTCTTTATACATTTTCCACAAAATGAGCTGATGAAGTTTATTTTTAGTAAATAATACCTGTAACAACTAGTTTTGTTGGACCACATACAAATGTAGATCAAGCAAACTATTTTAGAGTACAATTAAAATAAGGATCCTCATAATACAAATATACAGATAGCCATAAGATAATTAGGTGTTTTGATCATTTTTAAATTAGGAGGGATAGCTATTGCACTTAGCTGAGTGATTTTGGAATATAAATGGTTTGGATTACACACCAATAAACACACAAACCTTTTTGAAGACAAGATTTTACTACCACAAGAAGCTTTTTCAGGTTCAGAGATATGCAATCAAACAAATATGATAGATTTGTAGAAAAATAAAGCAGATAATATTAACTTTTTTTTTATCATCACCACGTCTTACTACCTGTTCAAGTGATATGCATATGCACTAATTACGCTAATGAGATAGGGATGAGGAAGGTGAATGGATTAAGGGTACCCACATTTGCATGAAGAGTAAGTGGAAAACCATTGGGGGAGGGGAGGAGCCCTCAGTATATCCGGCTGGGATTCAAACCCCAATCTCCCTGTCATCTGCATTCTTGTCTAACACTAGAGTGACGCCTTAAATTATAAGGTCACCGAAGCAGGTTTTCATTTTGCTTAGTGACCTTTATTTCATAAATATTATTCATATTTAAAGAGTATTATTATTAGCACCGCGTCTTACTACCCGTTCGGGTTATAGGCATTTAAAGAGTAACCCTCATTCTTGGTTGAACTGTGAAGTTGGCTGTCGACCATGCAGTCCAACCAAGATAAACCGTTTACAGTATATACTTAAGGAGCTACATGGGACTGATTATCTAAACCATCCCATTAAATGACATTATCACTCGGGTAAGTGTGCTGGCTATCCCTGCTAATTTTAACCATGATTTAGTTGAGTGCTCTACTCCAAAAACCTATTTTGATCATTTGCCAACGTCAACTAATCTACATACATTTATGTTGTCAAGAGAGTTCAATCTTTTTATAGCGATGATAAGACTGACATTCCTGTGAGATTCGAAATATTCCTCCAGGCAACTCCTCATCGCTACTTCTTTCACCTTCTCTCCCACTTCACGACCAGTGAACTGGAGCGTGAGAAACTACTTGAGTTTACAACAGCGGAAGGGCAAGAGGAGCTCTACAACTACTGCCATCGGCCACGCAGAACAGTCATTGAGGTGTTACAAGACTTCTCGCAAACCACGCCACACATACCCCTCGAGTATATGTTTGAGCTGTTCAGACCCATCAAACCACGAGCATTCTCTATAGCTTCTTCTCCCACTGTAAGTAGCTGACCTTCACCCAGAGGGGACCGTGACATCAATAATAAGGGCAGGGTGTCTACCATCCAGGAAAATCAGGGAAAACGGAAATTAGCTGGGAATTTGAAGTGATCGGGGGAAAAAACGGGAATAATTCGGGAATTTGGTAAATTACAATTTATATCCGGGAAAATGTTTTACTCAAAATATGAAATAAAATATTCACTAAATCAGTAAATTGTGTGATTCAAACTGTCACTTTTTTGTGTGTAGCTGTTTAATATATTTTTAGTTCCTAGTAAACAATGTTATTATAAATTTAAACATGTTTATCTAAATTTTTAAACTTATTGTTATCCATAAAAAAAGATTAATAGAAAAACGAGGGGAGAGGTGGGGGAGTTAGAAGGATGTGACATACTTTTTGGTCGGAAATTTTAGGAAATTATCAGGTAAAAGTTCGGGGATTTCATTGGTCAAGTTTAGTAGACACCATGTAAGGGATTCCATTTATTTTTGACACCAAATGTTTTTTTATAATGCATTAAAGATGAGTATATTTTTAGGTACATTCCAAAATGAATGTTAAGATATCAATTAATTGACTAACTAGGAAGGATAGTTATAGGCTTATGAAGACCTTGGTTCAATACCAAGTGTAGATTTCAGAATTTATTATTTTTGTAGGATTATGGATCTGTACTTATACCCAGAATACAAGTCTCGGCACTAGGGTCTGTATAGTTGGATTGTCAAATGAAGAACTAGATTGTGAGTGCAAGAGTTATTTAGAAGCCTTAGCTTTATTGACAGGATGCCCAAGAACCTGGAAAACAGAGAAAAGTCATAGAATTTTCTAGGTCAGGGAAAAGTCGGGGAATCTTATCAAATTACGGACAAAAAAAAACAACGCAACTTTCATTCACAATAGTCATAATAACATATTTCTCCCAGTTGATACCGCGAATATATTTTTAACACAGATGTCCCATTTGTGCATACCAATCTCAATTCTAGAAGTCAACATATGATTTTCATATCTTTTCATCACCCTACACACGTCTCTGGACATAATTAAGTCACAGTTATGAGCATGCGTGAGAATTTGATTACATCATAGGAAGAACAAACTAAAGAATGTTTCTCACAATAATTTCAAACTGTACTGGCAATCTTAATATTTCAATATGATCTCACTAAAATCTTACTTAGACCGCACTACCCACTAACCCATTTCTTTAGGCTGAAATCTTTCATCGCCTGCATAGAGTGACACAATTTCAGAATATGTCTCTAAAAATATTATTACATTAAGTTGTGAACTTAACAAAATAATGTGGTTTAATATATAATTACTAGAAAATTTGGAAATTGACTCTGGAAAAGTCAAGAAATTTTCAAATATAGTTTGGCTGCACACCCTGTGAGCCAAGAATGAGCCTGACTGTTAGTATTTGAAAAGACCAAAGATAGCAAAGCTGTTCAAGCATATGTGAACAAGTTGCAAAAGAGTTATGCGTGCGGCACTGCACATGTAATAATGGCAAGCACTTGCTGTGATGTAGGACCATTAATTATGACCCTCAGAACGTATTCTCATCTTTAGATGGACTTATGTGTTATTTGTAAGCTGCTAGCTGATTTAAAACTGCGATCAGAAATTTGGTATTCAATAATAATATTACTAATTACTAATGATGATGATTATAAATTTGCAAGAACTCAAATAATTGGATGTTTCATGGAAATAGCTTACTTTGAATTAATTAATAATTTATAAACAAAGTTTTCATATGTATCAAATGTGTGGCCCATCACTAACATATTTGACTGTTTGAACAGGCTCACAACAAGGAGGTGCACATATTGGTAGCAGTTGTGAAATATCAGACCAAACTAATCGTTCCACGCTACGGCCTCTGCTCTAACTGGCTGGCCGCTCTCAAACCTGGAGACACTATACAAGCCTGGGTTCGTGGGGGCTCATTTCACTTTCCTATCTCGCAGGTAGCATTTTTTTAAATACAAGTTTTTATACTTATTGTTACCTTCATAATATTAGGGATGTGATGGTAGCATTTTCTTTAAAATGTTCCTACAGAATGTTCCGGTGATCATGATTGGCCCTGGTACAGGTGTGGCACCATTTCGCAGTTTTGTCCAGGAAAGAGCAGCCCAGGGAAGTGCCAGGTCAGATTTACTGTGCCTGTTCTTTGGTTGTCGGAACAGTGCAGGAGACTTCCACTGTCGGGATGAGTGGTTGTCTTTGGAGAAAGATGAGAAACTCAGGTTGTTTTGTGCCTTCTCCAGAGACCAAGAAAATAAAGTGTAAGTAGGATTCATTAAATACTATGGTGTTATAGAAGATACATACCATCACTTCCTTACCATGCAGCAGGGCTGTACAGTTGATGTCGGTAGAAATGTACAGAAATCAGCTTACAAATAAAATTTACTTTCATAGGAATTTAGGAAAGTTTTCTTGTTCATAAATTTTAATCGAATAAATATATTTAATGTTCTTTCAATCTAAGTCAGCCTGATGATTCACCTTGTTGAAGGTAAAATACCTTGTGCTACTATTTGACTATGGTAAAAAAAAATTATCAAATTAATATAGGTTTGCCAACTCATGAAGGAGTCAGTCGGACACTAGAAAAATAAAGGAGTCATAGTCAAATGTTTGGTGTATTGACTTCACAACCCTGTCTTGCAGGCAGGTCCATGGCTATACTATTTGATATCTATTAGCTTGTAATTTATTGGTATTTGGGATATCTTTGGCAAAGTTCCTTGCACACAATACATCTGAATTCCCCATTTAATTTAATACGCATGGTATTATTTCAAAGGTATGTGCAACATATGATGAAGGATAATGCGTCTTTGCTGTGGGAACTCGTATCTACTCAACAAGCTCAGATATTCTTGGCGGGCAACTCCAAGGACATGCCTAAAGGTGTAAAGGGGGCACTAGAAGAAACTTTCCAAAATTTTGGCAACATGACAGAAGGAGAGGCCCAGAAGTTCCTTGAAAGGTTAGAAAGAACAGGACACTTTCAGAGTGAAACTTGGTCATAAGTTTGTTTTATTTATAACTCCCATTATATTAATGGAAGTGATTGTTCACGATTCTACCGATGTGTCTTGTGGTGTTACCAAATTGTTATATATTGTCATGGGTGTATAATAACAGTGTGGAAATATTGTAAAACAATCTAATGTAAATAATAGGAAAGAGAGACATAATTGGCAGTTACATATTTGAAAAGGGTCGAAGCGTAACTGAAACTTGCAGGTTGCCATATTGATACTACTGGACGAAGCATTGAGTATCTTATTGCATTGTGTTATCTTGTAACACTGCAATTTTCAAACTCTTCAGCTTTTCCAAATATGTACCCGGCAAATTTTTGTGTGTGTTTTTCTGTATTTCTTAATAAGAAAAAGGAATATTTCTGAAAATTTAAACTGTGTATGATATGTAATTTAACTGTGAATGTGATAAGAAGATGGAAGTGTGAAGAAAGTATGAATAAATGGAGATAAGTCGACTTGTTTTCTATCAAGGCATGACCTGTCCCTTCAGGTTAGTTTCCATCCATATCACTTAACACTTTACAGTGTTTTTCCAGTTTCAAAGTCATTAAGTCTGAACTGAATAATATGAGAGGTTCTCACATCTGAAATCAAGCTTTTTTTTAGTGTTTCATGGTGTGAAAAGAATATTAAGTGGTGCAAATATAATACTAAATACAACTTTTTAAATGTGAAGCGATGCTTGAAACTTGTGAAGAAAAGTCAAAGTCGAAGGCCTATATCAATAATTAATGCACACAGGCTTACTGATAAGCTTAGTAAATTATCAATTAAGTTCTAATATTTACCTACATCGTGGAGCTGATAAAATTAGTTTGAAAACTTTACATATGCATGTCTTTTTATCTGCGGTTCTATAATAATAGATTAAATTCTGTTTTCATTTCCTACTTTCTGTATCAGCCATTTTGAATAATAAAGAAAACGTGAAGAAGCTATAAAAAAACTTCTGTGACAAAATGCACTTGTAAATTTGTCACAGATAATTCCAAAGAGATAGAATATTAAGGACTAAACATTAGACACGAGCTGGGATGATTGCACATATAAGGCGATTTTTCTACTTCATACCAGTGACCTTGGCGTTATTTCTTTATATGTACTTTTATTTGTTACAAAATTATGTTGGCAATAGTGAACATCACATATTAACATTTACTTACCCGCTTTTGATCCATGCTTAAGTTATGGTAATTAAATTAATAGTCATTGTTAAAATTCTGTTTAGTAACGATTTTAAAATTATCAAATATTGAAATATGTAATATTTAGTAAGAAAAAATTAAATCTTTTATAATTTACCAAAGTTTTATCCTTCCTTTGGAATTTTTCGAATATACGAAGGTTATTGTAGATGTCGAAGTTGAAGCCGAAGGAGATTTGACCTACGACTTTTCAAAGCTTTGCACACCATTACTAAATACTACTAAGCACTCAATATCATTTACTGAATGTTTTATTATAAATATTATGTTTTGGGGCAAGCTGCTTTTTTCTTCTAATAAAATTGTATTACTACAGAATTTTGTCAAGTGAGCAAATTGTAATGTGCACACTTTCTACCGTGAAAGCTTAGACTTACCTATACAAACTCCACTATGGCCCTATTATAAAAGCTGCACCACAGTGGAAACAAGCCAGGTAATCCTCTTACTACCTTTCAGGTTAAATGAAGTGTACATAATAGATGACATAAATTTAATGCTTTCGTAATTTGTTTGGTGAAGCTTTGTACATCCCTAGTAACTACAAAATTCATTGAGTGCATTTTATAAATAAATATGAGGGAGTTGTAAAAAAAAACTATCATTTATTTTATGTTACAACATTCTTAATGCACTTTATTTCATACATTAAGTCCAGCTTTAAAAACTCATTGGGAAATAGTCTTAGGCATATGGATAAAACTATAAATAAGTCCTTTCATTTTTTGCCCATCTGGAGTGCAAGTGTTCACATGGTGCTGGCCTTAGACATTAGGGATGTAGTATCGAAAGAAAAGTATCGGTATTCTAAACCCACATAAACTTTTCTGCTTCGTCTGCTCAGGTCACCCTTGAATTAACCGAGTTCATTTGAGTTCTACAAAAGCTTATTTTGTTTAGTTTGTGATGATTATGCTCATTAATAAAGGAAGGGGTAGTATAGTAGACTGGTCGCCACTCACCCAGTCAGGCATAAGAACAAAGATGAAAGACCAGCTATGAATTATGATAAGCTAAAAGAGATTGAATGCTAGAGTTGCTTCTTGTTTGTCATGCAGAAAATGAGTGGGAATTGACAAATGTGTCATTTATTCTTCCACTCTAGTAAATATTTAATCCCAGTATGAGTTAAAGTTTCGACTAAAATAGTACTAGTATTGAATATTAGTAAAGTATCAATACTTTTTTCACATCTCTACTTGACACACCCAGGCATAAAAATATTTCTAGTGTAAAAGAAACAACTTTGATAAATACATAACATACTATACATGATACAGTTTTGCACAAAATTTCAGGATAGAACTTATTATAAATTTATGAAAAACAGTAATAAGAGGCAATCCTTAAAACTTATAAAATTGTTTTATTTTCACTTTTCAGTAAAATTGCTAACTAAATAATTTACAAGATTAACAAAGTGTTTTCATATGCAACCAGCCTTAAATGCCCAGTTTCACACAACAAACAAAACAAAACAACACTTATGTACAGTTATTCAGAAGGAAAGCCATACACTTTAAGGCTTCCTGCATCTCTCTTGCGATCATAAGAGTCCTTGTCATCACACGCATAGGCCAGAAGATACTGAGTGGGGTGCCATGCTACAGTGAAGGTCGCAGCCTCAACAGGAATGTCTACAACCTTCTCTCCTGTCTCCACCTCTCCAATATCTATCACCAAATCTTCTGAAGCAGAGGCAAGGAGTCTGCCGTCGTGGCTAAAACTGATAGTGCGTACAGGCCACTCCAACCTGCAAACAACTCTTTGCTTTGAATCCAACACTTATTTTCCCGCGGTTTTCTTACTGGAAACTTGACACAGTAACAGTAACCCTTTTAGGGTTTTTAAGATTTATTTTAGAAGTTTGGTATATCCAAGCGAACAGGGTTGACTCTGCAGATGGTGAGACTGAATTAGCAGCTCAAGTGCATTTTTTGCCCTTTGGAGGTGAATGCTTACACATTTTCTCTTATATAGTTTCTGCATAAGTTTGGTACAAAATTGGTTTTACCATATTAACAAGATCAATAGAAGTTTATTTATATTTCAAAGGTTAGCATACTCATAATTGATAGGGGAAAAGTGCTAAATATACTCTTTTTTTTTTATTCCAAGTTGAATCAAATGGATTTTTTAATTTGCCAGCAAAAATATATATTGTGAAAAAATACATAGTTTTAGACACCAAATTTAATTTTAAAATGTTTTATTGTTAAAATATCTAACCCTTAATTGAAAAGTCAAGTTATCACAACATGTATTTCAATTACTTCTGATATTTTCTTTCGATTTGCAACAGCCTAGAATGGCAATAATTGAACATAAATTTAGTATTTTAGTCATCCATATTTTCAATGGCATAGCTGGAATGCTTTTGAAGCTTGACACATAACTAGTACATGTCAATCTTGTTGTGATTTTCAAAGATGAAACACACATGTTTTTAGATTAAAAGTTTTAAGTGAGCAAATATTCTAAGTGAAGCCAATTTTTTTTAACTTTACAACCCTCGATAACTTTTAAATCCTTAGACTTCTCAGAATATAAACAAAATACTACAAAACAATTGATAGTGATAGCAAAAATTGTTAAATCTGTTAAAACTATCTGGAAGAATGCATTAAAATAAAAGATACATTTTATATTAGGTGTTTTTGTGTTTGTACTAGAGTTGGGTCGAATCCACTATTTTATGAATCTGAATGTTTGTAAAAAATTATGAACCTCAGAAGAAATAGAACCTAGAAATGATAATTAAATGTTAACTTTTTCTTAAAATCCATTCATTATAAAGTTAATACATTCAGTTAGGTGTTAAATTACTTGACTGGGGCCAGGTTGTTGAGTTTGTCCTAAAATTAGGTTTGTTCAAAACCACCCATATGTAATATTAGATCTTTAAAACAAATATCAATCAAAAGATATTTTTTTAAGGATTGGAGTCTCAAATTCATTATTTTCTCTCATCCCTAGTTTGTACATTTACTTACCTAGAAAAAGTGCGCAGACAAGCTAGCTCATTAACATCCCACAATGAGACCAGCGCGTCAGCTGATCCAGTGGCAAAATATCGTCCAGTGGGATCAAATTCTATACAAATGCATGTGCCAGGATGTGCTTTCAATACATGAAGCAGTTTCAATTCAGGGTAGCTACAAAAACACACAAAATTATCATAAGAATAAGTAGGTCTAGAACAAGGGTGGCAAAACTATGGAATGGAGGCCATCCAGTGGCACATGAATACAATTCATATGGCATGCCGACATGAAAAATCAACATAAAGTAAAATAAAATCCCAACGTGGTATAGTTTTTTTTTAAGTCAATAATATTTAGACAGCCACGTCTTTAAATAACATGGTTCAATGAACTTTAAATAAAGTCAATGGATATAAATCATCTTGGCTCATACTTTTACGCAAATAAATGGTGTCACGCTATACTACCTTCAAAATTCAGCTTGTCCTCAAATGAAACACTGGTCGGAAAAGTTTTGTCATCAGTGATCAATAACTTGTTCAAGCAAGTAATTTTGGTCTCAAATGAAAACAAGACACTTATAGCAGTGTTTCAATGTATGCAACATACCATTAAGTTTATATTAATCATAAAATATTTATTGATTTAATAAATCTGATAAACAAATTAACACATTTTGGTCTGATGTCATAGTGAGTTAAACCAACTGCAGATTTGGTAAGATTAGTCAGAATATCAGGTTGTGTAGATGTGTCATCTGACATAATTTTTCAAATTCATGTTGGGTGGTTCAGCGCATGAGTTGTTATCTAAAAACTTATAAAAGTAGTAGTATGTAATCGCTCTTCATCAGTAACTTTCATGATGGCATTTTGTTTTGTTATCAATGGACGAAATGAATTTAACAATATAATGAAACTTTCGTAGTCTTTTTTTTTTGACCAAATTTTACTTTTTCATAAATTAATAGCTAACAATGAATTTAGCATGATCCCAACTTTTTGGTGTTTTGATAAAATATGAGTCGTGAAGCTTGCGTTCTCTAACCCCATTCCATGGTCTGCGTTTAACACAGTTATCTGCATGGGCCTTGCAGCCATTATTCTACTTGTATATACTACTATCCAAAAAATATTTTCGCTAATTTATTTTTTCATTTACCTTATTAATGGACATATTATAGCATAAACTGGTAGCTTCATCTATCAGCTTCAATATGAAGTATTCAGACTGGCTAAAGGTACAGTGGTTCATTGATAGATGGTATTACTATAACTTATTGCAATGAAAGAGCGATTCAAGGCCGCAGCAGGGAACGTTAAACTGATTTGGTCAGGCTGACCAGTCAGATCGTCTATAGCCTGCTTTATACTAGCCTTTCTTTCCCTCCGTTACTGCTTTAACTAGCTTACCACTAAGTCTTTATTAAGTTAGTAATTAGTGTTTATAATAATAATAATAATAATAATAATATTTAGCACCGCGTCTTACTACCCGTTCGGGTTATACGCTTAAGTACTAATTACTCTAATGGATTAGGAATTGGTAGGGTTGAATTTAGAGGAAGTGAACCCGCATTTGCGTGGAGGGAGAGTGGAAAACCATTTAGGAAAAACAACCCCCAGTTCACCTGACCGAGATTCGAACCTCGATCTCCCCATCCTCGGCGGTCGAGCTCTACACGACTAGCGCGTTAGCCAACTACGCCACCGAGGCGGGTTAGTGTTTATAGTTAACAAGAAAGAAGACATTTGATTCCTCATCATAATCATTAGAGATATACATATATACACATACACACACTTTAAAATCTGAGCGGAGAATATATTTTAAATTCAGGCATCTCTGGAAATATCGTTTGATAGAAGTGCCAAATACGGCTTTATATATATATATAATGTATAAAAAAGAGCTGGTAGTTGTACATTGTTTATGCCATAGTCCCAAAAGGTGTCTTAGGAAAATGACTAAAGTTTAGTCATTGATTATAGCAAACCATTTAGAGCTTGGGTCAACATACCTTAAAATGTGAATACAGCCTTGTCCATTTGTTAAGAAAAACAAATTATTTTTTTTATTCCATGAAATTTCATTGACTTCGAAAGAGAACTGTTCCTCTGCTTTGACCTTGTGGGTTCGAGCATCAATGAAGGTCACCAGATCTTCTTTGTTTCCCACTGCTATTGTTTCACCATCTGGTGACCATGTGATGTTAATATTTTCACCTGAAAATAAAACACAAAATGAATTTAAAGTAGGCCTATATGGATTAAATCAAATTACTTTAATATTATCCAAGCAAAAATAGTATTATAAAAATGTTTGGTTGAAATGAAATACTTCCAGTAACCAATTTTTGAAGTAGCCTACAAAACTAAATAATCTGCACATGAATCAACTACCTTTTGTGACAATAGTAGCTGAACATTTCTGTGACCTGGCATCCCATATGCGAACACTTTTATCACCACTTGCTGTACTCAATAAATCAGGGTGAGACGCATGCCAGCATAGTTGATCAACACTTCCTCCATGTCCTCGGAATATGAATTCTTTTGTCTACAAATAAAATTTACAGTCAATTGCAATACACCGTGAGAAAAATAATACTTTGGTAGTCATTTGATCGCAAAGTCATTAGAAAATTTTCTAGTTTTGACGCACTAATTTACTGCCTAATTTTGCTTCTTTTACTAATTTATCATTTTAATTAAAAGGTCCGAGTTCTACCCATTAATTTGAACCTTTTATTTGTTTTTCTTTAATGGCATTCAAATGTTCCTGATATTTTCTAGCCTAGTTGGGGAAACAATTTTAGATGGCTATGTTCAACACAAGGCTTATTAAAAGCTTATTATGATAATCAAGCGAGGAGGGGGTGTGCTAGTAGAAAGTCACCCGCATTAGCATGCAAAGAGGATTAGAAAATACCCCCAGAACAAGTGAACAGGATTCAAGCCCTGACATGTCTATCAACAATGACCAAGTGCAATTTGAGTCAAACACTATTGGCCATTCAGCCACCCGTCAGGTCCTAGTTTAACTTAACAAAATCATAAGACTATTAATTTGTTAGGTTAGCTTAGGTTATAAGGGTTATCTGTATTATTGTGTATAAAAAATAATCTATTTTAATATGCCAAGGAAAACAATGCTATGACAAATCTGATACTAGAAGACCTATCCCAAAAAGCAAAATTTGATTTTTTGTTTTTAATTTGTTACGAATTATTTAATTGTATAGTGTGAATTACTTTAGTGTAATATGTACCAAAAAAATTTTATTAGAACTTAATATAATCCCCCCTTGTGGGGTAGTTTTGTGCAATAAAACACGTTTTTTTGTCACATTTGAAGAAATATGAAGGAAATACGCCTATGCCCACCAATCTATCTTTATCCAAGTAAATATTGCAACAGATTTGTCAAACGATCCTGATGCTAAACGTCTTCCATCACAACTCCATCCAACAGAATGAACTTTAGCTGAATGTGCTTGATGGTCTCGAGTTTTATTGTGACTTTTGAAATAAGTCTGTAACTCATCAAGCCGGCTGAAAAAAGAATCCATGTTGACAGTGCAGGCAAAAAAACGTTGAAATTAAATAGTTAAAGTTATATATAATATCTGTGTAGAGTTGACCGAGCTTGGAAATTTGATCACAAAATCACTGGTTTTAAAATTATAAACAATAACATAAACAGAATTGACTTCAACACTTGTTACAAAGTCTAAAAAAAAAAGTATATTTTATAACTTGACATTATTAGTTATGAGCCACCAATATGTTATAAGATTTTAAAGAAAAATTATTAAATAGTTAAAGGTTGTAGATTTATTTATTTATTTATTTAGTAGTTAGTTTTAAAGGTAAATAGTGGTAATATCAAAGGGGAAAATAGTTTCCCAACTTACCACACATTTACCTTATCACTATCAACTTGCTTTGTTGCCACATAAACGACTTGGTCATGAAATAATGGAAAGAAATAGGATTAAATTGAACTCTACCGATAAAGTCTTGTTTAAGAATTTAGGTGGAACAAAACAAAGTTAGAACATTGCGATTGCTTCAGATCACACGACTTTATGTATGAATGTATTAAAATTGTTTTAGTAACTTATAATAATTTCTACTATTCTTCCTACCAAAATCATACTTTATCATGTATTGTTAGTGTATAAGATTTGTATTGTAGTTTTTACTTTAATACATACCTAATCATGCAATTTCCTTAGGGGATAGGCAAGAAACCGTGCATATAGCTAAAAAATAATAACTATACTTAATACATCCTCATTTAACTCTCTCACACTTCCCTATCCTTTCATATCCCTTCACTTCAATAACATCCCTACACCCAGTCAGAAATGCTCTTTTATTTTTTAAACTCTTAATGTTTCTCTTTTTCCCACATTCACTTACAACATTTAACCACGTCTTTCATGGCCTTAAGTTATGCTATTGAGTGCTACACCTATACATTTTTCAACCCAGCTTCTCGACACGTCAAAATATACTTGGACAGTCCCACTCCTTGGTGGTGCCTGCGGTCCTTTCTCAGTCGACCAGACGGGGACGTTGGTCCACAGTAATGTTCAACGCAATACATACTTGTACACCGAGAAGATGAGACCTTGGACGATCAGGATGGGAAACCAAGTCAAATGTCGCAACTAGTGTAGAATTTATATGACCTGTACAGTTTTTCAAAAGTATATAATGTACTCCTTATTTTATTACTCAATAAAGAAATGGTATGGCCCCGTAGTCCTTCCAGCCTAGTATGTCTCCGGGACCTTTCCTCTCTACCACCACCAAAGTAATATAAAAATTGGGGAAGGTAAGGTCTCGGAAAAACTGGCCTGATAGTTTATTGGTAGACTTGTATATCTGAATAATGAGTGTTTAAACCTAGGTGGTTTCTTTTTGGAAGCTTGCGAAGTTCTTCTGCAACAAGCTGCCCAGTTCCATCAATCCTCTTACCAGGGTCTTGGGAACTATGTGATAGACCCTGGGGGAGGAGTTAGAGGTCTCACAGCCCCGCTCGGATAAGCGAGATGTGATAACAGTGGTCAGCGGGAGGCTCTCACCCAGACCCAGTAGATTAAGTAGCCACACAGATCTCTATAAACCCTCATTTGGTTTACAGCTTCTTTTGTTCCTTACTAATAATAATACTTCTTTCTCTTTTTATTTTTTGCTTACAGAAACCCTTCACGCAAAATGACAGCCCATCCCTTTAAGGAACGGTTAATATCATGGTATGACTTGTAGTGTATGTACATACTATAATTTTCTATTGTGCTTCCCTTCAGGAAGCATTAAAGAAGCTCTTCGGTGTTAAGTTGTGTCTCGGGACCCAGTCGAGGATGTGAGGGCTTTCACAACGTACCGTGGCTTCAGGCACTTCCTTATTATACTGTATAAAGAAAAGAATATGTGACAGCAACCGGTAATTCATGAAGCAAAATCAACCTCAGGTAGATGTTTTGTCACGTAGGTCTGTGGAAAGACAACAGCCAAAAGGTAATATAGGTTAAGTATGCATATAGGTATAAGCTGCCCATATTCACCTTGGGTCTGATATAGTGTTCATAATTAACTATATCTTCTGGAATGGGCTAGAGAAAGTCGTTACGTTCATCGATCTGTCTAAGTCTCACTTATAGCTCTGACAAATATTAAAGGGGCAGAGCTATGCGTGATACTAGTAATAACATCCTATATACAATCAGTACCTGTGATGAATGAAATGAAGGTGTCACTTGTAGAGTCAGTTTGTGTACACATTTCAGTGGGCTTGTCAAAGTGATGTGCAATAGTGCCTTCTGCTTCAGTGAGAAAGTAATGGATACTAGGATACCTCACTCCTCATTTCTTAGTACGTCTTTACAGTGCTGCCTAGGCTTTACAGCCGTCGGTGGAACGTTTGAAAATCCAATCAACCTTTAAGTTTAGTACCGTCTTATACATTCATATATATATATATATATATATATATATATATATATATATAATGATATTATATATATATATATATATATATATATATATATATATATATATATATATTATATTATATATGAAATATTAACAATTTTTATATATATATTATATATAAATTGTTCCAGCTTTCATCTGATCACAGAAAAAATATATATATATTTCATCTGCATCACAAATATATATATATCTACAAATGGCAATGATATGCAGATATATAATATATTATGTATAAATTGTTCCATATTTCATCTGTATATCATAGTATATATAGCTATATATACATATATATAGGTGTGCGTTTGTGTGGAGCTTTTCATCTATAGCATTGCCATTGTAGCTATATTTGCGCGTTTGTGGGGACTGATGTTAACTAGTCATTCACCTCGTTAGATACATATGTCTCTCAAGTTTAATATGAAAATAATAATAATAATTTAAAAGCGAAATCTTTGTTTATACATAAACTCAATTAAATAATATTTCCAACTAGTAGCTTTCCAATCTTAAAGCTACACAAACGAGAGTAAAATAAATAGAAAACACAAATATCAATATATAATATATATATTCCTCTTACAAGTAAAGTTTGAATTACTTTCGAATATTTAGATATCGTGTTACTTTGGGCTATATCCGCGCGGACTACCTATAACTACAGCAAACTTAGTTGGTGGAACTCGGTTTCTTTTACTTTGTCTATTTTTAGTGTTATTAGACTAGACCTTTTAATTATCCCCGGTCCACTGGCAACACTGATAACGTGTATCATTTAGAAATGGTGGCAAGATAATGTTGTGGAAAGGGTGTAGCTATTAGATACCTTTTAATCTTTTATGAATGAAAGTGTTTAGTTAATAATATACTGTGTACCAGACACTTTATTCAACCCTCATATGTGCTGAACAAAATCAGGTGTGAAAACATGTACATTTTTATTCTAACTATAGTATATATATAAGAAACCACCCCTAACTCAATTTTTTTTTGTTATGAGACAATTTATTATTTGATAAATGTTATATTTCCATTAATATAAGGTTAAAAAAAGTTAATTTTAATGTTACCACATTAAAATGAATAATACTGTCTAACGATCCCACCAAGAGTAGGCCTATTTTGTCATTGACGACAGCGCTCAGACTAAAAATTAATGCTTGCTCTGGCGACGGCATATTTTCGGTGTCGGTTCCAGTACGTAAACAATTTCTTTAAAAAAAAATTCATGAAAATAAACACTACCAATGTTATAAACTACATTTGACACACAAAATAAACAGACGTCAAAATATTAACACAATTTAATTCAAAATTTAGAAACCAATAACTTACCTTTTCGAAGGATATCGGTGTCATATACTTTATCATTTTTTGAAACGCTTCACCCTCTGAGCCAGCATAAATGTCCATATAAAAAAACTACATAGGCCCAACTTTTAGAGCTACGTAGGCCCTATCGGTATTTCCTAACAGTTGATGTTCGTGGGTTCAAACCTAGCCGATGATGACGAGTTTTTCTTGAGAAATAAAAATCTATAGCACAACTTCCTTCGGAGGGGAAGTTAAGTCATCAGTCCCATGTCGATTTACCATGTAAAAGAACCCTGGAAGTTATATGATAGGCTAATATCTTTACCGGAAAAAATTGATAGGCTCTCGCTCTTGCTTAAATACAAATTCTCAGCCGCTTTTATAATGTTGGTTTAAAAATTACATGTTAAATATCTTAAATATAAATAAAATATAATCAAAGCAAACTATGTTAACATTTTTGCCACCTATGTGTTGAATATAATTTAATACGTAGGGCCTAGTTTGACTGTTATTTTTGTAAAAATATTTTTTTCAAAATAAATTATTTATTACTAAACCCTCGGTGTTCACACATTTATAATGTTAAATATGATTTCTATCCTTATAGGCCATAATGTTTTTGTTCTCTCATAAACATTTGGTTCCCTATTTCAATAATATTTATGACCATTTTTGTGTACCATCTTAAAAACATGTAACACTGACATCAACATTAAAAAAAAGAGTTCTGACACAAATTCAATGATTTGATTACTAGCCTCCCGAACTATCCGTATCTATTAATTTAAAACGCTTTAGATTACGGCAGGCTAACTTAACCATATGATTCAATGAAAACATAAATTCCTAAATCTAGTTCCAATTTTTTATCCAAACTTTGAAAGTTAAAGTTGACTAAGAATCTGCTTTTATACTTCTCTGTTGTACACGTTAGTTAATTATTAAGGCTACATTCCCAGGAGTCATTTTTAAACTAGGTATATATTTTATATATGGGCAAACAAGCATCACCTACAACGGTAGAATACCTTTACCAAAGCTTATGTGTGGTTTCAGTGACATTACTATGAGCCAACCTGCCACTTACAACAGTGCCACCAAACGACCTAGTGCAGAGAATCAGTTCCTTCTGAACGAATTTGCTCCAAGAAATGGCTCCACTCCGAGAAGTGCCAGGAAAAGTAAGTAGCCTACCTAACAGACTCTAGCCCTGTTAGCTATTAATAATTTCTTACAAAGTAATAACTTAAATCATTACTATACCTACATTAGTATTATATTTGAAAGAAGGTACAAGAAAGGCAGATAGAAACATAATAAAAGGAACAAACACAATATGGCTTTAACAATTAAAAGAACACAGTTCATACTTTACATTGCTGCCATCGAACAAAGAGGTAATGGTTGCCTCTTGAAGAAAATCGATTGTTATCGCCTATTTCCTCGACCTAGGTTTCATTCTATCGGAACTCGTCGGGAGGAAGTGTGAAAACATAGCAACACAAAACTCCTAAAAGAGGGAACTAAAAAGCAAAATGGAGAAAAAGGAAGGTGTTTCTATGCATCTTTCCTGTACCTTCTTCCAATACTATGATGCAATTACTTGAAATTAACAAATTACCCTTTTAATATACCTCAGACTTTTTCATCCATGAATGTTTTTTTAAGTTACTATATGAAGTGTTTAACTTAAAATTCTTCAAAATGCTTTCAGTTCAGGATAAACATAGTCCAATTTAGTGTTACATAATTAAGAACTTAATGAGCTGTATGCACTCCAAAACATATTAAGGGTGATCAAGGCATGCACAGGAAGGGGGGGGGAGGTGGTCATATGACACTGTATGGGTAATGACAAGCATGTGGGCCTACACAATATTTTAGTTGGGAAACCCGAAAAAACAAGATCCCCCCCCTTTGTGGACCAACACTTCGATGTGGGGGGATTTGAAGGAGGTGGGCTCTCAGGATAAAGCTGAATTGTGAGCTTATGTTCTGGTGGCTATGCACTTTTGATTTCCTTAAGGCGCCGCCTTGATCATCGAGAAAGTATCATTCTCTGTCAGGCCACACAGTTCAAAATACAATGGGCTCATGTCATTTTATGAAACTACTTTTATATTCTGTCTGTCGCCCTTTGTCATGTAAATAAGAAAAAGAACTACGAAACTTCTTAAGTATCTCAGGGTCAAGAGGAAAACTCATTGCAAGTTTTTCGTTGCAACTCAATCAAAAAATTACTGTATTTATTAGAGGAAGGCTAAATCTAGATGCCCTTTTCATCAAGCCTGGTCTCATAGTTCCGGAAAATATGCTTAAAAAGTGTTTGAATGTGAGCTAATGTCACATTTTAACACATTTTATTTCTATCAATAAAATGCACAATATGGCATTGATACGGAAAGAGAGCCCTGTTGGAGCTTTCGACTTAATTTCGGGGTGAACCATATTTTGAAATAATGCATCATAGAATTAAATTTTTTTTATCACTTCTTTAGTTCATTTCTATTATGATACTGTACTATTACAGTAAAAACTAACATTTTACAGTATAAATTAGTTTTAGTTTCAACTAAAGTAGGCCTACATATTTTTGCGAGACAGACAGCGGAACGTTAGGTTTTGTTTTGACGGTGAGAGGGAGGGAGTGGTGTGGTGGTAAGGCGCCCTAAACTCCTCCACTGCACCTATGTCAGTGCCAGGCTGATGTGTCTTGAGTGAGAGTGAGTCACTCCGGTCCGGTCAGTCATCAAGTCAACAGCGCAGCGCTAATCTTGAATGGTGTTTATACTTTTGTCAAGTTATACAAGTTTCTATATATTAATGGAAACTATTAAAAACAAACAGAAAACATTAACTTTATTCTTTTCGCGATCTGTTGATAAAGGAAGACTTGATGCGTCAATTAATTGGACCCTCTAGCCAACTAGATGAACATTTTATCTCGGTAGTCTACCAAGTACATCAACGGATGCTAATGTTAATGAGAGTATTGTTGACATTGGTGTGGACACTAATAAGACTGAAAATTCAGAAAATGTTTGCAAAGTCACTGAAAACAAGACGAGTGGCCAAGTAAAAAAAAAAAGTAGAACGGCTTTATAAAAATTTTGAATAAGTTCCAAGTAAATCAATAAATGGGCTTAGAGACTACCTGGAGAGCAGTAGACGTTTGCCTGATGCCCTTAAAAAGCTGGTGAACTGTTCAAAAATAATACCTAGCAGTTCAGAGATTGTGAGAGAGGCTCTTTAGTCTCAAGAATATAGTAATACTCCAACAAGAAACAACCTATTAAGTCCATCATATCTCTTCTTCATTATTCATGAAACTTCACGGCCCTAGTCTCAACATCTGGAGCCCGAGCCTTATGTAACAACCTGATTGAGATGCACAGATCAGCAGACGACACAAGAACTAGAGTAGTGAAGAACCAAAACCAGCCCCGAAGAAAATATTTGTTCTGATTTGTTGTAAATTTTAATACTGCAAGTTACAGTAAAATACTTATTCTTGGAAAGAAGACATATTACCATTTTAGAAATATTTTGTTTTGAATTAAAAACCTTTTCTTTAATTTGTAGTAGTAACATTTTATTAGGTAAGTAGGATAAGTTTTTTTTACATTGAGGCCTATTTTTTACTGAATGAAAGACATAAAAATGTTTTTTAAGTAATAACAGTTTTTTGCCATTTCATAAAAGCCTATTTAAAGCACTTTTTCTGTCTTTAAAATCATATTAAACATAAGGGTATTTTTTATATCAATAAAACCAGCTCCACAACGCCCTGTTCTCCCTTTGAGATCTTGATCTTGATAGAAAAATTATCTCTCCCACGCTGCTTAACTTGCCACTACACCCCTACCCCAAATTAAAAAAAAAACCATTAAGCTACACCACTATGCTTGGAGGTAGGATATCCTAGGTGGCTCATTGATAAAGCAGTTGGCGGCTGGTTCAAATTCCTGTCTGGGTGTCATTTTTCTTTATTTACACAATCACTCAATAGTGTGTCATCTGAAAAGCAGTGTCTCTTTATTTGCTGTGTTGATTTCTTGTTCATACTAGTCTGTGTACACTGTGTTTGGCTCTAATGATAGTCTTATGCTGTATTTCTCCATTGTTTGGTTTGTATTGAAACTAAAGATAAACAAACTCTCATTTAGTGGTCATTAGCTTTGAAGTCTGGGGAAAGCTACTGTGTAAAAAGGGTTTATCTCACCAGTTTATACAAAACCGTGTTAAGTCTCACCTCACAGCAATAAAGCACATATGCTGTAAAGTTAAGTTTATATACCAAAATATATGGAATTAATATGTTCTTTTCGGTCCCGGCACAGATTTATCTGATTGCCAAACCCTTTCTTCACCTCTGACAAGACGTATATTAATTACGACTTGTGAATGTGAGGAATGCCAGGCCTCCACCGTGGTTCGGATTCCACGTTAAACTGTAGGTCCTCCATTTCATCTCACAATCACCCTACCATTGCACATTAGCGTAAGTGCGTATAACCCGAATGGGTAGTAGACGCGGTGCTAATAATAATAATATGTTCTTTAAGGCATGCATAAATAGCCATCATCTCTTCATTGTAGATTGGAAATTGGGAGATAAGCCACTGTTGCAGGGACATAGTTAATAACTTGTCCGTTGATTAATGTGCTGTGTCATCACAATAGTTACCCTGACAACATTCATGGTGTTCTTTTTTATTACTATGTGTCTCAAATGATACAGCTATTCATTGGCAGTTGGTGGCCTCAGAAGCAGGGCAAGAAACTTTGGATGTAAGGGGGTGGGGGGAAGGAATGTTCCAAGCCTTGTTTTTATCTTTGGGCTTTAAATTATTTATTCACATAATTTTATTGCTATAAAATTTATTTAACTATTATGTTAATTACATACAATTATGTTTGATTAAAATAAATATGTGTAATCACATGGCCTAAATTGAGAGGAGTGTTTGTTTAATATTGTTGTGCTCTGTATTGTGAATGGCAAACCGAGTGTTGCAAGTTGTTTGGTGATTAGCTTGTGAACAAATATAACCTATGCACTTACAACATAAACTGAGTGTCAGCATTCCTTATGGTTAACCAGGCCAGAAGAGTCGGGGGGGGGGGGGGGGTCACTCTGCAAGTTTTGGGGCTACACGGGCTAGGATGCTGGCACATCAATACTTGTATTGGAGGGCTACCGTTCGAGCCCGGGGTACTGGAGTTCATCATCCGTGTAGGATCACCTAGAGGTCAGTAAGGCCATTGGTTATTCCTTGCAATACCGATACTTTGTTTGACCACATGCTTCTAAGTATTATTTTAAATTCTTTCAATATTTCATTATAATTTAAATTCTTTTAATATTTCTCATCAACATCACATTTGTAATAGACATAGTAGTACAGATAAAAACCCAAGCCGAACGTCAATTACAAACCCACACAATCATATATCCACTCACCCCATCATTGGTGGAAATTGACACTGCTCTCTCGCCATCTTTGACCAAGAGCATTCGGATGAAATACTTTGCAGCAGTGAGAGACGGTTAAAATGTTGCTTATTTTTTCTCTAAAGACACACATGTATGTGCCTTACCCTCTTTCCCTCCCTTTAGTCCTCATTCCAATTGGTTGACTTCTAGTAGGTCTTGGTGACGGGGACAGACCCACAGTCACACTTGACAAATACTAAACTCAATCAAAGATGCTTCCAAAATTATAAAGTATATTATGTTTGTAATCCAAAAAATATCTGTGAACATTAAATAAGGTTTTATTTCTCTTTAAGAAGTGCTTTCAATGCTTACATGGACCGACTACGTCTGCAGCTATTTAAAAAAAATATTAGTGGAAATTACTATCAAGCTTGTTATTCATCACAAATATATACAATATTAACACTTTTAAGGCATTTATGCTTAAATCAAAATCACATTTAATAAAATAACTACCAGCTTCAGTGGCCGCATGGTATAAGGCATCACTCTCGCAAAAGACTAGACTGCTGATGACTGGGAGATTGGGTCTCAAATCCCACTTGGGTGTACTGAGACTCGTTTTTACAAAATTGTTTTCCACTCTTCCTCCACTAAAATGCAGGTACTCTTCTTCTAAATTCGACTTTCCTAATCTTGAACACATTAGTGTAATTAGTACATATGCATTTAACCTGGACAGGTATTAAGATGCGGTGCTATAAACATGCCTTTTATAAAATAGAAGAAATTAAAAACATAGATAGAATTTCTATTTATTTTGTGTTTTTTGACTGACATACCATTATATACACATTCTTCTTTGACTTAAATAGGACCACTCCAATTTAAAAAGTGCCTTAATATCTGCCCTTTTATTGTTTGCTTTAAACTTGTTGGAACTTTTATTTTTTAAATTGATTTATACTTGGAGGAAAAATGCTTTTGTAGAACAACTCTTTATGCTCTATCTCTCTCTCTTAATAAATTTTATCGTAGGTCAATATAATTTTGTTTGAGTCTGACCTTAGCTTGCTCATTAGTATGTCTACAAACTTAAGCAAGGGAGCTGGGTTCAATTCTTGGCACGGACACCAAAAATCCTAGTTATTGGGATTCTCCTTTTTATAATGATGAATTAATAACAGGAAACTGGGTGTTGTTTGTTTTAAAATCAAATAAGTTTGTTATCTGTGGGCCTATGAAAATTGAACTGTATATATTGTTGTTTTCACAGTGTTTTTATATCCTCTCTCCAGGAAAATGCTGACTTATCCCTCTAAATGACATGTTCATCTTTATTACCTCAGATCAAGTCATTTATAACCTGGTGTTAGAAACAAGAGTTGTAATTATAGTGAAAAGCATGTATGAGGATAGCAGGGGTTGTGTTACGATGGAGAGTGGGAGGACAAAGTGGTTCCAAATAAAAAAAAAACTGGAGTAATGGTGATAAAAAATGGGTCATGAATAAAGAGGCAGTAAAACTTGGGGAGGAAAGAATGATGATTTGATAAAATAGGGGGAGAAGAAGAGGAAGTACAGGAACAGTTACAAGAATGGAATGAGGAAGTGAAAGATTGTGGAGTGAAACTTAGCATGTCAAAATGTAGAGTGATGGTGATGACAAGGAAGAGGGTAAGGCCTAATAAAGCTATAAAGTTGGATGGAGTAGAGCTGCAAAAGATACAGAATGTAAAGTATCTTGGAAGCTTGATTGAGGCAAAAGGTGGAAGTAGAGAGGATCTAAAGAGAAGAGGACAGCAGGAAGAGTTGTTATATTAGGTGCGTAAGAAACCTGCTATGGAGAAGAGAAGTACTATTGAAGTGTAAGAGAGTATTGTACAGGGCGTTCTTTGTACCCATTGTCACATATGCAACAGAAACATGGACATTGGATGTAAGCGAAATTAGGAAAATGGGGGCCATGGGAATAAAGTTTGTGAGGATGATTTTAGCTGCCACGAGGAGAAACAAGATTAGGATAAAGTTATCTGGAAAAGAGTGGGGGTTCAGGGAGTTCATGAGATAGTGGAGGAAGCAAGACTGAAATGGTGAGGGCATGTAATGAGGATGGAGGAGAGGATTCCAAAGAAAATGATGGAAATGAAGCAGGGAAAAGAATAAAATGAAGGCCAAGAAATAAATGGGAGGAGCAGCTAACAGAAGCTGTGTAAGTGAGAGGTGAAGAATGTAAGCAGTTAAAGGAGGAAGAATGATGGAAGGATAGAGATCATGATTATTATGATGATGATGATGAGGAGTTATTGTGAAGACGTCATTGCTCCCAGACATGTCACCTGGCTCACATGTTGTTCTAATTATACTTTGCCTCAAGTTGGGTTGCGGTCAACAACACCAGCTGTTGTCGCTAGTAATAGATACACACTGAGCAGCTCTCTGTAATCTTGGCTCAAACTCCTCAACACCATGCTGCTGTTTTGCTACTTACTTTATTGTCAAATTAGTGATTTAAATTTTGACTTTATTTGTACTTGTTCACAATATTTCCTCATTGGAAATTTGGTGTGAGTGTAAAACAGTTAACAGTAAACAAATATTGCTCAAAAATTACAAACATCATCATTAAAAAAATAATATTTAAAGGATGACATTTTATGGTGTTTTTAACTGCCTTCAAAATTTATAAAAAAAATTACTTTGGGATTCAATTTTGAAATATTTGTTATATCTCATTTGTATTAATAATGAATATGGATGTTTGGATGTCTAATTTGTTCAATAAAAAAATATAACGAAATTAGTTTGTATATAAACCAGAATTCTTTTTCTAGCTATGTACCTTTTTTTTATCTTTTCATTGCGCTCATTTGTAGATTGGCATTTAAGTTGATTGAAGGCTAGAATACTTTACAAATCAACCAATGCAATGTTCAGCAACACATTTTCTTTTGTTTGTAGTTTCCTACCAAACAAAACTCCACTGACAGGAGCATATAATTTCCTCCTTTTATAGGCCTACTGAGACTTGAAATTAAAAATATCTCAAGCTCCTCATATTCCATAAAAAACATCTAATTAATTTGGTATTGTTTGCATACTTTTCTTAAATAATATTACATTTATATCTCAACATAAGTGCATGGCTTATCCTGTTTGCTCATCAGGATTTTTTTTAAGTCTCTTTTTCAACTATATGTTAACTAGGTTTTCAGGCAAATTGGAAAAATCCTTCTCTTGTCTGGCTCACAAGTGATAGGGAGGTCAGAAATTGAATCTATTTTTTGCTAGATTTTTAAAAATAAATTGGTTATCCATCCTTACCCCATTAGTGTAAATTTGTGAAGCTTATAACTATAATATTATATTGGATAAACATTTAAAGTATATAAAAATAGATAAATAATAGGTTGCTGTGAACTAAAAAAATTCTATTCTTAATGCATTTTTAAATAATTCCTCTAAAATTTTACATTTTCCCTCCACACTTCGCTAGTGGCACGTGAAGAATGAACATATTAGATTACAGTTCCAACAGTAATTTATTTTCTTTTAAAGGTTACTATCAAAAGTTGAATGTTGATTTTAAAGCAAAGGATATGTTAAAACATCTCATTTCATGATTAAAATCTATTGTGTAAAATGAGTTTTTACCATGACTGATAGTGCTATATGGTCACAGCTGAGGGGGTCCAAAGTATTCACCCTCAAGACTTAAGGGTGGTATGCAAGAATACCACTAAGTGTGACTAAGCAGACTAAGTAGTAGACTTAGTGGCATTTTTGCATGCAACCACAATTTGGGTTTTAGTAGGCACAACAATAGTGTAATTTCCCTATAATTTGAATATTTCACTGGTCAATAACCCAGACTTGCTGTTAAAACTAACACGGAGAGTAAATATTTTGGAAATGATCATGTTAACCTAAACATCAAAACTTTTTTTTTTAATGCCAGGTGTCCTATTACAAATATCGCAATTTTAAAACTTACTTGACTTTAAATTTTATGGTTTTTAAACTGAGAAAATGTGCTAATTTTAGAATCAATTCTCATATCCATCAATATGTGAAATATAACTTTGATTTTAAAGATAATAATGCGGTACAGGCTATTTTAAAGAAATTGTTTATTTTAAGTTGATCAAAACTTGTTATCTTATACTATAAACTGTCTTGGAAGTTTTTTAATTCTTGAATATCCATACAAGGGCACCCATGTGGGTTTTCCAAATGGGTGCAGATTGGAGTTTCATCTGCCGGGGGTGTGGTGCACCCCTTTTCCCCCTCCTCCTTGAGAGAAAATTTCAGGAATTTAACCTTGTGGGAGGGAATTTTAGAGCATCTGAACATAATTCTAAGTTAATAATATGAGTTTCAAGAGCCAATTTTCGCACACATATTCTCTGGAAAATTAACAAAAAAATACATTAGTTGTAGCTGAACCCATAGGAAAGAAACAGTATATTTTTCACAAGTTTATAGAAAAGAACAAAATGTAAAGAAAGCTGTTGAAGAGGGAATGGTAGGAAATCCACATCTTATTATTTTTTATCTCTTATCTTGGATATTGGCGATTTAAAGTTGTAAGTAGCAAATCGCAGCCATATCCCAAACACACAATTTAATTTTTTCCATAAAAATTAACAAAAAAAGTAAATATTGCAGAGTAATAAGAGGGGCCAGAGCCTCCCTTATCGCCGCGCCCGTTTATCCAGATACATCTTTGTTCCTACAGAAGAAACAGAAACAACTGTTTGATCATTTTTAATACCAGTACACATGTTTAGATATCTACACGATAAAAATCTAAAGCAAACTTAAAATGAGATAAAATATATTTAGGTCATTTAGTTTTTTTTATATAGTTTGAATTTCATATTATAGTTGTATTTAATAAGTTTTGAGCTTTTATTAAAAATTATTTGCAATTTTGGAGGGATAAGGGCAGGGAGGAAGTAAAATATCCATTTGATGAATTAAATAATATATCACTCAAGTTTGGAGAGTTTACATAAGATAGATATTGATTTAATTTGTTATTTTCTCTGGGGGAATATTAGATAAATGGTGGATGTGTGTCCTAAAAAACCTATGTGTAAACTCTCTCCTCCCCCTTCTCTTGGTCTTTTCTTGTTACAGAGCCCAGTTATATAATCTGCATACGAAAGCATCAATCAAGGATAAACTGCTGTTATCACTTAAACATTATCAGTTAGAGTTGTCATCATGTACAGAGTGACCCAAAACCTGTTCTCCCATCATGTTTGGTTATTCTCTTATTTGAGATTGACATTTATTTAATAAAGGCTGCATTTTATCTGAAGCTGTCAGGTTAAGAGTTTGGGGTACAGAGGTTACATAAGATAGTAGAGGAAGCAAGGTTGCGATGGTATGAGGATGTAAAAGGAGAGAATACCAAAAAGAATAATGGAAATGAGGTATGTAGAAAAAATACCTTACGAGAGGGAGTATATAACAAAGTGTTCAAGTGAGAGGAGAAGAATTAGAAAATGATCATGGGAAATCAGGGAAAAAGTTGGGAATTTCATTATTCAAGTTGACTAGACACCATGGTTTATTTTCGAGACTAATCAGACCCATAATAAAGGTAATAACTTAAAATTGTATTAGTTTTTCAATAAGTAAGATTGAACAAACTTAAAACAAATTAATTTTAACTGAGCCCCTAATAGCCATAAAAATCATTCAGTATTACCCCTTCCCCCTTTTTTAAAAATAATACCTTGACAGATATAGTTTATATTTTTTATGTAGGAAATTGACAAGTGGTCTTGGGTGTTTTATCTATTTATAATATAATTGCAGCGTGGATACCTCAAATGGGTACTAAGATATGGCGCGCATGCACGCACACGCACACACACACACACACACACACACACACACACACTCACTCACTCACTCACACTCATTACAGAACTAAATGTTCTTGGTGTAACCCTCAATGAACAAGACTGCTTGGTGAGAATACTGACCGTTAATGTAACAGTCTTGTTAAATGGACGTTCACTAGAAATGGTTAGAGCGTTTGAAAACTCTAGAGGTGTCAATTGTCTTAATGAGACTTGTGGTTGGGCTTGATACTCTCCTTGACCTCTTGACAGATGCTTGACCTCTACACAATGGCCCTTCATTTCACAAACTCTGAATCTGTGCGTGAATATCCTTTACATTCTATTGGGAGTGAAAAGTTTCATCTCTTATTTTCTTGAGGAACACAAATTATTTTTATTGTACTCTGTTTTGGAATAAAAATATAATATAATGCTATAAAATATGAACTGAACAGTATTTGGCTGGTCCGAGAGGCTGGGAATCAATCTCGACTGGTTGCACAGCTTTTTCCTATTTCCTAGCAAATGCTGGTGCAATTACTCTCCACTGCCCTCTCGATCGCTAGCCTTTATTTAAGTCTCGTTGGAAAGAAGGCACTTTTACATAACATTAAACACAAATAGATGATTTCCTCAAAAAGCACTTTTTTATCACCGCTTATTTCTACCTGTTTAGGTTATAAACATGTATGATAATTACTCTAATGGGTTAGGGATGAGGAAGGAAGTATTTTAGAGATAATCTACCCGCATTTGCGTGGAAGGAGAGTGCGGAAACCATTAAGGGAAAACCACCCTCAGTAGACCCGGTCAGTATTCAAACCCTGACCTCCCTGTCATCAGAAAGCCAGCCTAACATGAGAGTGATGCTTTAGATTGTTTGGCCACTAAAGTGGGGTTAAAAAGTGTGTCAATTAGACTCCTATTTGCAGAGGAAGCACTTATTTCTTGGCATACACACTCTGGATAATAAAAGAGTCGGCTGATTTACTTTATAGTTGGTCTAATGTTTAGTGCTTTTGATCCCAGAGACTCAACAATGAACTTATAATATAATAATGACTATTTTCTAAAAAATTGAAAATTAAAAAAAATGTTATTTTAAATTTGATAAATTCAGTCATGTATAGTATGCATTTGAAAGTTGTCTTCATTTGACTTCTAGGCCTACGTTTGGACTGATGATTACAACGTTTTGAATAGTACATTATATTTCCTTCTCTTATATACATATTACATTTTAAGATGACTAGAAATTTTATGAATGTTCTAGGTCGAATAGATAACATGTGGATGTGATAAAGTTTGTGCACTCAATATTTTGCCTGGATGTTTTATTACCTTGTAAGTTGTTACAAGCACTTAACTATGTATATAACTTTTTCTCTATAACTTCCACTTAGTAGCTAATGTTGATACATAAACCATTCAACCTCCTTACTGTTGATGTATGTTCCCTGGTTTGAGCACTTAAATCTTTAATTGCTTCGAATCTACAGTGTAATTTTCATATAAAGATCCTGTTAAAAGATACAAACTTTTTTTTTGTGGCCAACTTTGATAACATTTCACTATATTATTGGCGTTATTTTATAGGTATTGGTAATATCTATCAAAAGTGGTAGCTGCAGCTCACATAACTTGACATATAAATACATTAAAGTATATTTTGTAACTTTTCTATTTGTCAAATATAGCCTTTTCCATTGAAAATTACCTCACCTGTCACTGTAAGCAATACATTATTTGTGCGATTTAAATTGGTTATTAAATTCACTGTAGCATTTATGAATAAGCTGAAGCTATTGCTACGCTTAATCAATTTTTTTATTGCTTACTGCCATAACTTGAAGAGTGTTGGTATATAAAGCTTCGGTAGAAGGTAAATTTAGTGATAAAAAAATATTGTTTGTAGCAAGACAGTTGGATCATATGTGCCAACAGTGGATTGTTAGACAGGTCTTGTGTGTGTATAATATTAGGGGGCGTTCTTGTATTACAAAAGCAAATTTTTGGCAGTTTTGAATCCCCTTTCCCCATTGTAAGTAAAAATAACCCTCCCCCTTATTGCTTACGTTGTATTTGTCGACTTTTTTTAAATACTTTTTCAAAGGAACAACTATTTTTTTCATGCAATTTATAATTATAAATTGCTGGTAATTATTAATGTAGAGGTGTAAATTAATGGTACAAAATAATTAACAATACACACTGTGGTAAAGTTAATTTAAATTTATTGCAATAAACAGGTAAAATTAAAAAATCTATAAAATTATAAGAATTTTTTTTAAACACTTATTGAAAAAAAAAATTCTTATAATTAATTAATTCTTAAACACTTATTGAAATTATATTAAAAAAATTATTAGTTAATACATTAATTACCATAGTTATATAAAAAAAACTCTAACCCACTTTTAATTTGGACCAAGATCCTTGAATCCTTATCTTGACACTTTGAACTATTATGTGTCCATTTGGGGTGGCAGGGTCACTGCACCATTTTTTCCTCTTGCCCGGCTCTTTATGTCTTACGAATATGTAAACATTGTTCTGACACCCCTTTTGGTATAAATAAGCAAAACTCAAACCCCCCAGTGACCCCTGCACTCCCACTCCCCTCAAGGTGCTTATGTGATACTTGAACACCACCTTAGGGATTTTTTTTATTTAGCACCGCATGTTATTACCCATTCGAGTTATATGCTTAGGTACTAATTACACCAATGTATTAGGAATTGGGAAGGTTGAATTTATAAGAAGTGAACCCACATTTGTGTAAAGGGAGAGTGAAAAATCATTTAGGAAAAATCACCCCCAGTTCACCCGACTGAGATTAGAACCTTGATGTCCCCGTCCTTGGCAATCAAGCTCAACACGAAACTACTGCATAAGCTAACCACGCCATCGAGGCGGGTCCTTAGGGATGGATCCTTCAAATTATCGAATCCTTAGAATCTTTAATAATATCTGACTCTTAAAAAAGATGCGGGGTATGCCTATACTGGTGTAATTTCTTATAAGCTCGCCCTTTTTGTGTTCCAGACACAGACTATCACGAGAAGCAGCCGTTGTTTGACAGAGGGGCGACGGCAGAACCGGTGAGGCTCACACCAGCTTGGGAGGAGACCAATTTACCTAATGATGAACTCAACTTTAAGGGTGTCACCATGGAACAAGCTGACCTTGAGATGAACCCACCTAAAGACAGGTAAAGCACATTCAATATTTGGTTTAGCAGTGTATTATCATTCGCTGTTTAAAATGTTTTATGGTCATACAGTCCAAGGTTCCAGGCTTGCAAGGGACTAGATTACTGCAATGAAGAGATGGGGGTTTGAATCTCTTCTGGGTACACTGTAGTTTCCCATGCTGATGACAGTGCATTTCACCCAAATACTACTTTCATTCCTACACTATAGGTCAAAGGTCACAAACAAATGCCTACAGGGGCTAGGCAGGTAAAATAAAGGAATGAAGTGGAAGGGGAAAACTGACAAATATAGCTAAACTTTCTTTATTTTCATTGAAATAATGTGTGGACACATAACATAATACAAACATGTATGATATTGAAGATTATATCATAAATAAATTATAAATTTAAAATCAGAAATAGTGAAGTAGTGAATGCATGATTAATAATTTGATAGTCCTTTAAATTGAACCGGACACCTCAAAATTTTTCTTTGTCAATTGATTTCTTTGGCTTTTCAAGAAAATCTGGAAGTCTGAAATTATATTTGAAATCTTTTGATTTTTAAATTTACAAAATCATTTACTTTTTTTTTTTATCACTGTGTGCGCCAAATAAACAGAATCTTCTGGCTGCAAGTTTGTGACTCCTGTTAAGTAGCCCTTGTGTTATAATTCATGCACTAAATCAAAATTCCTTTTTTTGTTTCAGATTGTACTTAGTATATTTTACACTCTTACTACATGGCATTGGCACCTTGATGCCTTGGAATATGTTCATCACTGCAAACAGTGTATGTATATTCATGTGATAATAATACTTGTTCAGTTTTGGCCATATTAAAATGTCTTTTTTCAGAAGTCTCACTGAAAACTGGCCAATTTTGGTTACCAAACTGTTCATGTGATAAAGGTTATTCCACTTTTAAAGTAAACATATTTTAATTAGCCTGTATATTTTTTTATAAAAATTAGTGCGCCAATGATCTATTACTCAGCTATCCAGGAATTGCCCTGTGCTCAGGGTTCTGGATCGCAGTCCTGGTAAAGCATTGGTATGCCAAACCTAAGCTCCTGTGTTCAATTCCTGTGTCTACATGTCATTTTTCAACTATATTTAATTTGGATTTCACGCAGAGGCTGCTGTATCTATAACCAAAGTTTATTTACACCTTCAAACTAGATAATAAAGTGTAGTAGTAATTCCTTTGAAGCCACTGGAAGGATTTATAAACATCGTTGGCCCCATGCGTCACACTCGCAATATACTGTATTGCTGATGCCAGTGAGAATGTGGTTTAAATACTGATTAATTGTATTGAAGGTGGTTTTCCCCTCTCCCTCCATGCCAATGGGAGTACACTTCCTCTAAATTCAATCTTACATATCTCTAACACATTAGCATAATTAGTACATAAGTGTATAACTCTAAGGAGTTGTAAGACGCGATGCTAAAGAAAAAAGTTTACATTTCTATGCATGACCACCCATTATATTTGTGCGTCTTCTTACGACTACTTAAACTATCTTTTAGAATGGTGGATGTAACATTAAAATGTCCCCTTTTTTCCCAGTATTTTGTAGATTATAAACTCAGTAAGGAATACACTGGGATAGAGTCTAATTATGTCACCAATTTCCTGGGCTACCTGGGTTTCGCCGCTCAAGTTCCCAATCTCGTGTTCAACTGGCTCAACATTTTTGTGCAGATTGGGTGAGCTCAACTTTCTTTACCTAATACAAATCTGTTTGGTCTATTATCTTTCTTAAAAAATAAAATAAATATACTATTGATCAATTAGAGAGAGATTCAAATCAAAATAAACATACATTCTTTCGCTATCTGGAGGACATAATTGTATATATTAAAATAATTGGCATGTTGAGTTTATATATATATATATATAATTATTTTAGGGATGGAACCCTAGAATCCTTAAACCTTTCAAGTTTTAAGAAAATTTCAAATTCATGATTTTAGATTTTTTTTAAATTTTGATTTTGTTTTAGGGTTTAGTAATACTGCTTATTGAAGTCACTGCCTACACATAATTTTAGTACAAACTTAACACTTAACCAAGCCCCAGAATTTTTATTTAACACTTAACTGAATGTATGAATGCTACAATTTATGCATTATAACAAATAAAAGTATTAACATTTAGTTACTATTTATATTTTATGTTACTCATGTCTGTGGCTGAATGGTCACAATATACTCGACTGTTGATAACAGGAAAATTGGGTTTTGAATCCCGGCTACAGAGGATGGTTTTCCTTAAATGGTTTCCCACTCTCCTTCCACTCAAATGTGGGTAGATTACTTCTAAAATCCTTCCTCCTACAATTCTACCCCATTAGAGTAATATATGCATATAACCTAAATAGGTATTAAGACGTGGCTTTAAAAAAAGATATGTTTGAATGAGGAGGCTGAGTGACCAAATGATTATAATTCTTGTGAATGTGTTGAATGCCATGCCTCTACCATGGTTCGGATTCCACGTTAAACTGTAGGTCCTCCATTTCATCTCACAATCACCCTTCCATTACACATTAGCGTAAGTGCGTATAACCCGAACGGGTAGTAAGACGCGGTGCTAGTAATAATAATAATAATAATGATTTTAATTACTTAGCCATTGGGTCTCCTCATTCAAACATTTTACATTACCTAAAGTTTATTAATACACTTTTGTTTATTTTTTACTTTTATGATCTATTTCTAACTTTTCTATTTCCACTAAGTTCTCTAACTATAATAATTTATATTTATCTCTTCATTTCTTCTTACACTTTTACGCTTCCCACTTCTTCAAACTTCCACAGTTGTACATTGCTTAGAGTTTTCGGAAATATCCCTTTTTCATATGAAGAGACACACTAAAAAAACAGAGAACAATATGATATGGAACTGCATGCTTCTTGAATAATTTTAAATATAACTGAAAACTTGCAATGTTGCCAAATTGATTCACCATAATGCAGGCTTAAAAAGATAGATATCTTACTGAAAAATTAATAATTATAAATAATTTTCAGACTAACAAAGACTATACTTGAAATAATAATAATATTATTAAATAATAATTATATAATAATAATAATAATAATAATAAATAATAATAATTATTATTATTAAATAATAATAATAATAAATAATAATAATAATTATTATTAATATTATTATTATATAAAAAATAATTTTTTGTTATAATAATAATATATATAATTAATAATAATTATTATTATATTATTAATTATATTATTATTATTTAAAAAAAAATTCTGTTATTTTCATAATTTTTCCTAAGATTTGTTCTTTAACTAAGGTTCAGGATTCATAGATAAAATCAAGATTTGGATTCGTAAAATAGTGGATTCGACCCGACTCTTATTTTTACAAACTAATATTTGTGTTTGTGCTCTAGGGGAAACCTAACAACCAGAGTTGTTTGGAGCATATTCATCGAAGCAGTTGTATTCATTATAACCATCATACTTGCGATGTGTAACTCATCTGAGTGGCCTGGGTTCTTCTTCTGGACAACCATGATCACCGTTGTTATCCTCAACAGTACGTGACAATCCATTATTTGTTTTAGTGTAATAAGAATAGTTTGATAACGATTATGAAATAAATTAAATCATTGTAAAATGTTAAAAGATCACGAAGAAACTTGGAAAGATCTTGATTAAGGGGTTGCGAAATCAAGTTCTATTATTCATTCCTAGTCCAGCACCGTAGCTCATTTGGTAGTGTGTCTGTCTTTCGAGCTAAGGATCTCAGGTTCGATTCCCGGCATGGCCGAAAATCTATCGTTGGTGAAATAGGGGTTTCCTATTTCACAATGATGACTTAACGGCCGGGGATCAGATGTTGTGTTTGCTCTATATATAAGTTAGCTTATAAATTGTTTGCATATATATCAAGCTTATAAATTGTTTGCTGATATATATCAAGTGAATCAAGCTTGAATTTTAAAATAAGCTTAAACTTGACTATATAGATACAAATAAGATGACAAGTAAAAAAAAAATATATAGAAAAGACTCACAAATTTAAAATAAAAAAAATATTATCTTAGAAATTACATCAGCATTAATACTTTTACAATGACTGGCTGACTCCAAATTTCACAAACATCCATACAGGCTATTTGTAAAATAAACAACAAGTCATGCATCACCAGATTTTCAGTACAGCAAACACATGACAAAACCGAATTCGCTGAGCCTAAAAAGCTGTCTAGCTCTAGTTCAAGTATCTAGAAAGGCTCAGTCTTGAGGTCAAAATCTGAGTACTTACAGACCCCTAATCTTAATATAGAAACAAGTTAAACTCTTTCTTCTTTTCTTCATACTCACTTCATACTCCCATCTTTTCTTCATTACATTTACTCACCTAATTACACATCATACGTAATTTAAATTTTATGGTCTATCCCATTATCATAATAAACAACACATTAGTATGATAGAGGAATAGTCTGAAAATTTAAATTATGCTCATTTGTGTGAACAATAAAAGCGAAGAGAAAATTAAAGTATGAAGATAAAAGTTTGCTTGTTTTTATTGATTGGATTGATCTCTTTCCTATCAAAGTTTTACATTATTTTAATATATTTTGAGGTAGTTAGTTAAATGTTTTTTAGTATTATTTAAACATTACAGCATTTTTTTCTTGTTTTTCTTTCATGTCCATACAAATATTTTTTTATCTTTGTTTTAGTGGCAAATGGTGTTTATCAGAATACAGTGTTCGGGATGGCGGCTAAGTTACCTTTTAAATACACAGGTGCTGTTATTTTGGGCTCTGTAAGTGAACCTTTAGACTTTGTAACATTTGCTTTTTGTAAGTTCAATCTTCATATCTAAACCTGTGATTGTCAACAGTGATTATTGAGTCATAAATATAGTGTTTTTTCCCCCCCTATTTAGTCATTTTTAGGTAAATAGTATATTGTCCTTAACAGAGTGATTTTTTTGTTGTTGTTTGTGGCCTATTTTCACGCCAATTCTAAATTTGTTTGAATATAAATTAGGTTAAGTCATTAGAATCCCTCAAATCCTGAAGGAATTTTGAGGATTCATAAATATTTTAAATTCAAGATTTGGAAAATTTTTAGATTTCAGATTTGAGTAGAAAAATGCTAAATTTTGATTCTGAATTTTTGTAGAAATAATGTTACACAGTATTTGTCTCGCCCCAATATAATTATAGGACATTGGCATTTAGTAACCTGACCTTTAAATATTATTTTATAACTTTAAATGTAAATTAACTTGATAACAAAATATGTTGCTTAGTCATCATTTATATTTTACAAAGAAATTAAAAAATTGATGTGAAAAAAAACAGAATGGAAAAAGAAATAATCACATCGATGAGGGAAATTTGATAGCTTATGTTTAAAGATTTATTATTATCCTGGTGTTAGCTCAGTCGGTAGCGTGTCTGCCTAGACCATGTAAGACATGGCTAAATGTTATAGATGAATGGGTGGAAAATAGAAATATCAAAAGTGTTAAGAATAAAAGAGCATGGGTATGACTCAATGTATGGGTAGTGTTGAAGCAAAGTGAGTATGCAAGGAGAGGAAAGTGTAGAGAAAGTTGGTGAGGATGGTTTAGGTACGGAGTTGTTGTTTTTTGAGGTATATGCAGTTTCTAGCTTACCTTGTACGAGAACAGTGTGATTAGTTATTATATATATATATATATATATATATATATATATATATGCATGTAAGTAACAATCTACTAAACACATTTTCTAAGTCTCGGATTTAAAAAAAAAGCTGTATTAGACCCATCTTTAATTATTATAACTTTAAAAAAATAAATGGTGGTTAACCTGTAATTCAGGGATATTAAGGGTGTAATAAGAGTTGTCCTAAAATCATGAGTTTTGATGATTTTATGCTTATTAAAATACTTAATACATTTACATTTTTGATTTTTGTGAATATTCTCTAATTTATCTGACTATTCCTCTCTGTTTTCAGAATGTGAGTGGCACTTTCACAGCCATAATCAGTCTTATTGCCTCAATCATGGCACCTAGTATTCGCACAGCGGCTATCTACTATTTCATTACTGCGCTCTTTGTTCTTTTGGCGTGTTTTGACACTTACTTTGCTCTGCCACTAAATGTAAGTCAGTTTCCCTTTAGTACACTTAACTCATGTCTTGCTTTGCACTTGATTGATCTGGGGAAAAGGGTCAGCTGCACTGGAGGTTGTTTCCTACATGTGATTTGTCCTTGTGTTTTTCTCATCCTCTTGCCAAACTAATTCTAGTGCATTTCCCATAAACTACCCTTTCTGTCTCTACCCCATATATTGTTGTTAATAACCCTTGAGTTGAATATATACTTTGTATGCTTACCTTGATGCATTACACTATGGTGTAGCCTATAAGTTTGTCATAGTGTAGGTCTGTCGATCCTTTGACGGTAAACAGAGTGTAAGATATAAAACATGTTCAACCTTGTTTTAGAAACTTATGTTATGTCTCAATATTCAGCATATTGAATGAATGGTTTTTGTTTATGCATAGTTAAAAGCAATAAAACCAACCAGCTCGGTTGTTTAGGTATTGCTGGATTAGAAAATGTTGAGACTTAACACTTGGCACACAATTTATACCCCGTTGTTGCCCCGGTAAGTGTGCTGGCTACTTAGCTTTACCATGTTTTAGTCCAGTACTCTATTCCAAACCTTTGTTTCTTTATTTAGTGTTTCAAATACTATTATACTGCACACACTGTACAGATAGTGTGACAGACAGACATGGGACACAGAGGTTCAATACCAATAAACAAACCAAGGGTGGTTTTCTCAGTGGGTGATACTCCTTCCAGGAGAATCGCTGTGTGTCTCCACTAACTACCCTCCATATTCCTTAAAATCATGTCTTTGATAATAAGTTTGTGTTAAATATTACTAGCCTGCTTCAGTGATAGTATGGTCTAAGATGTCACACTCACAATGGACTGGACTGGTAATGACGAGGAGATCACAGTTTGAATCCCGGTCTAGTGTACTAAGGGTGATTTTTCCTAAATGTATTTCCATGCAAATGTAGGTATACTTCCTCTAACCTCATACTTCCTCATCATTAACACATTAGTATAATTATTTCATATAGTCCAAACATGTTATGAGATGCATTGACAAAAAAAAAGAATATAAAAAAAAGCTTTTATTTGTCTCATCCATTTTCTGTACCTTTTTCATGTATAAAAAGATGTTTCTCATAAAGTGAAACGAGTTTTTATCTCAAAGTGCTAAAATGATAAAACATAATAATTAGTAGCTGTTAAATAGCTATATACCTATAGTAATGTTTATTTGACAGAGGTTCTACCGATACCACGAGTTGGTCCATGAAAAGGAAATGCAACGTAAGAAAAAAGAGAATCGGGGTGTCCAGCCTTCTATACCCTATTTGACAGTGTTTCTTCAGTGTCTGCCTCAGTGCTTCAATGTCTTCTTTACTTTCTTCGTCACACTTTCCATATTCCCTGCGGTTCAAGCAGGTCAGTCCTAGGCTCACTGAAACAATGGGAACAATTTGATAGCTTTGATTGAAAATGATGGTAATTTTGACAAAGAAATTAAACCTGATACCAGGGGTGTGCGAACCTTTCAAAACTTCGACTTTGCTCCAAGTATTTTTCCACTCCGACTTTGATTCAAGAGTTAAATTCCATTTTCACAATTGCAAAGCTTCGCCACTAAAAATATCTAAAATTAAAATATACATACCAGCTTCAGTGGCTGAGCGATATAATGTGTCACTTTCATGTTTCGTGTTAGACTAGTTTGCTGATGACAGGGAAATTGAGGTTCGAATCATGGTTGGGTCGACTGGGGGTGGTTTTTCCTAAATGGTTTCCGCTCTCTTTCCATGCAAATGTGGGTAGATTACCTCTAAAATGCTTCCTTCCTCATCTCTACACGATTAGGACAGTTTTTTTTTTAATTTAGCACCGCGTCTTACTACCCGTTCGGGTTATATGCTTGGATAGTTATTATATGTTTGTAACCTTGACAGGTAATAAGATGTAGTGTTAAAAAAAAGCACATTTTTATCGTTTTATTTTGCTATGTAGGCTTACAGCTATTATTAATTTTCATCTTCCAAAAATGATAATAGAAATTACATGTTGCCATAGGAATGAAATTTCATCACTTAGGATAGAATATGTTAATTATTATGTTTGCAGTATAACATTAAAAAAATTATTAATAGTTAATATTAATAGTTAAATCAGTCTTATATTTTTTATAACATTACATTTTTTTTAAATAATCTTTGGAAATATTTCATATTATCTTATTTGACTTTGCTTCAAATTGAAAAGTGGACTTTGCACACCCTTACCCAATACTTTTGTTTGAATGTAATTGTTTTCTCAATTAAAAAACAACGCCAAGACATAAGAATAAAAAATGGTCACTTTTGGCCTAAATGTTTTTATTTTCAACAAAATAAGTACTGTAAACTAAAAAAATCCACAATTTACAAAGGGATTATTTCACCTAGTTGAGGCATTAAATTAAAATGTATTAATATCAATTTATCTAAATATTCATAAAAAATTTAATATAAGTAAATACAAACATGTGATATTGATGTTAACATTGTTGAAAAGTTAAGAATTCTTTTGATTTTTCATTACAGATATCAACAAGTCTGATCCAAATTTTTTTGTTTCGGATGAACTGTACGTCAGCGTCACTTGTTTCCTAACATTTAACATTTGTGCCCTGATAGGCAGCATCTTGTCAACTTTGGGCTCTTGGGTAATTAATTATTTATTATTTATATTAGAATACATGTACATAAAACTCCAATACCTCTCAACCATAAAATGATAAATGCATTATAACAACAACAAAAAAGTCAACATTATGTTACTATTTCTACTTTTTTTATTATAATTCTATTTCCTCTCTAATGTTCAACATTTTTTACAAGATTCATATTCAAAATTTTAGATTTTGTATTTGAAGGTAAAATGAGAATTGGGACTCATAATAATATAGTGGATTCGATCCATCTCTAGTTTGACTGGCTTCTTTCAGTAAGTAGAATGTTTTTACAATCTACTAGAGGTTAACACTCAGTAAGCCGTCAAAAGTGAAATTAAAATGTACATTCTCTTACTGTTTTCTAGCCCAGTCCCAAGTACCTGGTTATTCCAGTTGTTATGCGGGTCCTCTTCATTCCATTCTTCCTGGTGTGTAATTACCACCCGCGCAAGTTGGAACGTAAATTCCCCATCCTCGTGGAGAACGACTGGGTGTATTGGAGCGGAGCGGCTGCCATGGCAGTCTCAAGTGGTTACTACAGCTCTGTGGCAATGATGTACTGTCCTGGGTGAGTAATACCAAGTTGTAGCGTGATTTTATTAACCATTCGAATTTGAAATTATTTGGATTTGATTTGAATTTTTCATTATTTGTTTTGAAAATATTCTTAGGAAAAAAAAATCACCATTGGTACACCCTTAGTAAGTAGTAACTTAAATGTGTCGTCTACTTACACATATTTGAGTTACGCTAATTTGTGGATATGCAGTCAGCTGTGGCTTCGTAGATGTGTTTGCATTACTTTGACTACCGACTAGCAATACAACACAAGCGGAACTTTAAATGGAAGGACTACCTTGTAAAGTTTGAGAAGCACTATCAGCACAACTCCTAAGAAACGTCCATATATTGAACTATTTGGACGGTTTAACCTACACCAAGCTAGAGTTGCGGTGTTGTCACATCTGTCAAGTTTGAGCTAAAAGGGTAAAGGGGGAAGCGAGCTAATATGTTGTTTACATGGGTCAAGTTTCTTAGAAGGGAAAGCCAAGAGTGCAGCTTTTACCTTGTGTAAGAAAACATTTTTCATTCGACTGTCTCGTACTAAACTGGTTTGCTGGTGATGAGATTGGGGTTCAAATCCCATTAGAGTGTACTGAGGTTTTTTTTTTCTTAAAACAGTGTCAAACACGCTATTTTTATTTATTTATTTTCATCACTGCGTCTTACTACCCAGTTGGGCTATACCCTTATGTACTAATTACTCTAAAGTGTTAGGCATCAGGAAGGTTTAATTAAGAGGAGGTGCATCCGTATTTTTGTGGAGTCACAGCAGAAAACTCTAATCAGGAAAAAACCACCTGAGTACACCTAACCGAAATCAAACTGTGATCTCCCCATCTTCAACATGTCACTTAAACACGGCGGCTAATTCACACTATTAGACTGGATTGCTGGTGGTGAGAAGATTGAAGTTCAAATCCCAGTTGGGTGTAATAAGGGTATTTTTCCCTAAAATGGTTCCCCACTCAATATACACAAATGTGGATACATTTAATCTAAAATGTTACCTTCCTCACGGGTAGTAAGTCACAATGAAAAAAAATACTATTATGATGAATACCAAGAGTGTCGGCGAAACTTTATAAGTGTCGGGCAAGGTGATTTGTAAAAAAATATATTTTTGAGGAGTTTTTAGGGGATTGACTCCAAGCCAATGGAAAATGTGTGAAAATGGAATGCCACTATAAGCTATTTGGGGTGGCCCTTAAGCATTTAAAAATAATAATAGATTGTTATAGAACCTATTTGAAGTTTGATGCAAACCATATTTAAGCTTCAAACTCGAGTATATCAGAGGGGAGTTAAACCAACTAGAGGAAGGCACATTTTGATGGGGGGAGGGGTGAAGAAGAAATTGGTGGTAATATCCCGCCCTATCAACCCTCCCCCCCTTCCCAGTTCACCCTTAATGAGTACCACTGGATATAAAACTATCGACAGACACACCGTAGAATGTAGATCATTTCCTTAACGCCTTACTTAACTCAAGTTATGAGGGGGGAGGACAGTGTCTGAGAGTCACAATGGTTATTTAATTTTCATTAAAAGATTCATACATCAAGTCATGTAATCACTTTTGATGGAAAATATCAAAATAATAATAATAATAATAGTGATAGTGATAGAAATATTTTATCAATTAACATAAAAAAAGTTTTTATTTTTTAAACCTGTCTTTCATGGACATAGAAAATTGTGGGTCAGAGTTCTGGAAAATTGTAAAAGCCCTTAAAAGAAGGCGGGAGGGGGGGGGGGTGAGAGAGGAGGAGGACACACATATACATATAAAGCATAAATAAGTATTTTTTTTTTTTTACTTTTCATTCTTATATTACATCAGCCAGATACTAATTATTAATTTAATATAAACTTATATAACTCCATAAGGAAAACCTCTTTTCACTTTGAGGTAATTATATTATATTTAGAAGAAGGTACAGGAAAGGTGGATATAAACTTCTAGACGTACTAAAAATTCCTATTGTAAAACTAGCTTTACCTACATTAGCTTGTAACATGTACAGAGGCCTAACTATGCAGTAATGGTGGGTCCCCCCAAGGAAAAAACCCCCACCCTCCCCAAATCTTATGTATAATTGTAGATATAAAAAATATGTTGACACTTAGTATTGGAATTTTTTTATAATACGTAATAGTATAGAGTAGGTAGGTTGAATTTAGAGGAAGTGCACCCACACTTGTGTGGAGAGAGAGGAGTGTAAACCCATTGAGGGAAAACCACCTTAAGTGCACTACCATACAGCCATAACAGTTGATAAAATTGTCGCTGAAAAGTTTCAATATAATGTAAAAAACCTTAATCTGAATTGAATAAAACAATATTAATAAATATTATAAACAAATCTATAAAAAAATTATCAATATTAACACTTATAGAGGCTAAACAAACTTTGATCTCTGTGAAATTATCTACAATTTCCTTCAAGGACAAGCTACAGGCAGTAGCTCAACAGACAACATAGCTAATCCATGCAGCCTTTCTTGATTCATGTACTTCTTAAATAATTTTTAGTAAAGTTTTGAAAATGACCTTTCAACTGTTTCTATTGATTTTACAGAAAAAATCCACATACATTTTTTATACAGCATAAATTATGCGCAATTAAGTGACTATAGAGTAATTTTTTATTGAATAATGAGATCTTTATGAAACAAAAATAGGCTTAAAAGACAATGCTTTTATCTCTTACCAAATTAATTTTGGGCGGGTGGACCTGCGTGGTGGGCCTGCAGCATTTTGCCACCACGCTATAGTTATACCACTGAACTTGTAACTATCAAGAATTTCAAACTCTATTAACCTATTTCTTATTAATTATATTCGATAATCAAATATAGCATTATACGTTTGAACATATTTGAATATGTCTAACACCTGCTTTGGTGGCCTCATGGTCGAACGGGCTACTCTCACAGTAGACTAGACTGTTGATGACGGGGAGATTGAGGTTCGAATCTCGGGCGGGTGTACTGAGGGTGGTTTTTCCAAACTGGTTTTCCACGTTCCCTCCACCAAAATGCGGGTACACTTACTATGAATATAACCTTCCTGATCCCTAAAATCATTAGCGCAATTGTTGGAGAACAAAATATTCATACATTTTCTGTTTATTTTACAAAAATTTCAATCTGACCATTTTCCTCAGGAACTTTATATCCTATTGAAAGAAAATATTTTATATTTTATAGTTTATATATGCAAAAAGAAACCTTTTATTTTTAAAAATGGATAATTTGTATGGAATAAATATTACATAGGTAGTCCTTATTGCCTCTACTACAAAAAATTATAAACACTTACTTTAAAAATAAGTATTTAAAATTATAATAAAACATAGAAATATACTGAAAGAAAATGTTTTTCACCCAATTGTATGGAAAGTATATATCTATCAATTTTGACCAAATTTGAAATGCATAAACACAAGTTTTACATTGAAGCATGATAATTTTATAATCTAAGTCTCACTTATCAATAACTTTTGTGTCAGGGGTGTTCATAATATCTACACATCACTAGCTATTTTATAACTTTAGCTACATACACTATAAATAATACATCCATTCTACAACCTTATACATTCAAAGTCCTTCATAAAAACTTTTACATTCAACACACTTAAAATTACGTTTTTAATTTTAATTTTATTAGGGACCTGTGCTACAAATTACGGTTGAATCCTGGCCACGTGAACTGAGGTGTTTTTCCTCATAATTGCTCACTCCCTCCATGCAAATTTGGGAACACTTTCTCTAAATTACCATATTTCCTATCCTTCCTACTTAATTACTGTAAATTTACAGATAACTCGAAGGATATTAAGAAATGAAGCATATCTAATATCACAAGAACAAAAAAAAAGACATGGAAATAATCTTTACACTGCACACTCTTATATCTGTTGAGTAACATCCTCATCTGAGCATTTGTGTTCCCCCCCTCTTCCTCACTAAAGCTGACATTATTTCTATCTTTCTGACGTGACATGCTATGTTTACCGAGGGGTGCGAGAAAGTAAAAATGATATTTGTGATGAATTTATTTTATTAAATAATAACTATCAAAATGAAATATGAACCTGTATTAATTTTATTAATTTTAAAAGAGTGGTGGTCAAGGCATGTTCACTAGTGCCCCCACTCCCCTTTCACTATCCAGCTCTACAATTGATAGTAAAATAGTTTCAAGACATTTATAAAGGGAAGCCAAGCACTGAGAAAGATCCAAGGGAAGCCAAGCACTGAGGAAGATCCAAGGGAAGCCAAGCACTGAGGAAGATCCAAGGGAAGCCAAGCACCAAGGAAGATTCAAAGGAAGATAAAACTGGAAGATTCAAAGGAAGCTACAACTGGGGAAGATTCAAGGGAAGCTGAACACTGAGGAAGATTCGAGGGAAGCTAAGCACTTAGGAAGATTCAGGGGAAGCTAAGCATTTAGGAAGATTCAAGGGAAGCTAAGCACTTAGGAAGATTCAGGGGAAGTTAAGCATTTAGGAAGATTCAAGGGAAGCTAAGCACTGAGGAAGATTCAAGGGAAGATAGGCACTGAGGAAGATTCAAGGGAAGATAAACACCGAGGAAGATTCAATGGAAGATAAAACTGGAAGATTCAAAGGAAGCTACAACTGAGGAAGATTCAAGGGAAGGTACAACTGGGGAAGAGTCAATAGAAGCTAAAACAAAAGAGGTTTCAAAATCTTCAATATTTAAATTTATCTATCATTTGATAATTAAAACATTTTAAAATTAATAATGCTTATTTAAATTAAATTAATATAATATTTGTTTACATTTTAATTCTAAACTAATATATTTGCCATGTTATTCTATTCACAGATTTCAAAATAAAATTCTTAATCAAAACTGTCCCAAACTTAATCATGAGAAAAGGGAGTAGATATAACATAAACTGATTATATTTTAAAATTAATATGGTGGGGTCATTGATAAAGTGAATTATATTTAAATTAATTCTAAAGTTCTCATTTGAACTTTTATAGAAAAAACCTACTGTATTGAACCAAAAAGGACACACAAACACTATCATTACTATATATTATGATCTTTGAAACACTTAAAATAAAAACAAATGATCAGCCCGGCCTTAGAAAAGCTAAATATGCGTGAAAAATATAAAAATGATAAACAAAAGTTTTTTTCTTTGTCGAATTGTGTTTGGTTTTAATCATCTTTTGAAACATATAAAAAAATACATTATTTTTAAGCGCCATTCTACTTATGTGTTTTTTTTTTAAATTCAAGCAAAAACTTTAGGAATGATATGACCATGTAAGTTGTCAACCTAATGTATTTGGGATGTTCCCAAGCGGTAGCCCATATTTATAGCCAAGGATTCTCTGTGGCATGTAATTACTGACCGATGTGTGTGATTATCAGGTCAGTGGAACCCCAGTACGCCTCCACAGCAGGGATGTTTGGAGCGGCCTCGCTCATCTCGGGCATCTTCGGCGGAATCATGTTCACGTTGCTTATGCCTAAGTTGGTGACAATCATTGAGTGGAACATATAACTACAGCTGCCTTGCACCAAATGTGTCCTAACATGAACACGGTCGCTAATACGTGGTTTCCTAACACAAGCAAGTCTGGCCCTTGGACATTGCACTGTTGCAAGAATGTGTCGTCCCTGACATTTTATTTGCAACTTTTGTAAGGGACAAAGGGTATATAGAGGCGTTCCGATGCATTGTTCTCAATTACTCAATCAGGACAAATTTTATACAACTGTACTATCATTGAATTATTTTTTTACCGATTGAAGTAAATTAATTTTCACTAACTCACTACATATTAAATTGTACATTAATATATTTTTTTTTTAACATTGGGATTATTTGAACTTGAATAGTCGACTTTAATAATTATTTTTATTTCATGGTTCAATTTTATAGTTGAGCTAAAATTATATTATTTCCACAATTAATCAGACTGGCTTTTAGGCATTAGGATTATAATAATAATGATGTTCAGTGACTTTGGCCTTTTCTGACATTTGAAAAGTTGTCAAGAAAAATTATCTTCATATTAATCTGCTTAACAAATATATCTTGTCCTTTTGACATATCTTTTAAACTGACTCTTACTCGTCAAAAGATATTTTATGAATCTAGAACAACTTCTTAAGTGTCATAAAAGGTCAAAATTAGGGTTAACTACAACTATAGCAGCCAAGTGACACAATATATAGGTTAAGTGACCACACAACAAAAACACATCATTAATTAAGGGCATTGATGAAATTAAGCCCATCATTGTAAAAACTTTGATTATAAATAAGTTAATTTTGATTTGTTTGTAACCACACATCCAGATATACCTTGCTGCTAAACAATTTTATTCTGTTTATCATAGAGTTATGTTTAAATTTAAATTACCAACTTGTAAGTGCCGTTTACATTGTCCATCAAATTTGATGTATGCTTAGAAAAATTAATTTCTATTCACATTCTGCATGTGGTGATGTGTGTGTGTGTATATTCACACATTTCAATATCCACAGCATCTATTTTTTGTTATTATATCATGATGATATAAAACTGCCTAATGGAGGCTTATGTGCAAATCATTCTTCTGCATGTGTTGATTAACTTGTGTGTCTTTTGTACTTGGAGTTTGTAAACATCAAACAAGATCAGAACCCATTAGTGCCATGCTACACACGTCGACTATACTTGAGCACTTATGTAGACAAGTTTTGAGTTTTAATTAATTCTATTAGGTTATTCTTTCTGGGATATTCAAATGTCTCACTATTCTAATATTAATAAATGCTTTGTAGTATGGTTTTACAGCTGGTTAGTAGCTATTAATTTAAAGAAAATGTGTTTAACATATATTCATTTTTTCGTAAATCATTATTTTTTCTGAAAATTGAAAAATGACACCTGTACATGAGAATTGAACCCGGGACACGTGTAATTTTTCAATTTTCAGAATATGATACCTAGATGGAGTAATCCTCACTAAAAGCATAAATAATAGCTTTGGCTATTTGCTTCTTAAATATTTTTTGCGTTTAAAGATTTTGTAAAAGTAAGGACACTAAAAATAAGGTATATTAATTTGTAGTCATATTGAATACTCTTTGAAGAAAAATTCTTTAATTGCATTTTATTTTAAGAGAACAAAGCTCAGGTATGTAAAAAAAAATTCAGAAAACAAATTTAAATCCCTTTGAATTAACTTTTGTTTGTTAGTCCTGACACTATTTTTTTATAAAAAAATTGCATCTTATTATTCTTGTTAATTTGTATCATATTAGTAGCTGACGCTCTCTTGAGTACATTTTTTAAGGAATTGTAACATTGGGAAACTGTTTATGTAATTATATTTGTAGCTGATGCTCTCTTGAGGGAATATTTTATCAGGATTAATTTTATGTTTGTATTGTGTTTGGATGTACATTTTTTTAGAAGGATTTGTAACATTGGGAAACTGTTTATGTAATTATATTTGTAGCTAACGCTCTCTTGAGGGAATTTTTTATCACGATTTATTTTATGTTTGCATTGTGTTTGGATGTACATTTTTTTAGAAGGATTTGTAAAATTGGTTGTGTTAAAACTTGATGTGTTCATTATAAATTGTTTTGTTTTAATAATTTGATTCATTATTAGTTGTATTATAATCCTCTGCTATGGGTTAGAAGGGAAAAAAAATTAGGCTTTTATTTTATAAAATAATTAAAAAAATTGATATTTCTGGATCCTGGATTTCTGGTTGAATGTTTGACTTTTTAGTTTGATTTCTATTATTTATTATACTTTGTTCAAGATTGGTGATATAATCTTAGTTGGATCAAACGGTTCCAAAAGGATGCAATGGCCCCTGGGAAAAATTGTGGAATTGTATATTATATAAGGCATATACACCCTTGCTGACTAATTGGAGGGCTACCCATCCTCTTTCCACTGTGTACTTAGTCACAGGCAGCAAAGTTCGTACGTTTGTGTCGTGTGAGGGAGGGAAGGGGGGTGTTGGTTGTGGGAGGAGGTATTTAAAAATTAAAATTGTCAAACCACAGACTTTAAAATAAATCAGTAGTGTCTAAATAAGTCTAGTCTTTACACTTTAACCTGGTAGTTTTGATAATCAAAATGTTAAAATGGTTATCATAAAATCTGAAAGTTTGCCTGATGATTATGAAAGTTAAAAACGAGTGTAAATATGGTGGTTTTTGTATATGAGCTTAAAGTTGCTTCAGTAAAGAAGTTAATTAATTAACTACTCCCATCTATATCTAAATCATAAGCTTTATAAATATCTATCTATCAATCATAATTCAAATGTGTGAATATTTTAATTGACAATTATGAGTGTCTTCTTACTTGAATCCAAAACTGACCTTAGAAGAATTTTTTGGGGTCATATGTACACAAGGTCAGTGTCTGTTTTGATAATCTACATTGTAAGAACTCTCTTGCTTACATTCGTGAAAAGGACTACTTTTGATGGCGGTAGATTACATGAAGGTCTGTTCTTTGCATTGCCTTCTCCAAGAGGGCAAAGACCGAGCGGTAACGAAAATCATTTATTAAAGTGAATCGTTAGGCTATTATTGAGGTGCCTAACTCTTAACAATCCTTGACACTTGACGTTCTCCTCTACTGGCCGAATTCTTAGCTCACTGCACTCACTGCAGGGCGTGTTCAGCCGTCTTTCTCAGCTTTGTACCCCGGAGGTCAAGATCCTGTTTAAATATCTTACAGGTGTCATGGGAGGGTTTTACATATGGTGAGTTTCAATGTAGTGTTTTCCTTATCCTCTATCCTTGAATAATTTTGAGTCTCAGATTGTTTGGGCAGTAAAACATCCGACCAAGATAAGTTCTTTGGTTAAGTTTTGGAGAGCAAATATTCTCTTTAAGGAAAAACCTCTTTTTGCTTTTTGAGGTATTGTATTATACTTGGAAGAAGGTACAGGAAAGGTGGATAAAAACATATAAAAGGGAAGAACACAATATGGCTGTTAAACTGAAAAGAAGAACACAGCTCACACTTTACATTGCTGTAATTGGACAAAGAGATAATGGCTGCCTATTGAAGAAAATCAATCGTTACCGCCCAATCTCCTCGACCTAGGTTGTTTCATTCTATCGGGACTCATAAGGAGGGAATGTGAAACGCTCAATACTTGCGTCTGATGAGTTTCGATAGAATGAAACCCAAGTTGAGGGATTGGGCAGTAACAATTAATCTTCTTCAAGAGGCAGCCATTACCTCTCTGTCTCGTGGCAGCATTGTAAATTATGGAGAATGACTATTGTTGGATTGTGTTTTTTTTGTATGCGTATTTTAAACTTTCTCTTATAATTTAAGCTTAGTTCTTTAATTTTTCTAAACTCCTATATTTCAGCAACATAATAAACTTAACTCTGCAAATTCTAAGAATTGTGGAATAATTTCAATCGCATTAGAAAATTAATCAAAGCAGGTTTGGTAGATGTCTACCAGTGTTGGCAGTGGTGTTACCATCGCAACTGTACACGCTATTTTTGCACTCTTATCACATGTTTATCATTTTATCATAATCAATCAAATGACTATTCAGTTTCGGTTATTGTTTATGTTATCATTATATGCTCAAAAAGTGATTTTTAAATCTATTGTTGTATTATACTGAAGAACAAGCTAATGTTATAAAATAAGCAGAGGTGTCAGAAGCTTCAAAAACTTTAACTACGCTTCAAATATTTGTTAGATTCAACTTCGATTTGAAATTAAAGGTCCAGATACGACAATTACAAAGCTTCATTGATAAAAATATTTAAAAGTTAAAATACAAATGAATATTCACATGATAAAGACTTAGAATAATTAGATAACATGTGATAGCAGCTTAATTTATCATTTAATTTAATGACAGTATGTGAATTATATTTGCAATATACCATTTTTATAAAATATATTTACCTTTGCAACATTTTTCAATATTATAATTTTTTGTTTAAATATTCAATTTGACTTCGCTTTATGGTATATTAAAAAGACTGCCTCTGTGGTTTAGTCGTCCAAGTTCTTGGATATAGATCTAGAAGTCCCGGGTTCGATCCCCGGCACTTCTAAAATATATCTGTGAAGCATTGGGTCTGGTATGGGGTCCGACTCGGCCTCAGCTTTGTGAGGATAATTTAGTAGCTATTTGAATAAAGAAGTAGCAGCTCCGGTTTATAAAACAGATTAACGGCCGAAGGGCTCGTGCTGACTACATGACACCCTCTATCCACAAATGTGGGCACTATCATCGCTAACGGCGGTGGTTGCTTGATCGGTATATCTTGCTTACGGGCTCACACCATGGAGTTTATATTGAAAAAGTGCACTTCACACACCTTTTAAAAATAAAGTAATATTTTCATTGGGTTTGGAAAAAATATTATACTCTTGTTGATTAATTACTAACCCTATATTTGATATAGCATTAGTATGTTAGTAGATCTATTTGGGAAAATTCAAATCAAAGAAGAACCCTTTGTACGATGTTCAATAAAAACTAATTATCTAGGTTAATTTAAATTTTGTCTATGCACCTTTAATCAAACTCTATTAATATAAAGTGCTTTGCTAAAATAAATATTATGCATGCACTTTGACTATTTTTTTAAGGCTTTTAACAAATGTTATGGCTATTTGTACCTGTGTCCACACTTGGAGCAACTTCTGAAACACTGAACCCCCACTTACTTTCCTGCTATGTAACCTTTGAGCATACAGAGATATAAATAATCTTAAGTCTCCAAATTGGTTGGTGAATCCATTGAAGCATAATGCATATCATTTTGCTCTCCATAAATTATTATAATAAAAATGTTCCGTAATGCAAAAGATAAAATGTTCTCATTTTAAGTCATGTGTTAAGTCCACCTATTCAATTGTAAGCAAATTTGAATGGAGTATATTAAATATTCCTAAAGCCAAAATGAAATTTGAAAAATTTTAAAGAAAAAAACAACTGCTTACATTTGATATAACTTCACACTAAATATAGCAAATAAAATAAATCTATTGCAAAAATGTACATATTTTAGTCCAAAATCGATAAATCACTTAATTATTGTAAGTAATTCATTCAGTATAAACTTTTGTCATGTACATAGTATAAGAAAATAGAAAGAATTGAACATGTTTATTTTGGCTATCAATATAATTATCGGCAAAGCTTTGTAACTTGTCGAAGCCGAAACTTTTCTTTGAAGTCAAATTGATGTTTTCAAAGCTTCACACACTCATATTGATTTCATATCACAGGACATAATTTTGATGACCTAAAATTGATTGCATAAATTTGTACCTGCATCAGTTTCCTTGGAGTAATTCTAGTTTTGGAAACTTGTTTCATGTCTGAATTACTTGAATGATTCTTACTGGTACTTTAATATAAGAACACATTTTAACATTGGAATCTTGTAACTATGATTTTTTTTTTATGTTTCCTCTACCTGATAATAATGCATTTTGATATATCATGTATGCTGCATAAAGAACCAAGACTTGTATTTTATGATATTTCATAGTACTCCAATATTACAACCACCATAAGACTGAGATGTAAAATAAAAAACTTAGGCTCGTTTCTAATTTACTTAGATCACTAAATCATAAAATAATATTTCCTTCTTTATGTAGGTACATTTGCACTTAGATTGTCACTCACTTAAAATATATTTCTTGATATTGACAGAAACAAAATGCAAACAGGTTTTGTGCATCCATACCAAGTGGTTACAAAGCTAGTGATGTTTATGTTCTCCAAACAAGCTATACCCCGATTTTCTTACGAATGAACTTATCTGACAGCTATAAAAAGTTATTAGATCTACTTTCACATATGTATATGTCAAGTCATGTGATATGCAGCTATCAATACATATAAAACAACACTAATGGGATATTAAAACCATATCAGTTTTGGCCACAAAAAATTATGTTTATATTTTCTAAAAGATACTCCAAATATCTATTTTAAAGATAATCAAGGTAAGTGGAACATTAATTACCAGATGATTAAACAAAATCGAATGTAAACAGATCATTTCAGACTCGAAAGATTAATTTTTAATTTCTCCTGCAAAATTTTGTTGTTTAAAATAAATAAGGGAAATCAATTGTGCAAAATTTGTTTGTAATAATGTGGCATGTTACTAAAATGTTACAAAAAGCAAACAAAACGTTTCAATTGGTATTAAATACTAAGAAGATGCTTTTAAAAGATATTTATTTTAAATTGAATTTGGTTTTGCTTACTAACAACTTGATTTGAATATTATAAAATTCAAATTTTTAAGATAAATTATTTTGAAATTGAAATGGTTCTAAACTAATATTCTCTATAATAAAAACTTCTTTTTTCTTTATGAGGCAATTTTATTATGTTTGTAAGAAGGTATAGGAAAGGTGGATAGAAACATATAAAAGGGACGAACACAAAATGGCTTTTACAATGTAAAGAAGAACACATTTCACACTTTACATCACTGCCATTGGACAAAGAGGTAATGGTTGTTTCTTAAACTAATATTCTATTATATTTGGAATAAGGTAGAGGAAAGGTAGACTGAATATTTTATCATTGAATTTTATCAAACATATCCGCTTGGATATTAGGATTTATAGTAAAATAGTTTCGAATTGAGTAGTAACTTAAGGCCACTACACTGAATTTAAACAATGAATAAATTAAAGAGTTAAATTCCATCAAAAACAAATCATAAGATAATATTTGATCAATTTTATATTTTATTAAATAAAATAATTATATATCAATGTCACTTTAAATACAATAATATATATGTGCATATTATATAAATGTGCATTGTAAATTTTTTTAAATTCATTTCAAATTTTTAATCAAATCAAATAAGAAAATATGGGTGACCTGGTGGTCTAGGCGTAAGGTGTCAGACTTCTGTGCTGGGGTCCGGGGTTCAATCCTCGGTCCCGGCACAGATTTATCCGATTGCCAAACCCTTCCTTCACCTCTGACAAGATGTGTATTAATCACGACTTGTGAATGTGAGGAATGTCAGGCCTCCACCATGGTTCGAATTCCACGTTAAACTGTAGGTCCTCAATTTCATCTCACAATCACCCTACCATTGCAAATTAGCGTAAGTACGTATAAACCGAACGGGTAGTAAGACGCGGTGCTAATAATTATAATAATAATAATAATAATAATAAATATGAAAATGAAGCTCATCTTCTGAAGTGCAGACTTATTTAAAAACTGTTCTTTATTTATTTAAACAATGTAATATGATTGCAGATTAGAAATTGATTGTTTCATAAGAATTACTATTGTGTGTGAAATCTACTTTATATTTTATAGATATGAAATGAGGTTTTGGTATATTATAATTTATTATTCAAGCACTATTTTAAAATTGACCATGTGAATCGCTCCAAATATGTTTTGAAAATGCCACTCTTTAATTATTGTTAATGAATACAACTATATGAAAACTAATATCAAATGTAGCCTACTTGAATCTAATGTACACAATTTTTTAACTAATTTTGCCTCCAAAATTAGGGTGCTCCTTAGAATCGATGGCTCAATCTTAAAAACTCCTACTGCTCTGTCATCAATGCTCACTCCTACAACCCTTCCAACCTCCTTTCTTTTCACAATCAATCTTTTTTTCAACTTTTTCAGCTTTTGCTTCCTCTGTGTTACCTCGTCGTTTCTAAGCCTTTGCGCATCCTCACATAAGTCGGTATCATTCTCAAAAGCACCTGAGCCATTCCTTACTGTAATTGTTCCTGCAGAATCTTGGTTGCTTTATCGAGTGAATTGAACTCAAGATGGATGACAGTAAGCGGAGGTTGTCTTACGAAGCTGGGTTTTAAGTGGAAATAAAAGTTAAGCCTAGTACTGAAAAACACGGGAACATATTTTCAAGAGCTTTCATTGTGGCAAGCGAAGAACATTTGGCTTTAGCAGCAGCACAAATTGGCAACCTTTTCTTGCTAAGCGCCCAGAAAAAAATTTGCCAGTGCTCTAAAACCTAACATGTAAAGGTTAACTTAGAAATTTTGTAATTCATGCAAAAAAAAATATTATTTTTTTGTTTCAATGTTTTGAAACATCACATTGCGCATTAGACTCGAGTAATTATGGTAGCTACTCTGGCAAAACTAACTAAATGGAGTCTATTTGTACAAATATTTGTGGTATCACAAACTGGTCCAAGTTTTAACAGTCTACAATAGCTATTATTAGAGTAGTATCGAATCTACTATTTTATGGATTCGATTCTTTGGAAAAATTATGAACACAAAAGGGAATAAGAATATAACAAAATAGTAAAAAATATAAATAGCACCTAAATATTAACAATTTTTGCTCAAATGCATTCATTATAATGTTCACATATTCAGTTAAGTGTTTAATTAATGGTCCGGGTTCCAGTTGTTAGATTTTTTTTATAGCTATAATGAGTCAGAACCACCAATAAGCTGTATTAATGCTATAAAACAAATTACAATTAGAATTTGATAAAATAAAAGTAAATTTGAGCCTCAAATTCTTGAATTTTGAATATCCATAAAAACTTGAGGATCCCATCCCTATTTATTATAGACCAAATAAAACGCCCTGGATGGAAAATTAAAGTTTGGTTTCCACTGCACTGATTTCCTTAAGCCATAACCTTATGCTCTTCATCTTGAAATGTTCAACATTACTGTTTTATTCAGTACAACTTGTCTTGGTAATGTACTTAAATATTCATACTTAACCAATATACTGATACTCGGTGCTTATCTATTTCTTTGCAACTTTTAGCACTGATGAATATCGCTAATAATAATTTAGCGGTCTGTTTTCTACAAGGGGATCGATAATAGTGGTGTAGGTAGTTAAAATAATTAATCCATGGACAATGTCAAAAAATTCATATTCATATAATTGAATAACGCAACATAGCTTTGCTAACATGTGAATAATAAACAAGTTTTGAACAATCTTAGATTTTTGGTAAAATGATAAATTTGGACCTAAAATATATTTATTTTAGATCCCATTTTATAACACCCTATTGGTATCCATAGAAATGAAATTTCTTGTGCATCTGTTATAGAAGTAAAGATTTAATTGTTGCAAATCTAGGAGTAGTTTTTGAAAGCAACAAATTCTTCGAAGGTAGATGTGAATATTTTATAATCTTACAAGTAAATCTAATAATATAGAGCACGCGAATAATTATGAACACAAATGTAAATAAACTACTATACCAATTTTAACTAACATAAAATATTTTTCAATGTTAAGAATAAATGGGCAAATGAATATTTGGCCGTAAAATTATATTATTTTATTCTTTATGCTGACCACATGACACGGTCTATTCACAAATGTTGGCACTATCATAGTCAACCTTCAGCTAGCTGCTCAATCGGTATAGCTCATTTGCTGGCTTACACCATGGAATGTTTTTTATCTAGAGCAAGTGCTTGTTTATGACTTTCAATTTTCAATAGATACAAATTTGCTAAAGAAAGAAAGTTAAAAAACACTTTATTATACAACACTTTCTATATGATTAGATCACAAACATATTAGCACAATTCATACTGCAATGAAAGGTACAGGGGAAAAAGAGGAAAGTCACATTACATATATTTTCCAGAATGACTTTTTATATCTCGAACCCCAGAAGGATCCAACCAATACTTATTTTTAATCAATTTAAATGTTTTTAATAATATTCATAGTTAATTGTACTAAGGAGAGAATAAATTACAAATATATGGAAATAAACTTATGTTGTATTTGGAAATGACTTGATATTTTTGCAAAAAAAAATTTACATCAAAAGATCAGATGATATATAAGGTTTAATAAATTAGTATATTATAACAATTAATATAATTATTGTAGATAAATTAGTAAAAAAGGATATAAATTGATAATAAAACCTATAAGGTTATATTATCGATTTCTATCCTTTTTGACTAATTTATTCAACCTTGTATATCATCTAATATTTTGACAAAGTTTTTTTACAAAAATATATGTAATTTACAAATACAACATAAGTTTCTTTCCATATATTTGCAATTTAAATATGACAAGAGACCTCTTTTACCAATAATTTAAGGTACATAAGAAAGGTTTCATTATGTCTAACAGGGTTTCATTATTGTATAACAGATGGCAGCACTAACTCAATTTGAGTTAAAATTGGACTACCCATTATTCTCCTGTACCCTTTAAATAGTTTACAAACAAGTGTCAACTTATGGCATATTTCTAGTGAGGAATTAACTTTAGGATGTTTGCGTTAGTTTTAGAGCACTATTTCACTTAAATTATTAAAAAACTCTGTAAAGAGTTCAAATCACAGTCATTTGACTGGTAAATTAGATTAAAACACTACGCTCTAACCAGAAATTGTATTAAAGTGCAGTTTCCTGCATTTTTCTATTGAATTACGTTTCATATATTTTTTTTCAATGTCATGTTATGTCACTGGTTTCTATTCAAACATTTTCACAGAAAACTACTGCAAGGATCATTGTATTGTTCAAGGTGTATTACCTACCTAAGGGGCTATCTGTGGAGTGAGACAGACTCTTAAGAAGTCCTATAAATGATAACATTGACTTAACCTGCTTTTAAGTTACTTAATTAAACACTTTTAGTGACTCTTTGTTTCTTACAGCTTGTTGAGCAGATATGTTTATAATTGATGTTTTTTGATCTTATACTTACTTGATTAACACTGTAAATTTAAATACACACCATGTTTATTTGATTAAATGTATTTTAGGTTAAACGCACTGCATCGATATATTATTCAGACTTATTTGGCACTATGGTATCTATTAAAAAAAATTGAAATAACATTATCAATGGCATGATACAAGTTTTCAAATCAACTTATTGATCTTGTGAATGTGGTAGCTAACTTGCTTTTACAGTGTCTTAGGTTGATGAAATATAATGGCTGTAAATTTCTTGGTCATCTTTTTAAAACATCCAAAATATAAACTTGTTGGTTGGAAGGGATTATATAATTTGGTCATTGTGTCTTTCGCTATTAGGTTTAAACTATCTTTATTTGTTTAATGTTCTCTTGATTTGTGCCCAGATTTTGATGACATGTCATATATTTATTTTATTTTTGGTACATCACAGACACTGCTTGTGTGTACATACTGTAAATTATATTCATGACCTCCCCTGCTTGTGTAAATGTTTTTTTAGGGCATCTTAAGTCATATTTTCTTGGTTTGTGTCATTTTTGAGTGATTATTAGGTATTTATGTTAAATAAGCTCTTTTTTTAATGCACAAGTACTTAAACATAACATTTTTAAACATACAGTCATCAGAATGAAATGATAATGTAAGCAATGAACTCCTCTTTGTTTTTTTGGTTGGAAAATACATGTTCCTGGTTAAATACTACTATTAAGGTGGGGAGGGGATGCATGGAGTTTTTATAGCAAAACTTTTTTTTTTTGTTAAAATAAATCAAATATTGCTACTATAGAAACAGTATAATTTTTATTCACCTGATGACCTCAACAGTTGTTGAATATCTGTCAAGGGTGTCCTGGAATTTCATGAAAAACTTTTTTCTTCATTTAAAAGGTTTGCCATCTAATGCCTCTCTGCTCATGACAGATGTTCAACAACTGTTGATATCACCATTTGAGAAAATTTAAACTCTCTTTGAACTGAAGCAATGTTGTATTTATTTTGAAAAAAAAATAAAAATATTTTTGCTATAAAAACTGCATGAACTCTGACCTTTTCTCTTGTTCCCTAAATCTCCACCTAAAGTGTAAAGGGGCAGCTATTATTTCTGAAGCAGATATTTAATGTAATATTTAGCAGAATGAAAGAGTTTAGTTGTTAATAATCTTTTCATATTAGTTTTTATTTTTAAATTGTGGGTTGATTTAGTCATGTGCATTCATCAGATGCTTTTGTTTTATTTTTTTATTTTACTAAGTAACTTTTAGGTGATTTGATAGATGATTATTTGATCATTTTTAGGTCACCAAAGTCGACGCTGTGGCTATTACACATTTTTATTGACTTTGTAACTATCCTTGAAACTGATAGTGTATTTTAAGTAAATGTATCAGCCTGGAGAGAGGTTAGTGGAAACCACATTGTGGCAGGAAAATACTCCCAGTGTATCTTATCAGAGTTCAAACTGTGACCTCTTGTGCTAGATATTACTACACTATTTGTGTTGGATGCTCTGTAATCCAAGACAGCATTTTGTAGAGTACTTTTTAAGCATTTCATAGTTTGAGATTTAAATCCAACTATTTTATGTTGAACCTAATTTTTTTTTTGCTTTCTATCAAACAATATTTAAACATAATTATCTTATGAATGAGTGATATTAGTGATATTAAATTATCTATTATTTACCAGATACCTATTTGTATTAGGCTTAATTTTTACAAAATCATATACGTCTTAAGAGTTTGAACTTGTGTATCTATGAACACATTTTCAACCTTATGTGCAAGGATTTCCAAAACATAATATTTTATAATGATAGAAATTGATAAAACTAAAGAAAAAGAGAAACTAAACTATTAAGAGTATATATGATGAAAAAAGCCCACCTAGGGAAAGAGGAAAAATGTGGGAAGAATCCATTGCACAAAGGTGACATCTTCTTCCTTTCTTCTGTCTTCTATAGTAGAAATAGTCACACACACATTTTAACACAAATATTTCGGCATTGTTACCTTTATCAAACACAAAGAAGAGAGAGAGAGTACAAATAACACAAACACTGGATTACTCCAATTTGAATTTGAAGTTTATTTTATCTTTTTCTCTAGTTTTATCAATTTCCATTATTATAAAATTATTTGGCTGTTGGGCCACCTCATTTTTAAACAAAACATAATATTGTAATTAATACTTATAATATATAAAGACAATCTTTCTATTTTGAAAAATCAAATTTGATCATTGTTAAAGTTAGAGTTTTGATAATAATAGTAATGATTCCATCTTGTGGACAATAATTACAGTAATAATGCTACTGCTTGTATGTCATTAAATTAACAATACACCTTTGATAGAACATAGTGAAGGAATGCATTCACTTTCCCATACCATTGCTTCCAATTTGCTCATTTTATAGACTGAAACTTTATAAACAAATTCAAATTAATTTATAGTAATATCTAATAAACATTTTAATTTATAAGACATGATCTCTCATTCTCTGGCCATCAAAGTTGTACTTTAATTTTGTTTTTGTTTGTTGAGCCAACCATTTACTCTAAAAAAATTAGATTATGTTGGATTAAGCAAATCACAGTAATATTGAATATTATTTCAATAATTTGTATCATGGAATATTTATAACCTTTGATAAAAAATAATTTAAATCTATAATTTCTAAAAGGATTTTCAGACACTTTAAATATTTCTAAATGCTAATGATTTGTAATAAATTTGGAACATTTCTTAAAGCACTAAACAGAGAGAAAAAAGTTAAATGTCCTTTCAAAATTAAAAAGTCTTATAAATTAACATTTTTCTATTACACCTAAGTGCTAATTGACTTATAAAACAAATTTGATTAAAAATCCTACATGAAATCAGCCTGATGTTTATTTTCAGGCACCGCCGAGATTTTCAAAGTTATTGGTGTAATCATTCACTTTAGTAAAGTAAACTAAGAATATAATAATATAAAATACTAGGATAGTTTTAAAGTATTGATTTTTATACATAATACTCTTCTATTTCTTAGTGTATATTTTATTTACTTTTCATTTTTAAGGTGTTTTAAATACTAGTGTTAATGGTATATTGAAACTTAATTTTAATAAATACATTAGGCTTATGTTAATCACATAAATTTCAGCACACAAAGTGCACATTGTTATATAATATAAGGGGAAATAATATATTTTTATTATTGTAAAACAAACACAAGTTTTGTTTTAGTAATGTATATTTTAATATATGGTAGGTGAAACTAAGAAAATAAATATTTATTGGGAAACATCAATAAGTGATAAGCACTTATGAATAAATAAGGTAAATGCAATATTTCTCATCAACCTGTAAGAATTAAACCTGTCAACTAACATATTTATTAGGAGAGTGATGATATGTTAAAATTATTTCGATATTGATTATTGGCCACCCAATAAGGTTTGTAGCCGAAACTAATGATAAAACTGTCAAACATCACTTTTTTTGATTCAGATTCACTCACAAGTTATTTCCTGAAACAAAATCATCACAACAAAATGATTATAAATAAACAATAACTCACTATTATCTTAGTAAAATAATACCACGAGCAATATTTTAGTCAAACTTATGTTTTAATTAGTAAATAGTTATCTAATTGTATGAAAAGATAAATATGAAACCTCACCGTTGCCTCCATCTTCCTCTGCCTTTCCACCATTCTTCCTCCCTTACTCTCATCCATTCTTCTCCTCTTACAATTACTATTTTCTGCTCCTCCCATCACTTCCTTCACCTCCCTTGTGGTATTTTCCCTCCAAACTTAAACTCCATCATTCTCTTTGGGGTTCTTTCTGTGTTAATTCTCATTACAGGGCCACACTATCTTACCCTTAATTCATCTAATTTCTCATGTATCCCACCCAACTCTTGCCCGGACATCTTCATTTCTAATCTTATTCCTAAATAACGGAGCGTAATGGTTAAATCTATTTTGTTAGAGCTTGTGTATTTGATTGCATTTAAGTCACTTTCTATAAAGTTAACAACAGCCTTATTTCTTGAAACAAAACAAATTTATGAAAAATATGCATGTTAACAATTTGGAAAAAACATCTAAATGTGGTTTTTATCATCATATGAAAAATAAAGGCAAGTTTTATGGGAATTTGCATCATTTACACTAATATTGGTTTACAACCCATATCAAAACAGCCCTAATATTTCTACTATACAACAACTTAGTGAATAATTATGATATGTAGGTTACAAAGTTGAATTAAACTTCTATTGAGTAGTGGCTTTCTAAAAGTGACATTGCAAGTCGTTTTTTATTTGGGTTAGGTGAAAATTTTCTTTAATTTTAGAAGTGATATTTCACAAAGCCTCATTGGGAAACCTTGATTTTGTTTTATTTCTCACTCTTTACTTTTCTTTTTTTTTTAGTTACTGTTCTTTCAAAGATATCAGTGTGTGTTGATATAGCTATTTATTACAGGTTGTTAATATTTTGGGTTTTAAATTAGGAATTAATGTTATTAAAATGTTGACTTGTGGCAGTTTTACCAATTATATATGAAATATTTAAACCATAATTTTGTCACTTTTTAGTACATTCCTTGATGGTATAAAACTATTTTTATGTACAGAATATTATGCTGTAATTTTTTTATTTATTTTTTGTTCAAGTTGAACTCTGCCATTATTGAAAAGCTTTTAAATCTGATTGTTTATCAAGTTGTACAGATTCATAACTAACCAATTTTTTTTTTGTTTCACAATTTTCTTATAAATATTTAGAGAAAGAATTTGAAAAGGGATGCATTTTTAAAAAATTGCATGCTAGTCTTAATTATTTTGTAGCAATTTATGTATGTGTGTGTATAAACAAATATTTGTATTGATCTTGATCGTTGTACATTTATTATATCAAGACCTTAAATAAATTATTTTCAATTTGTTTATAGATTTTTATTAAAATTTGAATACATCTTAACTTGTTTACAAGGAAAGCAAACATATTTTTCTAAGTTTTGACTTTAATGTACTTCGCACATTATTATTTTTAGTTTCAACAAATATAAATTGATATTGATAGGGGGAATTTCTCAAAAATCAAATTTTTATAATTAATAGTTTAACACTTTTTAATACTTTTTTTCCATATTAAAAGTTTCAACAAAATATAGTTGACCTAACCTGTGTGGAATGCAATATCTTTAGAGAATACAACTAATTTGATGTAGGTTATAGTTAACACACTGCCTAATTTCACGTGTAGCAATTTTTACTAACTGAAAGAATTTACTTCTCATCCATTATTGCTCACTATGGATTTTTTTTAACCTGTCTGTATTGTAAATTTTCACATTCCACAAAAACTTCCATTTTCCTCATAAAGAGCAACTAGAAATTATTATACTTCACTATCACTCCACATTTTACCGTGGATATCATTGAGAGACACAATTAACTCACTCATGTCTCGCATAAAATATTCAAATGATTTGGATATTCCGTGAGAGCTTGCGAAAGTGGCGAGAACTATGTTTATAACATGCAAGCGTGGGTCATCAGAAAGCTACTCGCAAAGCTGTGTACATTCGTGACAGTACTGTATGACAGCATCTTGAAAGAGATTACTTGCTAGTCTATCTGCACCCTTAGGCACTATAGTAGGCACTTGAGGCAAAAAAGCACATGATAGGCAATGTGAAATTGATTTTACTGCCTACTGTTGTTTTATTAACTACAGCAAATTCACATTAAGCTGTTTTGTTAGCTCCACATCTCACTCCTCTTTCGGATTGTACAGATGTTCTACTCATTAAGCTAATATGTTAGGAGCAAACAAAATATATTTTCACATAACTTTCAGGGTTCATTTACACACCACAATCAACATGGGACCGACCGCTTTACTAAGAAAGTTGTGCTACGGATTTTTATGAATAGATGTGACTACATGCTCTTGAGTGTTAAACATTTTAATGGTTGGGGAAATTACTCTTAATTCATCCTGAAAAGCAGCGGAGAAGACATTCTCTTTTCTTAGTAGCAAATTTTTCGGCTAGATTTGATATTAGGTCATTATGTCATAGGTGTAATACCACTCAACTCTGAAATCTTAAAATTAAAAGAGAAAAAAAACCTTTTTCATCATATATCAAAATATTATTTATTCAAATAGCTACAACTAAATATTACAATAAAACAAATCGCCAAAGTCGTTTGGTTCTTTTATTGCAACACTTTTTAGACTAAGATCATAATAAATGAATAGCTTATGGCACCAAACATCCACTTTACATAAAGTGATACTTATTTACTATATTAAGGTTACAATGTCAATAAAGAAACTTAATACAAAAGACAATCAAAATAAGAATAATTTTAATTAAATCATAATATCAAACACATATATGCTAACTACAAATCCAACAAATATATTTGAAATGTATTAATATAATTTGTGTAAAATGATGCAATAAAATATATGATTATAAGCCACAACATTATTTAGGGATTAACATATTAACTATGTGATACTATGCAAACAAGAATTTATTAAAAAAGAAAATCAATTTCAAAAACAATCGAAGACATCAAGAGACATTAGGAACTCAAAGTACAAGATTTCAATTCCAATTCAAGCCACTTGTCTTCATTTAACAAACCGGTGATAAACTCGACCTTAACCAAACGTTTTCTTAAGAGTAGTCTACATTACGAAAACCTTCTCTATCTTCTGGTGAGGGAACACCTCCTTTGTCTTGGGGCAGATTATTTGACTGTTATTATCCAGCGCCATCTGTTCCAGAGACTGGGGAACGAGAACACAAAGAGCACGGATTAGTTTTTTATAAGAAATGTATAGATTTTGTTGGTTCAAGAACATTAACACAGGTTCTGAGTGCAAGAGTGTTTCTGATTATACTGAAAACCCTTTTCACCGAAACTTATTGTGTGAGGTTGGCAAGACTGGTTGTTGCGAAGGAGAGACAGGACAGTCAGTGCATGGAATGGCGACGTGTAGACGTGGATGAGAGGTGTGCAAGCGAGGGTCGTGTAGATATGTGCGTATCACATATTATGTTGAATCAACAAGTGTGCGATGATTAGACCATGTGAGGTACAATAGGTTATACATTTATTGAATAATTACATTAATGTATTATGGATGGAGGAAGGTTGAATTTATATGAAGTGTACTCTAATTTATGTGGAGAGAGTGGTAAACACTTTAGAAAAAAAAAACCCACCAACCTCAGTACACTCGACCCAGGATTCTAACCTAGATCTCACAGTCATCTGTAGTCCAGTTTATTACAAGAGTGATTACTTAAATTCGGCCACCAAAGCGTATATATAATGAAAACTGAACTACTCATTTCATACCTGAGATGAGTCTACATTGTTTTTAATACTCTTTAGTATCAATGTACTTATTATCTACCTAATCAAGAAACAAAATGAGGCCAAATTTTAAGTGAAAACATAAGCATTCCACTAGAGAAAATGTGGAAAACTACAATATGGACAAAGTACTCCCTCCATCCCCACCTCCAAACAAAATTTGGAACCCTTGTCCTTCAGTTTGACAATAGATTAGTCGTCGGTGTGCATCAGCTTCCATTGAGGAGACAGTTGAAATGTATTCAAATTTACAAAGTATATATTTCGCGGTGGTTGTAAAAACTCCAATCACTTGGAGATATATTTATTTAAAACTAGGTTACAATAAACATGTGTGACTGCTCAGGTTATGTTTACAATATTTAGCCTGTTAAATAACTGAAGACGCCCTTCCACAACTTGCAAAGAACTAAGGCGATTCCTTTTATTCTGTTTTTACCTGTGTAATTCAAGTTCTCCTTTGTCATCCTTACCATATCACGATATGATAAAGGCTCTACACCAATTAGAGGGACTTAAATATACTGAATTTTCACGTGGAAACTACTTTTTGTACAAATGTAGTGCAAAGGATTCTTGGAAATTAGCTGCATATGCTTATCCAACTGCGCCTGATTAAATGTGAGTGTTGCTTAAAGACATAACACAAGAATCAGACTTTCTGTGTGACCTAGTGAGTTATTGGGTTTAACTTATTATTAAAAGTTAAAATAAGGTTAATCTGCAAACTAATTTAAATAAATGGGTTAATTTATACTTGAGAGGTGAATAAATCAATCTCCTTACAAAAATCAAGCTTTTCACTAAGTCTCAACATCAAATTGATTACTGTCCTATAAAACCAAAACTGAATTATTTCCTTAAAATATCAATCATAGCGAAAACTCAATTTACTTTAACAGTCTTGGACAGTGACAAGCTGGTTAATCTTTATCAGGACTTGTCCTGAAAGAGTACAACAAGTCACTACCTCGACTTTTGTCCCCTCGAATATAGTTGCTTCATTTACTATTTCGTTGCATTTTATCACAACCATGCACCACCTTGTTTCTTTTGTTATTCAGTCTTTGAATTAAAGTTGTTCTGTGTGTGCGCTGTTATTTTATTTATTCTTGTGTTTATTTAGGCGTTGCACACATAGTTATGACTATATACATTTTTGGTTATCCCTATTGCATTTGTAGGTCAAATAATGGCTATGTTTTAACTTTCGTCAGTTCTCTGGTTCCTAACTTGTCTAAAGAACTATGTATCACTACATTATTCTAATGAGCAAGAAAGATCAAACGGTTCTCACCTGTTCTCCGTAAACATAGCCATTAGGCAACATCATGGGTTGGTTGTGCTCGTTAAGCGGCAGTCCAGAAATGGTGCAAACGAGACGAGACTGTGAGCAGTGGGCAAAGGGAAGTGATGATGCCAACTGGTTCAGCGACTCTTGGCAAACAGGACAGCTTGCGTTACGACTCTCACGATTATTGCTGTAGCACTGAGTAGTTTTCAGTTAAGGCACAGTATGGAGATATTAGCTGAACGTTTGTACTGTCCCAATGGATAGCAAGAAATTTGAATAGTTCTGTTTAGGGTTTTTTTTGCACTATATTTTATTACTTGCCTAAACTGTTCACATTTGATTACACAAACAGAATAGGGATAGTTGAAAACTATTTACGAGTAAACCCTCCTCAGTTCACCAGAACAGGAATTAAATCTCAAACACCTGGCCACCAGCAAACCAAACTCGACAAGCTTGAGCTATAATCCGCAGTTGGTTGAGTTGGGCCCAATAGCTATCTAATAGATCCCTTAGTTCTCCATCTGACTCCTAGCCAAGTAAGAAGGAACTTTTTTTAGAAATCAAGTTTGTGCTAAAAATTTTGAGAGTGAAATAAGAGATTTCTGTTACTATACTGAACTGGACAGAATATTTTTTTACTTGTCATATATTTGTCCATCACAGACTCTGCCTTAAACTATGAGTGAAGAATGACTTTGGGTGTGCGACGAATCCTGGATAACTCAGTGAGTAGAGAACATTGGTGCACTAAGCCAAAGGACTCTGGTGCGATTCCAGTGTACATGTGTCATTTTTCAAATAATTTAAATTTATATTTTAATATGCTGGTATTAAAATACACAAGTGAGATTTGTGTTATGTAATCAGTCCTTAAAGAAGCTTGATTTGGCAGTGTTCACAGGATTTAATACAAATCCCAAGTCAGGTCGATTTCGTACACTGATTGCACAGTGTACAAGACTACAATTCTCAAGTCAGGTTGATTTTGTACACTGATTGCATGCGTACAGGACTAAGTTCAAATCCCAGGACAGGTTGATTTTGTACACTGATTGCATGCATACAGACAGGTTGATTTGTACACTGATTGCATGCGTACAGGACTAAGTTCATATCTCAAGTCAGGTCGATTTCGTACACTGATTGCATGGTACAGGACTAAGTTCAAATCCCAGGACAGGTTGATTTTGAACACAATGATTGTTTCTGAACATAAAGGATATGGAGTTTTGAGGGCAGACAGTCCTGCCTGAAGAGCCACAGTGAAGACAGACTGAGAAGCTAACTGGAATAGACGGTAGTTTTCCTGTCGAAACTGCTCCACTAATTTCTCCCATCGGTTCTCGTCCAGTAGCTCCTTGTATGGGGACAGTTCTGCGATAAAGGTATTACACCAACTCAAATCGACATAACCATACACAAATACAAACTACTAACACCATCTGGGATCGAACCAAGGTTATCGCATTTCAAGTGGAGACCATTAAAAAGTATCAGCTAAACCAAGTCATAAAATATATAATTAGCAAAAGTTTAAGAATCTCAAAAGACAAACCTGTACTCGTCGGGAAAGCCAACAACGCCATGCAATGTTGAACATCCTGAAGTTGATCATCTTCGAAACTTGAAAAGTATTTCCTGGCATGCCTACAAATATAAGTAAAAAAAACATGTGTTACAAATGGAAATTACCTAAAAGACTCATCTAGTTTCCTCTTTTAGGAAGTTGCGTTGGGAATTTCACACTCCTCCCTGATGAGTTCCAATGGTATGAAACCTAGGTAGGGGGATTGGGCAGAAGCAATCAATTTTCTTTAAGAGGCAGCCATTACCTCTTTGTCCAATAGCAACAGTGTAAAGTGTGAATGGTGTCCTTTTTTCATTGTAAAAGCCATATTGTGTTTGTTGCCTTTTATATGTTTCTATTCACCTTTCCTGCACCTTCTTCCGAATAGAACTAGACTCTTGGTATGACATGAGCACTCCCCTTAGTTGTCTTTTTGTGCTGGCACTGGTGTTGGTCCAACTTGGTCTAAATTAGTTTGTTTACTAGCGTATGCCACCAGTGTTAGTCGGCTAGACATTCCTGGTCTACTAGCAGTGGCAGATATGTAACCGTCTTTTAAGGTTTATCAACCATGTATGTGTCTCGATGTGATGACTGTGGTGCCAGTAGAAGTCCTAAACCTAACTTAAGCCTAATTAACCAGACCATGGCAAACATAAGAACTCTTCCCCGATGGGAAAAAACCTATGATACCGCCAGAATTGAACCCAGAATCTCTAATCAGTATTTTAAAAATGCTGACCACTTGCTCAAGAGGCTGTTTGTTTAAAATAATAATCATTGTTCGTAATTTACAAATGGACCTGATTATTCAAAACATTTCCTAGCCACCCATGACCCAGTCAATTGAGTGCGGTTAGGGCACTTATGCTTTAGTAAAATCCCCAAGTCTTTTAATTTATAAATGACACCTGGACAGGAATTGAACCCGGATCCTTTGGCTTAGTGTGCCAATGTTCTTGCCACTGAACTATCCAGGAGTCAGTCATTCCTCACTCATATTTTAAAGCACTGTCAGTGATGGACGTGTATAAATCATTGGATATTTAGTATTTATTTTATTTATTTGAGGTATTTAATGTGCACTTTCTGAACCAATTGATTATATCAGCACATGAAATTTCTATAAGGGATAGGGACTACTAATTTTACCAGGAAAGGTATTTTCACATACTTTCCAGGATTCTTTTACATGCCACAATCAACATGGGACAGATGGCTTTACTTCCCCTCCAAAGGAAGTTGTGCTACGGATTTTTATTGGTCAAGAAAAATCCGTCCACCACGGCGATTTTAAACCCACGAACATTAGGTCATGAGATGAGCACTTTACTCAAGACCACTGAGGTCAACTAGCTACATTTTCTTCCGACATGTTTGTGGGACATGTAGGATTCTGGTATGAAGGACCGTATCTGACAGTTTGAAAAGTTACTAACTACTTCATATATAATATATATATATATATATATATGGCAAGTAATTTGACCTTAAGCTGTCACAATTAATAGATAGTATCAATACCTATAAAATAACTCAAATAATATAAACTACTAATATAAGTACACATTTAAATATTAAATACAATTAAGAATTGATAGGTATAAACATATTAAGTGAAATAATCAAGATAAAAAATAATAGTGTGTAAGATTTTTTTTAAATTTAAGAGTAAAAAATTAATTCATTAAAGTTATAAGTAAATTACTAAATAGTTATAATAACAGATGACTATTAAATTTTTGAGAAGTCAATGTATTATAATTTGCTCAAATATTTATAAAATTTTATAAGTTGGTAAGATAACAAATGTCATTTGATAGTCAAGATTTTTATAGAACCAAAATTAAAAAGTGAATGAATGACAGTTTGACAAGGCAAATTTTTTATAGATGGCTGAAAACTTTTCCAAACAGACATGTATGAGGAAGATTAAAATTATAAACATGAAAACATATTAAAAGTACAATATTTAATTCACAGGTTGACAAAATAACGTTGACTAGACCGAGTTTAGGGAACATCGAATTTAGCGAATTTTTTCCCTGAAGTTCAGGATCTTAAATAAACCTAGTAGTAAGACGTGGCTCTAAAATTAAATGGCCCGAATTAATCAAAATGGTCAACTTGACTGCCCCAAGTTTATGTTTGATTCAAATGCCTCGAAGTCATAGCTAGGTTCTTCTAACTTGACTAAGTGTCAACAGGACAAGACCAAAACATATGGAAACACACTATATGTGGTCTGGTATTATGACTGAGCCAAATTCACATGGTCTTAAACTGCTATCAATATAGTCCTTGCTGTCCCAGGTGGAAACACATCTCCAGTAAAATGGGATGGGCTTAACCAGCCATGCATCCCCCTTCATTGCACCCGATGAGTATCGCTTCACAACAAATACACACTTTAAATACTAAAGCACCCTATCCGGTTCATATAGAGTAAATATCTTAACTTATTCCTCAAAAAACTGGTAATAAAGATTAAGAAATTATAAAATAATAGTAATCGCCCGGGCTACTATTATCCCCAGTTAGAGGTTTTTTTCAGATTTTTTAATGAATGTGCATTAAAATATGAGCGCTGGTATTTAGGGAACACATTAATAGGATCCTTGTCCAAGCAAGCTAATTTTAATTTAGCCCCATTTTAAGATTTTTAACACCTAATAAAATAGTATGATGTAATTTCATCACATGGTCAAAATAGTTGCAGTGGATGTTTTTTATTTAGCATCACGTCTTACTACTTGTTTGGGTTACATGCTTAAATGTACTCATTACGCTAATGATTTTAGGAAGGTGATATTAAGAGGATGTGTTACACATTTGCATAGAAGAAGTGGAAAACCATTTTGGAAAAACCACTCTCAGTAACCTCAACTGAGATGTGAACCTCGATCTCCTCGTCATTGGTGGTCTAGTCTATTACGAGAGTTGTGCGTTAGACTGTGCAACCACCAGAGCAGGTGAATAATGATTGTAATGCATCACAAAAACATATATGCAACTTACTATAACTTAAGGCCTGGACCATATATAAAAGAGTTCATCTTTCAAAATTGTTCTAAAATTTATCCAGGTAAACAACACTAAGCCATGGTTGATCAAAGTGCTGATGTCTAAGTTAGAGAATTGAAATTTCCTCACCTGACAGCTTCCATGCGCCTATCGGCGCGTACTAGTTCTACAAATTCTTGAATGCGCAAGTTAAATTCCATGGTAGATTTAAGTTTACGCAGTTTGGAACGATTGTCATGACACCAGGCAAGGCATTTGGCTGTCTCACGTCGAGCCAGCGAGCGTTCTACCTCTCGAGATACCAAAAATACATCTTAAAAAACAAGTTTACTATTTGAAGTGATAGTTAATAGCTCTAATACTAAAGTATCAATAATAAATCTAATATACTACAAATTAGATTCAATGATAAAAATTCATATTAGCTTCAAGAGATATTTTCATTTAATTCATAGGAGGTATTTAACATGCACTTTCTGAACCAACTGATTATATCAGCACACGACGTATAAACTAACTTAAATATATAACAGACACAACACCTAGAGTTTATTTAACACTGAAAGGGGAAACCCAAATTTCACCTTTGAGAAATTATTTGGTCAGGCCAGGAGTCAAACCCGGGACCCTTAACTCAGTAGACAGACAGGCTACCAAATGAGCTAAGGTGTCAGACTCAAGAGATGTCTTTAGTATAATAAGTCTAAAAGAACAACTGCATTACACTTAAACGTGTGACCCCAAATAATAAAGGACAGTTATAAAAGATGGCCTATTAGATTTAATTTCACATATTCATACATAAAGTCATGTGATCCACAGCTGTCACTTTTGATGTTATGATATATACCTAATCCCACCGTTCCCTTACAAGGTGGGTATAAAACTATGTATATAGCTAAAAAAAACCTCCATACTTAATCCATACTCACTAATTTTCTCAATACTTCCCTAGAGCCTTGCATACTCCCTTCGCTTCAACAATATCCATACACCGAGTCACGCATGCTCTTGTATTCTTAAAACTCTTAATGTTTCTGTTATTAACCCATTCATCTACAACATTTAGCCTCATCTTACAAGGCCTATCCCTTCCTTTTGATCCACACACTCAGGGCCATTTTAAGAAAATGTGAGGCCCGGGGCAAAAAATCTGAGGTCTCCCCCCCTCCCCCCCCTTTTGTACGACCTTTTTCAGTTTTAGCACTAAGCCTTTATAATATATTGATAAATACTCGGTACTTATGTTACTTAATAAATTCTCGTGCTTTATGGAATATTGATCAACCCATTAAATGACTGTACTTTATTAAATGCAAACAATCAATCCAATTAAGTTAACATAAGAAAATTCCTCTTTTCACTATTGCACTGTTAGTTGTCTGTAGACCGACAGCGGCAGCACAATGGTGGAGTATTCTACCATACTGTAGCACATTACTCGAATGACTTAAATCTTAAATTACATAAAGTTAGGATTTTCAGGAATCTGGAATGGAATCCTATCACCAAGCGAATACTTATTGCTGTTAATTATCTGTACACTAATTGATACGAAATTTAGAATAATAACTGTAGTTTATTTAATAATTCTTGGGGGAAATGTGGCCCCCTGGAATGTGAGGCCTGGGGCAATCCCACCCCCACCAGACGTAGCCCTGCGCACACTTTACCTTCATAGATTTGCTTCATCACTCGAGCCACACATATCCTCTCAACATATCCTAAACCAACATAAGACGTTTCTTTCACATTGACCTATTGTATTCCCTTTCAAACTAAACTCCTTCAGCACCGATTCACTATTGACTGTCCATATGAGTTTTTACACATACATTCCACATAGATTATCAATACATATAAAATAACATTCATAAATCATTATCAATTTTAACCACAAAAAAATTATGTTTGTATTTTCTAAAAGGTCCTTATAGTCATTAAGTGTGTACTATGTTCATTTTCTAATCCTGTAGTTCTTATAGAGTCATTAAGTATGTACTTTGTACATTTTCTAATCCTGTAATTCTTATAGAGTCATTAAGTATGTACTATGTACATTTTCTAATCCTGTAGTTCTTATAGAATAATTAAGTATGCACTTTGTACATTTTTTAATCCTGTAGTTCTTATAGAGTCATTAAGTATGTACTTTGTACATTTTCTAATCCTGTAATTCTTATAGAGTCATTAAGTATGTACTATGTACATTTTCTAATCCTGTAGAACTTTCTTAAACCCCATTGGCCTTAACCCACTTAAATTTAGATACATATTTAGTGACCCACCAAGATTTATATGGAATTTTTTCCCAAACCACATGTTACATTGCCAGTCCAAGTTTAAAGGAATGAACCCTGGCATAATACAGAACACCCAATGATAACAAATAAATCAGAAGACTGTTATCCTACCAATGTTAGTCAGGTCTCTCAGGTCAGATCTGTGAGCGAGGCGTGTTGCTGCCCATAATAGCCTCTGCGGAGGAAATACTCCACCAACATGCGGTCCAGCCTACGACGTCGCCACAGATTGACAGCGCTAGCCGAAGACTCACTAGTCCCGGTTCCTGCATGTTCCTTCAAGTGTTCTAGGCGGCGCTTGCACACATACGCTGCTTCCAACTCTTCGGATATGCTCTCCTCTGCCTACTCAAAGTTAAATCAAATAAGTATGAAAGCTGGTGTCTTAAAATATGTTATGCGTTACATCTTAAAAGACTTTAAGAAAAGAAGGTTGAAAAAAAAATAGTTTCTCCTTCTAACCCAAGCCACAATATTTGCTGTAATTTCGCTCAGTTTTTGTACTTTTATGCCTGTGTGCATAGTTATACAAGTAAGTTAATATTTAGAAACAAGGAAGACTATAATAAATTAGGCCTATATTTACAAAATTTACCATTGATGACCCACTTGCATGTCACCATATTCACACACAAATATAAGTTACAAGTAGATGCATCAATGTTTTTCCCGAGAAAATTTTCCCAGCAGGGTGGCAATCCAGTTTTATTAAGTTTTTATTATTTATTTAGCACGCGTCTTACTACCCGTTCGGGTTATAAGCTTAAGTACTTAATTACACTAATGGATTAGGAATTGGGAAGGTTGAATTTAGAGGAAGTGAACCCGCATTTGCATGGAGAGAGTGAAAACCATTAAGGGAAAAACCACCCCCAGTTCTCCTGACGAGATTGGAACCTCGATCTCCCCGTCCTTGGTGGTCAACACGAGTGGCGCGTTAGCCAACTACGCCACCGAGGCGATTTTTTTAATTAAGTAGCCAGAGTAATACTTTGAGATATTTAATAATTGTGTCAACAAACAGTGATTTTGAAAGGCCCTGAAGAGAACACTACAGACAGTTATTATTTTTTAAAATAAACCTAAATCCTACATTTTTATCGATATTGTTTTACTATCAAGTTGAACTATTTATTGAACACCCTTTAAACCTTTAGTACTTAGCTAACAGATGTTATACCCCTCCATATACTACCAATTTAAGCTTTAGTAGTTACTTAAGAATGTTCTTATTTTATTTTAAACTTTTACTTATGTTCTTTGTGTGTTTTAGTTTGAACGAATAATATTTATTTTTCTAGGGTATCTCAATTTGAAAAATCTATCAATCCCATGGTATGAATAAGTTAAGTGAGCCATGATATAACACAATTTCAATATGCACTTGCACTAGTTTGTGGAGGAAGCCGGGGGAGTGACCAGGCTGATAGATGGGGAAGGAGGAACTCTTACCTTAGACCTCCTTACTTCCCTCCTTTACCCCTTTCAAAATCCTGGTTGTATCACTGAATAACTTATTTTAAATATATGTATAAAATAGACTACCGGTCCCTAGCTGCATTTATAAATTCATAGTACACTTAGTGAGCTTAAAATCTTTGGATCATAAAATTATCAAATACAGTTTTTTTTAAAAGTTAAAAATTTTACGTTATTTTTATTTATGTTGTTTAATGTAAATCGCTTTGATTTGAATACTGTGAGAGTCATATTAGGCTTATTTTACATAATATTAGTTGTCTTGTTCAAATCTAAATATTATAATTTAACAAATCTACCAATCAAAATTAGTTGATTTTTATAAAGATTTTGATGATAAAGAATGGTATATTTAACACCCAGAAGTGTGGCAAAATCCCCCAACAGTATTAATGTAAGTACGTAGCTAAAGGAACATATTATAATTTATTTTCTTGAAGTTATCAAGATATTTACCAACTGAACTGGTTGTATGAACAAACTCAATTTTTTTACAAAATTATAATCAAATGTGAATTTTCATGTTATGCACTACCAATATAAGTAATTTGACATGTTGAGCACCAATGGGTTCATGTGAACGTTCCACATGGACCAATGGGGGCCCTAAGATTGCAAGGTGTATTTTGTTTGACCTTTCCTACACCTCATGGGATTGCAGTCATGTGGGTGTGGCTATTAGTGGGACCACACTGGGCTCAGAGAATATACCTGCCCCCTTGGTCCAGGCAACTTTTTTTACAACAGATGAAATACAAATTAAGCATGTTTGCGTATTTTCTCTAATTTGAACATCGCTTGATATATAGCCTAATTTAAAATTATGTCAAAATATCACTTAATGCTTCAAAAAATTATGTTATATTGAAAAAATAATATATTACAAAATTTGAAAAAAAAAAAAGTAATTTGTCCCATTTACCAATGGGATGGGCTATGGACAACATAATGTCCGGCTGGACGGTAGTGGACCTATAGACCCCCCTCAAAAAAAAAAAAACTACCACAATGCATACAAACAATCTTTTTTTAGCTATTCTTTCATAAATGTGCGCTTTGCCACAAGTTAATTGGGACCCAATAGTTAATTTGGCCAGAAGAGCATATTTAATCATTCCAGCTGGAGCTCAACGCGTTTATGATATGAAATGAAGATGGATATCAGAGAAACATACTTTTCGTTTGAGAACCTGTAACCTCTCAACCATCCCTCCAAGAAGACGACTGATGTCTCCGGCTTTAACAGATTCTCCGTGTAATCCGCGTTCCAACTCAAGAGCGGCTGCCTGAACATGTGACACTTCTCTATCTAATTGTTTTTGTGCTGCTCGAAACTTCTTGTTCAATAATTCGTACGGCACCTATTCACACAGATACATATTAACCATTTGTATTTGATCACTTAACTCATTTCTTACTTAGCAAACAATCACTCCAATCACTTTGTAGGCCATTCATCTTCAGAACCATTATCATTTACTCTATCACCTTGCCTTACATCTAAAATAGCCTTGACACTAATTTTACACATTCGACTTATGTATGTGTAATCTAGAAAGAATGGTTAAGACTATAGCTAAAATGTATTAAATGTAAATTACATTTTCTAAAATAAATGTTTTTATTTGTTCACTATTTTAATCTCTTGGCACTTCTAAGTAAGAAGTAATTTAATCAAAATCAAATTATAACTAGCTGGTGAAAGTTAGGTGAATATATATAATTAAATTATAAGAACTCCCGAAGTAACAGAAATATACGAATACCGTACTCTACAATGGACCAAAACTTAAAACAAACTAATACCAAGATCCATTTTGAATAAATAAATCTGAGGTTATCAAAGTGGAAAAAAAAAAAATTAATAAAAACTAATTTATATATTAACTACCTATTGATAAGTTAAAATCACGCAAAACTTTATAATTATAATCTAAATTACATAGTGTCTATAATATATGCATAGTATATTATATTATATTATAAAAAAGAATAATATACTATGGGCTATGTCGTCAAATTTATTAATGTAAGTATATGAATCATAACAACCACTACCTTCAGTGTTGGATGTTCAAGTGATTTAACATCTGCCATTTTCAATCGAAAGATATGACGTTACAGAATTGTCTGCGGATAATTTTTTTAATAAAACAAATAGGGACTAGACAGATTATTTATGTAATTGAGAATAAAAATTTACAATGGCCACTTTACAGCTGACACAATGATTGTAAAAACTTAGATGTGTAATGCAACATAAAAAATGACAGCTAGGTAACTATTCTTATTAGTTCAAAATTTAGATAGGAGATGGCACTTAATAAAAATCTTGTTTGTCATTACAAGGTTAATCAATTAGACTGAGGCCTATATTGAGTAGCTATTATAGTTTTAAAAATGCCAGGAAATAAATATTTTTATAGATAGATAAATAGATTCTCAATCCATTCATAGATTCCAGGTAGGTAATTATTAACTCATTTCAAGATATAGAACTAATTAAATACAACATAAACGTATTTTTTTTAGATTCCATAGCGTTAAATAAATTACATGTTTGACTAAGCATATTTTAGAGTATAGTTGGAAATCGCATATTCATTATATGCAAATTGGTACCATAAGAAAATATTTGCAGGACTGGAATAATTAATATTTTAACAGTTTTATTTAAATACATATCTCATATCTCTCTTATTAACTCGAAATGTATTTGCTTATTTTTAAAACCATTAAATGTTAATCATTTATTTTCATAGATGTCATAACTTGGTGTTATATATTTCATTAGAATTTATTAATTGAATTATTCATCTATTTAATGGGTTTTTTTTAGTATGCAGCTTAGTTGAGGAAATAATTATCGTATTACCATCCTAACTTCTAGCGTACTTTTTTTTTTAATTGGGCGAGTAATAGGGAAACTATATGTTGTACTCTGTAGATATTCTACCATCAAAGACAAAGTGGGGCAGGGATCTCGTGAAATCTCGTTTGTAGATCCCGTCTCTGCGAGACTTTGCGAGACTGGTCACCATTTTAGTAAAGTGGGGAGAGCATTACTTCCCTCGCGTTACATATATTTTTAGTTGAATTGTACGCTAGTAATTAGAAATTGAATGTGTGCGAGATCTCATAAATAAAGTTTAATTAACGTGTGTTTGCAAACAACGTAAATAATAGGAGTGTTTTATTGTAGTGGCTCATAGTTTAGTGACGCGAAAATTGGACGTTGAAACTACAAAGCAGCGTGGCCAGTCTTTGTTTCTGTCAAGTAACGGAGGTAAGTGCAGTAATTCTGGATCAATACCTTCAAGAGAATCTTGCTTGATGACCCATTTACACTTCACAGTTGTTAAACTTGTAATATAGTACCACCTCCAATATACGGAGTATTTGGTAAAGTTCACTGTGTTTGTTCTCACAATTGTCGGCGTTCGCGCGAGCGAACACAGTGGCGATAGTTTCGATCCGAAAGGAAGTTGGCTGCATTAAAATGCGAACCATGTTTTACCCGCCGGCTTTCTTCAGTATGTTGTCGCGAGACTTTCCATACACGTCTTTCCATATACATTGTGGTTTCTTTCAATCTTATGATATATTTTCCTCAAGTTATTTTCACAGTTGCTCTGTGTGCCCACCTTAGAAAGAGGTCAACTTTTTTTTATTTCTAGCAGCTGATGCATAATTCATAAATGTTAATATCGTGTGTAATTATTATTGATAGTGTTTTGAATTTAAGGAAATACTTTAAAAAACTACATTGGCCCATATTAATAATACAACTAACTTTAAACAAACTAAACCTAGTCACAATTAATTTTAGTCAGGTGTGTAAGCTTAATCATCTTTACCAAGCTAAGCTGGCACTCTAGGCCTAATATAGGTTATATAATAAGGCTGTTAAGCCAAGGTACTACTATTTTAATTTAGACCCAATACTTTCTACCTCTCAAATAATTTTGCTTGGCCTATTTATTTTGGTAAGCTTCTCTTCAATATTTGTTTGTTGAGAAGTATAGCCAATGTAAGTTGATTCCATAAGGTGTGCTCAAAAATAATTCTTTTAAGCACAACATCCACAAGTTAATTCAATGATTTAAGCAAAATATTTTAGTTTTTCAGAATTATTATTTGATAGTTTATTATCTATTCAAATATATGAATAGAGATCACATTAATATAATTTATTATTTACATATTTTAAAAGGAATAGGGCCTAATTTTGGGTATCATATATACAGTATTGAAATTAAAACATTTCTCACCATTGAGTGGCATTGTGAAACAGCCATTTTAGACTAACTATAGAATGTAAAAATAATTAATTTTCAGCAAAATACCTCTTGAATTTTATTAATATAGTGTAATTTGATTTAGGCCCTACAATACTTAAATACATTCTTTTATATAAATGTTTAACCTTAAGAATACTATTATTTCATTAATACTCTACATTGATAAATGTAATCAGTTAGATAAGCCTAATAGTTCCTTCTTTATCTAAGCTTACAACTCAGTATTCAATATTCCTAACAGAAAATGTCCATGCAAATGTCAAATTTCAACTTTACTGTACCTACCATTCGTGTAAGGTCAACAAACAGTGTAAGCCAATATAAAACACAAGTTTAGCAAATGTAATTCATGTAAAAATATGTTGGGCAATAGACTGACAATCTGATATTACAGAATACAGCTATACTTGTATGTCATTTTATAATGTTGAATAATTAGGCTAACAATTTAACACTGCTTTCTCATAGAATATAATAGGTACTCAAAAAATATATTGTTAAGTCAGGCCTTCATTTTCACAAGCAGTTAGGCTTATTAGTTCTTAGGGTCGTATGCAAGAACTTGAATAAGTGGATGCTTAGTGGACACTAGCGTGGGTTTGCTTGTGTCATCATAGGTTAAAAGGTGGAGCTATAGTGTGCTCTGGGCCACACTATAGCTCCACTAACGTTCTTGCGTACCGCCCTTATACTTCCACAGTCCTCCCCCCTTAACCCATATTAGTGTAAATACATGGCTAGCCCATAGGAGTGTTAATATAATTATATAATACCTCTTAAAATATAATTTTAGTCCTTACTGATCTATTTCCTGCTGATGCTTGAAAGAGATGATTCATATTTTTATTATGTTTTACTGCTCTATTGTTACTCTACTCAAACCCGTGATTTGTGTTGCCATTGCTAGATAGTATTCTTATACTACTATCACACAGTGTTGCCAACTCTATCGTCTCTAGGATAGTACATGAACCTGAAATGGATTGTATTTTTACGGTAGGATACTACTTTCCGACATATTGATAAACCACCATTTTCATAACAAAATAATAATTGATGTAAAATTTTAATTTATTGCTGGCAAGTCTAGCTATTAATGATTGTCACACCTGTTCTACAATATATATTGTAGTATTCAAATCGTACGTTGCAAACTGCTATCACAATATGTGAGCGAGTCTAGCTAGTTAATTTTGCCACACCTGTTTAAATTGTTTGTTTATTGATCTGGGGGTCTGCTTGTGAGGACTTCTTTGTATAAGAGCAATTACTACACTTTGTTGTATCGCTAGATCTTGCGCCCTTGCTGTACGGGTTTCCAGGAAGGTTCTCGCGGGATCCCCACCGTAGAAGAACAAGTCAACTCAGTTAAATTCTAGAACTTCCAGACTTATATAAGTTTTTAGTTGCTCGGGGGGGGGGGGGGGGGGGGGTATTCTCGCGTGATCCCCACCGTAGAAGGAAAAGTCAACTTTGTTACATTCTGGCTCTTCCAGGCTTACATAAGTTTTTAGTTGCTTGGGGGGTGTATTCTCGCGGGATCCCCACCGTAGAAGAACAAGTCAACTTAGTTGAATTCTGGAACTTCCTGTCTTACATAAGTTTTTAGTTGATCGGGGGGAAGGGGGGTATTCTCGCGTGATCCCCGCCGTAGAAGGAAAAGTCAACTTGGTTACATTCTGGCTCTTCCAGGCTTATACTCCATTCACGGTAGGAATTACTCTCTGAAAGGTATTTTTTCCTACCAATATCCAACTATATAATAGCTTTATGGTAGGGTAAAAGGCCTTTCAGAAAACAATTCCTACGTGTGAACAGACTTTACATAAGTTTTTAGTTGCTCGGGGGGTGTATTATCGCGGGATCCCCACCGTAGAACAAGTCAACTTGGTTACATTCTGGCTCTTCCAGTCTTACATAAGTTTTTAGTTGCTCGGGGGGGTGTATTCTCGCAGGATCCCCACCGTAGAAGAACAAGTCAACTTTGTTACATTCTTGATCTTCATGGCTTACATAAGTATTTCCATGTTGTCAGAGTGGTCTTTTCGCCGGAACTCCGCCGTAGAAAAATGACCAAGCCAACTTCGCTGCGAAGCTCTTCGCCCAGTGCTGTACTTGTTTCTCATTGTCAACGGCAAGTTTGATGGGAGGGAAAGAGGGGGGATAGAAGACAGTTTGAACGAAAGCTTTTTTTTTACCCCCTACCTCCGACTTTCCAGACCTGCTGTGTGCAATGAGTAGTACATACAGTCCCTGCAAAAAGTTTAGATTGAGAAATACTTTTATATGGAATTAGGAAAGGTGTATTATAATTCGTAATATTTCTAAAAGCTAATTATAAACTACTTCAAGTCCCACCTTGATGTTTTCCACAGCCTTATTGTGTATAGTTGTTTATATTAATGGGATTTCTCTCTTTTTAATGTATTCTGGTTAGGGAAAATTTCCACCTACTTAAAACTAGAGGTGGTTAGATAACGTTATTTTGTCTTAAGTTGTAAAATTTTGTCCGCGTTTCAAGTTTATGTATGTTATAACTTTGTCATATTCCCTTAAAACATATAAACGTAATCCTTTATTTTGCCAACTTTCGTAAAATCCGGATATGATAGGCAATCTTGTATAGTTTGTTATGACCTGTATGACTAATGACAATTCTTTATATTCATTATAGGTCCTATTTATTTGTATACACTTATAAACAAACAATGGCACTGTAAAATATTCCATAATTTACTATTTATTGATAATAGGAACGTTATTGTTTTAAAATATTAGAACCTAAGTGTAGCGCAACTTCTTAACCTACACTTTCATTGTCAAAGAAATCATCCTTTAGAACAATACAACTTAGTGCAGCCAACATTGGCAATTCTTCTAATAATTATTAGAAGGATAAGCATTATTTTTATCTTTGCAGTTCAAATTAAAAGTGGCATGTGCAAAACACGTGGTTTAGCTAGTTTTGTTTTATGGTTTCCTAAACAAAATATATTTTCATTGGCAACAGAACGACACATTACAGACTAAACATAACAGTGGACCTAATTTTTTTTTTAAATCTGATGGATAAGTTTCTATCATTTTGAAAGGACTATTTATATACGAGGGAAACTGTCTTAAGTCTCATGGCCACCCTAGTTTTAAACTAGTCTGACAGGGAGATCGGGGTTAGAGTCCTGGTCGAGTGCACGGAGGGTTTTCCAAAATGGGTTTCCATTCTCCCTACACGCAAATGCGGGTACACTTCCTCTAAATTAGGCCTTTATCATCCCTAAAGCATTAGCTTAATTGGTAAATATGCGTGTAACCTGAAAAGGCAATAAGACCGCGTCTTACTATCCGTTCAGGTTATACACATGTGTAATGGTAGGGTGATTGTGAGATGAAATGGAGGACCTACAGTTTAACGTGGGATCCGAACCACGGCGGAGGCCTGGTATTCCACACATTCACAAGTTGTTATCAATACACGACTTGTCAGAGGTGAAGGAAGGATTTGGCAATCAGATAAATCTGTGCAGGGGCCGAGGATTGAACCCCGGACCCTCAACACAGCAGTCTTGACACCTTACCCCTAGACCACCAGGTCACCTATCTCAATATTGTTTCCTATGTTCGATGCCCGAAATCTTTCCTTTTACGAATGTATATTAGGGCCAGTTTAATAGTCAGATTTAGTACGCCTAAAGTGCGAGTCGATACTAAATACAAGACGACACCTACCTAGACCAAAATGGAATGAGCCAGTTTCGCATATGAAACTGGCCCATTCCATTCAATTTCAGATAGGTGACGTCTTGTATTTTGTATAGCGCCGCACTTGAGGAGTACTAAATCTGACTATGAAACTGGCCCTTAGTGATAACTGTTTGCTATGTTAGTCCTTGAAGCCATTTAGGACAAGTCTCTTGTAAATAACCAGTACGTGTAACATGTACTATATCCGTGTCTCGAGACATGGATCTTCTTAACAACTTATTAAATGGCACAAACAATTTGTACCGCCCATTTGTCATGGGAAGAATCTTATCTGACAGCTAGGAAATAACTAAAGTCTGTTCAGCGTAGAATTGTTTCTGAAAGGCCTTTTTCCCTACCAGAAAGCTATTATTTTAGTAGGATATTGGTAGGAAAAAGACCTTTCTGAGAGTAATTCTACCGTGAATGAGTATAGATATTGTTTCACATAAAGTCATGTTATCTGCAGCTATCACTTTTTGATATTATCAACACTTGACCGCCTCTGTGGTCTAGTGGTCACATTTCCTGGTTACAGATACAAAGGTCCCGGGTTCGATCCCTGGAGCTTTCATAACTTTTTCTGTGAAACAGTGGGCTTGGAATGGGGTCAAACTCGGCCCCGTAGGACAAATGAGTAGCTACTGTGATAAACAAGTAGCCGCTACTGTCTAGAAAACTGAGATAAACGGTCGGATGGTTCTTTTCGCTGAGCACTCTATGCGCAAATGTTAGCACTATCATCGCTAACGGCGGCGATCGTTCGGTCAGTATAGCTCGCTTGCAGGCTCACTCCATGAAGTTTTTTAATCAATCCCTATTTAAAATAACACTAATAATTTAGTAAAAAAGAAAATGTTTTCTAATGTTTCTGCCAGTCAAAATCCTACCTTTCTTACTATGCTGAAGTGTTTATGCCAGTCTGCATCATAACTCGAAACATTGCCTTTTCTAACATAACCATGCCAGCACTCGACTTACAAACTAGACCTCGTGCACAATTGACCTGAGCGGTAATAAACTACAGATAACAGCTGTATCATAAAAGGTCAACGAATTAATGCCCCCTATATTTATTTATCTTACAAAAGGTTCTTTATATTAGTGACTTTAGACCGAACTAAGCGTTGCAGTATTTGGTCCAAACCAGACCCGACCTTAGTGACACATTCGACCACCAAGCGCTGCTGTCAATAAATTACATGAGTGAGAAGAGAACTGAAATAGTTTTTATTGCTTTGTTTATATTGGAACTCATTTGATCATGTTGTTGTTTTTTTATTATTATTAGCACACGCGTCTTACTACCCGTTGGGTTATACGCACTTAACTAATGTGTAATGGTAGGGTGATTGTGAGATGAAAAGGAGGACCTACAGTTTAACGTGGAATCCGAACCACGGTGGAGGCCTGGCATTCCCACATTCACAAGTTGTGATTAATACACGTCTTGTCAGAGGTGAAGGAAGGGTTTGGCAATCGGATAAATCTGTGCTGGGACCTAGGATTGAACCCCAGACCCGCAGCACAGAAGTCCGACACCTTACCCCCTAGACCGCCAGGTCACCATGATCATGTTTCTTTTGTAAACTCCCTTGGGATAAATTAAAACTAGGTAGGAAAAATTAAAGACTTGGCCTATGCCCCATCTCTATTGCATTTGTCCCATCGAAATAAGTAAGATGTTTTACAGAAAAATAGCTCTAGACGAAAATTTAAGTGTTTTTTTTTTCTTCGCGATTGACACTAGTCAATATCCAGGATGGCCGGTTAACTTAGTGTGGCTCAAGATATTTTAAGTTTCGGGTGGTCTAGGCCGAACCACTACTCAAATAGGGGGGCGTCAAACTAAAAGTCTTGGAGATTGTACTCAAGTTCCCAGAGAGGCGGTCGTTCTAAGTTTATATTCGGTGGTCGAGTGGTTTAAAGCGTCAGTCGCAATATACTGAACTGTCGGTAACGGGGATATCGGGTTTCTAATTCAGGGCAGGTCTATTTAGGATTGTTTTCCACTCTTCCTCCGCGCGAATACGGGTACACTTCCTCTAAATTCAACCTTCTTAATCTCTTAACACAGTAACGCAATCAGTACAAAATGCTTATAGCCCGAACGAGTAGTAAGTCGCGTTGACAAAAAAAAGTTTTTTTTCTCCCCTGATCAACAGTTTTTGCAGTGAATGTTCAGTCTTCCCCATCGTCACTGCTCGACCTTGGCGGCTGAAAACACACACACACACATTCATAATTTGATGAGTTCAATTTCCCAGCTCGCTGTGTCCGCCATGACGGAGAGAGTGTATGTATGTGTGTGTGCGCATGTGTAGGAGGAGTAAGAGGGACCCAGGTAGACCCGTTCTATGCGTGGAGTCAACCTTTTGTTCGCCTCCGAGCACGATAAAGATACTTGTTTGCCGATTGCTTCAAAGAAGATTGTTTTGCAAGACATTTGTTTCATCGAACGCTTGTGCAGCTCAACTCTTTAGTGTGTCAATGTTCGCATTTACTTTCTTGTTTCTACAGCGTCTTACTACCCGATCGGCTTACACACATATATATCTATATAAAATAAATTATGCTAATATGCTAGAGATGGAGTTGAGGAAGGTACGGGAGGTAGTGTCCCCCAATTTGCGTGGAGGGAGAATGGAGAATCACCCTCAGTACATCTGACCGGGATTCGAACTATGTTAGAATATTCGGCTAATGAAGCTGGTTTTTACAGTTATTCATTAACGGCCAGAAGACTGGATGTTATGGCTTCTAGAGTTAGCTACACTCCAATTTTCATAGGAAGGGAGTTTTAGAAATTATTAACATATTTTTTGCGTCTAAAACTGACAGCATTTTCCTTTCTTTTTACTAAAAAAACCTATGGCGTCAGCCCGCAATCGAGCCATATCAATTGAGTGGCCTCCGTCCGTTGACGATGATAGTGCCAACTATTGAGGATAGTCGGCACAACGAAACTTCCGGTCGTTTATCCCAGTTTTCTAGACAGGGGCTATTATTATTTAGTTCAAGTGGCTTATTTGTCCAAACGAAGTGGAGTTGACCCCGTTCCAAACAAATCTGGAAGCGCCAGGGATCAAACCCGGAACTTCTGACCTGGGCTGTGGAGCCTTAGACCAAACCCTCGACTCAAGACTCCTCCATTAATGGCAAATGTTGACAGGCTATATTAATTAGTAGGCCTGCATAATAAAGAATTTACTGTAGTAAAATAATTTTACAATAGTAAATGTATTACTAATTAATACATATTAATATTTTAAAATACCAAAATACCGAAATGGTAACACAGGACATTTCATTACCACCACGTAAATCATTAGGTTAATTATAATTAGGTCCATAGAACATAATATAAATATATTTTTATTACAATTTCATAATATACCAATTTTTTCCCCTAATTAAAATTTATAAGTTTTTACTTTGAAGTCCGAGTCTGTACCTCTACCGACTCCGACTCCACAGCCTTGCTCTGACCACCTAGGCGGTATTTTAATTGTTCACTAGTGTTATTTTATAGGAATAATAACTATCGTAAGTGGTAGCCGATGATCACATGAATTAACCTCTGAATACATACAATTTAATCTAGTAACTTTTCCAAAGACAATTGGACTGTATAAAAGTTACTAGAATTACTTTCACTTATTCATATGTCAATTTATGTCATCTGCAGCCGCTTTTGACACACACATCAATACACAAAAAACACCAATAAATGTGTTTGTAATTTATAAAAGACTATGATTATGAAAATTGGACTGTAGTTTGTTATCTCTCTTATTCTATAATCAGTTGGTTCAGCATAGTATACTGGCTGACCCAAATATTGCTCTCAGAGATCATCTCAAAACACTGACAATCTTCTCTCAACTTTGTAGGAGGTCCTTTGCTATTTTAAACTTCCAAGTCGCGGTCTGTGGGATTTGCTGGTTCCATTTCTTTCACTAAGAGGAACGTGATAACGTCGTTATGGTTTTACACGCAGATCGGGGTAACGCCAACTACTAACCCGCTAGCTCTACCCGGGTTTCGGCATCTGTTAGCTACTGAAGTCACTAAAACAATAATTTTGTTATATATTCCTACATCAGTCATGTTATCTGAAGCTGTCACTTTTGATTGATATTATCAATATATATAAAATAACAATATTAATGACGTAAAATATTTATTATCAATGTTGACTGTAAAAATGTGTTTATATTTTCTAAACTGTAAAGTTTCATACATAAACCACAAACACTCTTATGTAGGGGAGGGGTTCTCTATGTCTACATGAGGGAGGAAGGTACATCACAGTGCTACGCAGGGCTGTTATAATTTTACCCAGCCCAAAAATCCCTTATTATATTTTGGATACAAATCAATCGTCTAATTTTTTGAAAATAGCTAGTCATTCTGTTGAAAACCTTTTGGTTCAAGCCCAATAATAATACATTGATTTGTATTTGGTTTTATACACAAGTTTTGAAATGACAGATTTTATACAATAGACTAAGTTATAAAATGATAGATTTTATACAATAGACTAAGTTATAAATAT